>JBCNYH010000006.1:5313673-5327254 GCA_039654325.1 Tandanus tandanus | reverse complement strand
ACACACAAACACACAGCGAGAAACCCTCTCGCCCCCCTCTCAATGGTTTTTTGGGATCCAATATATACAGGTTGTGTGTGTGTGTGTGTGTGTGTGTGTGTGTGTGTGTGTGTGTGTGTGTGTGTATACACCGCACACACTTCTATCACCATCCTGATCGTATATTATCACTGCACACTCATTAACACTACTGTAAACCCTCTACTATAATCATACACTAGGTACACGTTGTTTTCCTTCCCACCCATTTTCCACCAGTTCCCTCCTCCTGCAGCACCAGGCTCACCTCACACCTCTTACCCGCAATCTGTTCATCCACGCACAGTCTAAAAGTCATCCGTGTCACCATAGCAACCCGAGTAAATTAGTGGAACCTAATCCTACAGTTATATCATACAGGAAGATGTATACTAACAACCAGCTGACTGCAAAACCATTTGAGCGTCGAAAGGAACGATGCCTTACACAAATACATTACAGCGCACCATTACAGAAGAATTCCACCTCCTGCTTCATTTCTATAGGAGATCAACAACAAGTGCTTCTGCTCAGCACGGACACTGCAGCGCTGGCTGAATACCACAAGCACAGTGCATTGTTTTTTAAACTAGTAAACAAAAATAGCAGTGCCTGAAAAAAAAAAAAAAAAAAAAAGAAGAGACTTTTGTTAGATTATTGGTGTGCGGTTCGCAAATGAGTCACTTTTTTGAACGACTGTTTTAGTGAGTCATATAAACATTGTGGCATAGTGGTTAGAAGGTCCTGGGTTCGAGTCCCGGGCTTGGTGAGGGTGTTTCTGTTTTGAGTTTGCATGTTCTCGACATACTTGCGTGGGTTTCGTCTGGGTAGTCCGGTTTCCTCCCACAGTCCAAAGACATGTAGATTAGGCTAACTGGCTGTTCCAATTTGCCCCTAGGTGTGAGTGTGAAACTGAATGGCTGGCGAGCTGTTCAGGGTGTACCCCACCCTCGCCCAGTGCCGGGTAGACAGGCTCCAGCCTCACCGCAACCCTAATAAGCGGTTTGGCAATTGAGTGAGTAAGAGAGTGCATATATATAAAGTTTGAATCATTTTTTTTTTTTTTAACGAATGTTTGATTTCTACACTGCTTTTGCATTCAGGATAAGGTTTTAATGAGTGCCGTTAGCTGATGAAATGAGTGAGGACACGAATCAAAACTCAAAAATCCCAAAACACTGGGTTCAGTTTCTCGAGCTGTTCAAAAGTGTCCATTCACTAAAATGAATCAAACTGCCCACCACCATATGTAATGTAATTCCATTCTCATAAGCCTGCTTCAGGATTATCCAATCAAAACTGGGCACCTTGTGAGCATGAGCCAGTCACAAAGCAGGAGCTGACACATGGTGAAAGGTAAAAAAATAAATAAAATTTAAAAAAAAAAGGTAAAGTCTGTTGGGCTTTTACACCTGAGCCTGCTGGCTCATCATTCTTGGAGATTAACTCCTCCTGGATGGGGCGCTAGTCCACCGCATCTTACCTTCCCAATATTTTTGCTGGTAACCATTTATACTGCTGGGTGGACAGAGGCACACTTGTGGTTGAGACCTTGCCCAAGGGTCTTAACACGGCGATAAACTAACAGGGATTCGAACACACAACCTCTCGATCATGAGCCCACTACAAGACCGGCCCCACCACATGGTGAAAAAGGTGGGGTTTATCGCAGCATAAAAACTGAACATAGTACGGTTTGTAATCTGTGCTTAATATGTCATTGGTTGGTGTGTGTGTGTGTGTGTGTGTGTGTGTGTGTGTGTGTGTGTGTGTGCGTGTGTGTGTTTACTTTGCGTCAGTCTCTGCTGTTTGAGAAGGCCACAGAAGCTAAAATAAACCATCACTGCAGCAGAAGCAACTGTCAGCGTACACTCTTCACCGAACTATAAACTTCCTTCTCTATAAGCCATCTGCCAGAGTCTTTATCATATCAAACTTTTATATCATAGCACTGTCAAATTCTTGACTCTGATCGGTCAGGAGGCGATGACTTGTTTTCTATGGTACAGCGAATACGCCACAAAATCTATACATTCTGTTGTTAAACAAAGCAAAACATCTAACCATAAGATTCAGTGCAGTTTTCTCTACACTCATTCTCACTCATTTGCTAACCCGTTTAATCCTACTAGGGTTACTGGGAGGCTGGAGCCTTTCTCAGCCGACACTGGGCGAAGGCGGTGTACACCCTGAACACCTCGCCAGATCAGCGCAGGGCAACACACACCCATTCACACTCACACCTAGAATCAACTTGGAACATCCAGTTAGCCTAAAGTGCTTGTCTTTGGACTGTGGAAGGAAACCGGAGTACCTGGAGGAAACCCACACAAGCACTGGGAAAACATGCAAACTCTACACAGTAGCGCCTGAGCCCGGGACTGAAACCCAGGACCTTCTTGCTGTAAGGTAGACGCACTAACCACTACGCCATCGTGCCACCCTGTATTCTGTACCGTCTAACTTTAAAAGGAGTCTGTGTATGTGTGAGACGCTTTAAAATAATAGGTGCACGACGCCCCTGAAAAGAGCGCCACAGGTGGGTGAGGTGGAGTTGAAGAGAATTACGCCGCTTCACTCTGAGTCAGTGAGCAGCAATAAAGGTGCAGGTGGACGTTGAGGCCTTTTTGTCAGCAGCAGGGAAACTAATAAAAAACGTACAGTTGTTTACAAGAGATGAACAGACGCGAGACTGACAAGAAAGACATGTGCTGGGGGAGAATTAATAATGTTGCAGTGTAGTGGGGAGAGAAGGGGATGGAAGAAAAACAAAGTTACAGAGAGAGAGAGAGAAATTGAGACAAAGGCAGAGAAATATAGAGCGACAGAGAGTAAGGATTAGAGAGAAAATGAGATAAAGAGGGCAATAAACAAAACGAATGAGAGAACTAGAGAGGACAGAAAGGAAAAGAAAGAATGAAAAACAAATTGGGAGAAACAGAGAGAGAAAAATAACAAAGATGTATACATAGAGAGCGAGAGAGCATGCTAGAGAGAGAGAGAGAGAGAGAGAGAGAGAGAGAGAGAGAGAGAGAGAGCCATAATGGTTAGTAATTACGCTTCAAGGCAAGCAATGCCCGGCTTGGCGGGTGAGTTTCTGTTTGCATGTTCTCCTCGTGCTTGCGTGGGTTTCCTTCGGGTACTCTAGTTTCCTCCCACAGTCAAAAGACATGCACATTGGGCTAACTGGCTGTTCTGAATTGCCCCATATGTATGAGTGTGAATGGTTTTGTGTGTGTGTACGTGTGTGTGTGTGTGTGTGTGTGTGTGTGTGTGTGTGTGTGTGTTGCTCTGCATTGAACTAGTGAGCTGTTCAGAGTGTACACCGCCTTCGCCCAGAGTCGGCTGAGGTAGGCTCCAGCCTCCCTGCAACCCTAGTAGATTTAAGTGGTTCAGCAAGTGAATGAATAAATGAATAAAGGGATAATAAAGAGAGAAATAATGTGTTAGAGAGAGAGAGAGAAACAGAGAGAGAGAGAGAGAGAGAGAGAGAGAGAGAGAGAGAGTCTTCTAATGCTTGTGTGTATTAAACAGAGATGAAAGTAAAAAAAAGTAACAAAGGAAGAAAGAAAGTGAGAGAATGAGAGAGAAATACAGAGCAACAGAGAGTAAGGAACTGAGAGAAAGCAAAGTAAAGAGGGCAATAGACAAAAAGAATGAGAGAACTAGAGTGGAATAGAAAGGAAGAGAAAAGGAGAGAGAAAGAGAGAGACAGACAGAGAGAGAGAGAGAGAGAGAGAGAGAGAGATAGAGATAGACAGATACCTGCTTTATTTATTTATTTATTTGGTGAATTTTTATTTGGTTACAATGAAATGATCCCATTAAACAAGTAAAGAAGAAAGAAAAGGTAAAATGAAAGAAAAGGTTTTTTGGGGGGAATAAACGAATACATGGTGTAATCAATGTGTGTTCCAGTCACTCTTCACACTCTTCTGATGACACGATCTCATAGCTTCTCTTAACAATGTTCAGAAGAGCATCTGAAGGGGAAAAAATTGCTGCGGGCCGGGAACAGGGGGGTCGGGGTGGCGGTTGGGAAGGGCAACTTTGTTCTTTGACACTGCAGACTCATTAATGAATAATCTGCTGCTGGCCCAGTGATCACACAGCCTGACTGGACAACTATTTATATTCCATCAGTTATCACACACTCTTCCACTGATTCCCTCTCTTCTTCTCCTCACTGGTAATACTAACCTTCATACAGCAACCATGTGGACGACACGGGAACACGGGGCACAAGCGAAACAGGTAGAAAGAAACAAGGAAACACCTGAAAATGATGCAAAGGAAAAGTAGGTCAAAAAGAAACTGGGAAACATCAAGAAACATGGGAACTCCTGGAAATTAGGGAAGGAGCACACCAGACCGAAGGAAACTAAAGAAATCAGGGAATCAGGAAGAAGACATTTCAGTATTCGTTAGGAAACATGGGAAACCTTTGGAAACTAGAGAGAAATAGGAGGAAATCAAGGAATCCTTTAGAAGACACTGTGCTGCTTTCATCCAATTAGAAGACACTGCTCTCAGCCAGTCAGAACACACTGTACTACTCTTAGCCAATCAGAACACACTATCCTGCGCTAGGTCAATCAATACTGCTATGCTCTCAGTCAATCAGAAGACACTGTGATGTCCTCATCCAATCAGAACACACTGGGCTGCTCTCAGACACTTATGTTTTTAGCCAATCAGAACACACTGCTATGCTCTCAGCCAATCAAAATAGACTGTTAAACTCTTAACCAATCAGAACACACTGCCATGCTCTCAGCCAATTTAAACACACTGCATTGCTCTCAGCTAATCAGAACACACTGCGCTGCTCTCAGAGACACTGCTATGTTTTTATCCAATCAGAACACGCCGTGCTGTTCTCAGCCAATTAGAAGATACCTCACGGCTCCCAACCACTCAGAACACGAATTACTGCTCTCAGCCAATCGGAACATAATGTACTACTTTTATTCAATTAGAAGACACTGTGCTGCTCTCAGCGAATCAGAACACAGTGCACTGGTTCGACATAAGTAAAGAGAATAGAGAAATATTATGTTGGATTAGAATTTGATAAGTGATGAAATTTTACTCGTTTGTAAAATAAATAACTCGGCTGTAATTTTAAGATGATTTATAAAAGATTATGTGCTGATGATCCATCACATGGCCAGATGCTGTAGATCTGTAGAGAGCGTTCGATGTACGCCAAATCTACAAATCCTTCCCGCATCTGTTGCCAAACTCTTCACTGTCGCCACAAATGCCCTTACTTCAGTTTCAGCACCGAATAATCTCTTCAAATGTCACCGGCGTCGTATAAATAACACCAATAATCTCTTTGGATGTTGTGGTAATCAAAATTTATAAGAGGATATACTCCTCAGCTCTGAACATGAGCCACTACAGCGATGCTGTCTGGAACGGTGCTGAGTTTTCTTGGCATGTTTATCGAGGCAGCGTATCAATTACAGTCGACACGATCAGTAATATTTGCACGCTGAAAACGAGAGGGCTGCATTTGTGGTTGAGGTGAAAACTGTGCCAGGGTTCAGGAGATGTGTACAATCCTACTGAGTTTACATGATCCTTGATTTTAAATATTGAATATTGTATTTATTTAAATGCTCCTGTGTAGCAGCCTGATTAATGAGCTCCTGTTTAATCCAATATTCTACAGTATATAACCGAATGCTATTTTTTTTTTCATTACAATGAACATTTCATAATCCAATTTAATCTAACCTAGAAGAATCTAACCTAAGTACTTTCTTTATACTTCATATAATATCGTATAATTCATAATTTTCGTATAATTCATAATTACGTTTTATATTTTACTCACTCTCATCTCTCTCACTCATTTGCCGACTCACTTAATCCTACTATTAGTTTCACGGGAAGGCTGGAGCCTATCTCGGCCGGCACTGGATGAAGGCGGGATACACCCTGAACAGCTCGCCACATCATTGCAGGGCAGCACTCTTAACCGTTCACACTCACATCCACACCGAAGGGCTATTTGGAACAGCCAATTAGCTTAACGTGCATGTATTTGGACTGTGGGAGGAAACCGGAGTACCCAGAGGAAAGCCATGCAAGCATGGAGGGAGCATGCAAACTCCATACAGAAACGCCCTTGCAGAGCCCGCGACTGGAACCAAGAACCTTGTGGTATAAGGCGGTTTCCTCTAACAGTCCAAAAACATGCACAGTAGGCTGATTGGCTGTTCTAAATTGACCATGAGTGTGAGTGTGAATGGTTGTATGTGTTTTGGCCCCGCAATGGTCTGGCGAGCTGTTCAGGGTGTACCCCGCCCTCGCCCAGCGGAGGCTGAGATGGGCAGCAGCCTCCCTGCAACCCAACTTAGGATTAAGTGGCTTAAAAAAATGAATGAATGAATTATTATTGTGATATTAAATATTATATATGTGATCTCGCTCCTTGTGCAGTTACTAAAATCTGATTTAAAAACAGTGTGCACTAAAGGATGGTGTCGTCTTTATGGAGGACATTCCTCCAGTTCTACATCGTGAAAGCTTTCACACTCCCTTTACCCCACATACACACACAGATCCACACACACTCCCACCCCACACACATACACATGCGTAACGTCTTATCACGACCCAGATACACAGTGAGGTCTAAACCATTTGCTCACCTTATTTGGATCATGTAATTTTATCGTGATGGAGTGATTGGGGCTATTTTTACATACTATCACATCTCACTCGAGGTGAGCATCCGGAAAGGTCATCTCTACTGAGACGACAATGGCTCGAAGGAATCCATGGAAGATGAACAGCTGGATTGTTAGTAAAGACAACTCCAAACGCTGCTCAAGGTCATGTGTGTGACCTCAGGCCTGTATAGTATGGAAGATGAATGGAGGACATTGTCTTTCTGAGCTATTCATTCTGGAGAGGGGGCAGTTACAAGACCACGCCCCCTTACTCAAAGCCTGACCCATGAAACCCCAAACATACATGATTACAAAGCCCGATGTAGCATAATTAATTACTGAAAAACATCATTAGGTACACCATGCCATTATTACTTAACTGTCCCAAACCTCGCATCCTCACTCACTACATAAGTAGAAATAATTTACTGAAGACAAGCACAAGGTGAATATCACTGGATGGTGGACAATTTGTAGTGGCTGATGTTTACTAAACTTGAATTCAAAATACTTGATTTAGTATATATTACACAGGAATATAAAACAAGCAAACTAAAACAAAAGCATTCTGTGAGAGCGCAAACCTCTGACAAGCCAAAATAAACAAACAAACAAACAAACAAACAAAAAAAACAAACAGAAAGTACTGCTGTAGTACCACACTTCCAAAACAATGTTGAAAAATTACTGGATCCAAAATTTGATCAGGATCATCTCCGAAATGTAATGGCGTCCACTTTAAACAAAGCTTCACCTCTGGAAGAAATTTCATTAAAACCCACATGTAACATGTGTGAGCTAACAAACAGGGCGGCATGGTGGTGAAGTGGTTAGCAGTCCACCTCACAGCAAGAAGGCCTGGGTTCGATTCCCAGCTCGGGCGTTTCTGTGTGGAGTTTGCATGTTCTCTTCATGCTTGCGTGGGTTTCCTCCGGGTACTCCGGTTTCCTCCCACAGTCCAAAAACATGCACAGTAGGCTAACTGGCTGTTCCAAATCTCCCTTAAGTGTGAGTGTGAACGGTTGTATGTGTGTTGGCCCTGTGATGGCCTGGCGAGCTGTCCAGGGTACCCCACCCTCACCCAGAGTCGGTAGAGATGGGCGCCAGCCTCCCCGTGACCCTAATTAGGATTAAGCGGCTTAGAAAATGAATGAATGAGGATGAATGCTAACAAACACACAAACACAAACTGAAGGTAAAACATTACTACAGAGTTAATAGGATTTTTATGGTTTATTTTTACAGTTTTAGTTTAATCGAGCATTCTCTAGAGTTTGTGGTTTAGATAATAAGCAATTACTGAATGAGGCGAAATGGGATTGAGAATTATTCAATTGAGGAGGCGTTATATGTCGAGGTCGAAGGCCAAATCTGATAACACCCCTGAGATCTACAGAATTGTCCATATCATACAAATTAAAAAAGGGAAAAATTCTATAATTGTTGTATTATTCATTTAAAATGTTTTTTTTTTAAGTTGTCAGTCACATTACTATGCTAGCGGTGATTGAGTTGTCAGTATGGTAAGGCCTTATGAGGGTGTCCGAAGGAAAGCGCATCGTAGTTGCTGTGTGTCAACCGGACACAATTCTTCTAGAAAAATTCCATGAAAAGGAACAAATTATGGAATTAAAGTATTTGATGCCTTTTTTTATTATTATTAATGTTTTCAAGAATAAGACCCACAAGACACAACTTTATCCGTTTGTTGCGAGGAGCAAGCCTTTAGCTTTGAACATGGGAAGCCATTTTCTCACTAGCGTTCCTTGGGAGGAAGGGGAGAGTGAGAGGTATTAGTGCGTGTCTGTCAAATCATACAGTTATACAGTCATTATGATGGAATAAGTCGGCTTGTAGAGGAATTAGCAGGCAGCTTTCCACCAATCAGAAACAAGAAAATATTTAAAATGAATAATATTGTCTATTATGCCGAGATAGCGAACCAATCAGATTGCACTATTTCTGTATAGAATATGCTAACCAAGGTCTATGCACAACAAAACCACACTTTATTTACTATACACTCCAGAGGCCACATACTTCAATCACCCTCACATCCTATTCACTATACAGAATATATAATAATAACATCATTAATGCATAAACACCACTGTGGACATGTCTCAAACCATATCCCCACGAAAAAGGTCTCATAAATACCCTCACAAATATCTCATAACCCCATGGTTCATTGCGGATGCCTCTCAAAGACACACCCTATTTATTATATAGGCTGCTTAAACCCCCTTATAAATATTTCATCATCACTCATGGACTACTGAGTGTGTCTAAAACCCCATCCGATTCACTTTATAGACTGTGTAAATGCTTTAGCATTCAGTTTACACTGGACAGGACCCAAAATACATATTATATCCTTTATACATGAAAGAACTACCAATACATGGACAGAAAAACCAACATCCCATCGCCTATATAGTCTAGATAATCAACGTTATCACAACTGCCATGATTCACGGTGGACATGTTCCAAATACACACCCGAGACACCCTACAGGCTGCATCATCACTCAGAAACACAGAAATGTTTTAGCACCATTGACCACTCAGCATTTTAATGGCTGATAGTCTCAACATAATCTTTAAGATGAATACAGTTAGGTTTTGAATGTACAAAATAAATAAATAAATAAATATCAATTCATTATTGTATTCATTTGCTGAACTGCTTCATCATATTAGGGTTGCGGGGAGGCTGGCACCTATCTCAGCCGAAAATGGGCGAAGGCCAGGTACACATTGAACAGCTCGCCAGACCATCGCAGGACCAACTACCACAACCATCCAGACTCATACTTACACGTAGCGCAATTTGGAACAGCCAATTAGCCTAATGTGCATGTCTTTTGAGGAAACTGGAGTACCAGGAGGGAACCCATGCAAGCACGGGGGGAGAAAATGCAAACTACCCACAGAAACGTCCTTACCCTGGGATTACGCTGGAGCACGATATCATGGTGATCTTGAGAGAGCTCGGTGGTTGGTGGAATTGTGTTGATTATTATAAGAAATCGTAGTAAAGCGCAGTAGAGCTTAACAGACCTTACCAGAGCGTAACAGACCTTGATGCGTCATCGTAGGGGATCTTGATGAACTAGGAAATTCTTCAAGTTTCATCTCTTGAATGCACCCTGCCTCCTTTTTATACCACAATCATGCTCCAAACGTGGTCATAAATCGTGGAGCTCAAGGCTTTTTTGAGACACGGAGGTCACAGATATCGTGTCCCAGTGTAAACCCAGGGTTACCGAACCCCGCATTCAAACCCAGGACCTTCTTACTGTGAGGCAGGCAAGTTACCCACCATGCCACTGTGCCAACCAGGTACAGTCCATTTTGGTGTAAATAGTGTAACAGCTAGTGCTCCATTCAGAAACAGGGAGTCTGGACCACGTGTTCACTACATCGTCAATCAAAATTCACTGAAAACACTTGGATAAATAAATAATTATATAAACACATGGAGTGCCGGGGAAATAAATTCTGGTACACATTTACTCGATCTGGTGTTATCTGCTCGATGTGGCGTGTGAGGCGGAAGCAGGTCTCAGTGTCTGTGTTTGGAGCGAGATAGAGAGAAGGCAATTTTCCCCTCCTTTCCTCATTCAGCGTTCCGTCAGGGAACAAAATCACATCAGCTAAATAAGGCGGGCGAATGTTTTACACCTCTGAGGATAATTGAGCTGCGATAAGACGTCACAGCCTGAGCGACATTCATCCGAAGGTGATTATTTTCCCCCTGTGAGACAGGGTGCAAGAAACAGTCACGAAGTGCCTGGAAATGTACACTATGCCTTTTTTTTAACCCTTAAAGAAGCATGTTTTGTTTGGGGGAAGGGGGTATGAGGGTGTGGGCTGAAATTTAAAAGAGAGTAGTTGGTAGGCTTTGGGAGCTGTCAGTCATAGAGCCTGAGTGTACTTCGCTCTTGAGAAAGCCAAGGTAACATGAAGGTAGTGTTGCCTCAGTGGTTAAAGCTCTGGGTACCACAAAGTTGCCCCTTGTTGGGCTTTTGAACAATGCCCTTAATGACTAGCTTTAAACTATTTCACAACTTTATCAACACTAAACTGGCGGGGAGTCTGGAGTCTATTTCAGCCATCTCGGGGCAAGGCGGGGTACACCCTGAACAGCTTGCCAGTCCATCACAGTCTAACACACACTTTGGACTGTGGGAGGAAACCAGAATACCTGGAGGAAGCCCATGTAAGCATTGGAAGAACATGCAAACTCCACACGGAAATGCCCTTGTCGAGCCCGGGACTCAGCCCCATGCAATTTTGAAATTCACTCAATCTTACTCATTTTCCGAACCGCTTAATCCTCCTAGAGGCATAAGGAGGCTGGAGCCTATCTCAGCCAACTTTGGGCAAGGTGGGGTACACCCTGAAAAGCTTGCCAGTCTATTGCAAGGGGTAACACACACACACACACACACACACACACACACACACACACACACACACACATGACCATTCACACTCACACCTAGGGCAATTTGGAACAACCAATTTGCCTAATGAGCACTTTGGACTGTGGGAAGAAACCGGAGAACCCGAAGGAAACCTATGCAAGCATGAAGAGAACATGCAAACTTCAGCCGAGCCCAGACTTGAACTCGAAACTATCAAGCCAACTTTCGTTTCTCTGTAACATGACATCCATCCATTATTGATACCGTTTATCTGTTAGAGGAAGTTAAAGTCAATCCTAGCACTTATTTTGGGCAAAAGACCGGTTACACCCTGAACAAGTCATCAGTTAACACTCTGACACTAGGACAACCACTGGCACTCACATTTACATCTATGGACAGTTTAGAGTAGACAGTTGATCTAGATCTCACTGTGAGGCGACTGTGCTAATCACTGCCAAACCGTAGCATGACAATCATGAAAGAAATAAATACAATATATTACTGATTACAAGAAGTTTGCATCGTGATAGGTTAGAAATGTTACATAACTGAAATGTATGCACCCATTAAGCTGAATTATGCAAATGAGTGCTGTCGCGAGTGTGTTGCGTTTAATTAATCAGACATGATTGGGACACCCACCAACAACAACCAGAGAAAGGTCACATGACATCATCCAGACCAGAAAATACTGTATAAAAGTGTCGGTAATGTTCTGTTTCGTTAGAATAATGTGGAGCAATTCTAAACATAATTTCCTGAACATGGTGCTTTATGAGCCTGGCTCGCTTTCTCTAATGAACATTAGCGAATGTTTAATCATAACTATTACACAGAAATGGTGTCCAAGTCATTATGACTGGAAATAAAAATGGGTGTGAATGCCATCATGCAAGTTTGCTCTATTTTATTTTCTTCGGCTGTGCTTCGAATACCATATACGGACGCTCCATATTCCCTATACTGAAGAAATGAATAAATCTCATGATTAATGACACCATGATCAGCTTATCATGTGTCATATCATGCCATGTCATTTTCTAAACCACTTAATCCTTTATTAGGGTCACAGCGACGCTGAAGCCTATCCCACACTCCGGGTGAAGGCAGTGTACACCCTGAACAGCTTACCAGACCATCATAGGGCAACACAAACACCCATTTACACTCACATTTACAACTAAGGGCAATTCCAAACAGACAGTTAGCCTAATGTGAATGTCCTTGGACTGTAAGAGGAAATTGAAGTACCAGGAGGAAACCCATCCAAGAGGAAGAACCTGTAAACATCACAACCTGCAAACTATGGAGAGATCATTCAAACTCCATACAGAAACCCCCCCGGAGGCCAAGGACATCCTCGAACCCAGGATGTTCTTGTTGTGAGGTAGACGTGCTAACCACTATGCTACCAGCCTGCCCCGCTTATCCACTGTTACACTAATGAGTCAGGAAGGAATAATACACTTGGGGGATGCTGTTATTGAAAAATAATCAATGAAACAGTGGTATGATGTCTAACACGAAGCAGAACTTAATAATTTTCCAATAACTGCACATACGGATGTGTTTTAATCCTTTTATAGTGCAACAGCAAGTTGCCAATGCAAGCATCCTTTTTTTTTTTCAAGTTTATGAAAAAAACGACAGTCATCCTTTTTTTAAATCTGTTTTTAGCTGCAATTAATGTTATGGAACACCCGTAGGACACGTTACAGTTTCTGTTATCACTTTCATTACTGCAGTTATAAACAGTCGCTTCTTCAGCTTTTGCTTTTTTTTTTTTTATTCTCTCTCTTATAATTTATAAGAGAAAAAAGAAAAGTTATAAGAACTTTGTCATTACAAAGATGGTAACAAAACAGGGTCATTGGAAACTCAGTCCAGAAAGGTTAAATAAACGTCTCCTCCCAGAAAACCTTACCATCGTCGCATTTTTTATATGTGCCGGATTTGCTATGCAGGGCGGCATGGTGGCGTAGCGGTTAGCACGTCCGCCTCACTGCAAAAACATCCTGGGTTCGAGACCTGAGCTTGACGAGGGTGTTTCTGTGTGGAGTTTGCATGTTCTTCCCTGTGCTTGGGTGGGTTTCCTCCGGGTACTCGGGTTTCCTCCGACAGTCCAAAGGCATATGCATAGTAGGCTAATTAGCTATCCAAATTGCACCTAGGTGTGGACGTAAGTGTGAATGGTTTTATGTGTGTGTGCACTGGCACTGCAATGGACTAATGTGCCGTTCAAGGTGTACCCCGCCTTTGCCCAGTGTTGGCATATGATGAAGTTCATGTATAAGCTCTTGTCTATAGAAGCTCTGATATATTAGAATGATTTCCTGAATACAAACCTGTGTTTTGTTTTGAAGGGTAACTCCTGTCAGATCTAAAGCAATAGAAAGCAAAAAATCGAGAATTTTGATATTAAGTCGGTATAATCCGCCATA
>JBCNYH010000006.1:5266465-5287054 GCA_039654325.1 Tandanus tandanus | reverse complement strand
GTGTGTGTGTGTGTGTGTGTGTGTGTGTGTGTGTGTGTGTGTGTGTGTGTGTGTGTGTGTGTGTGTGTGTGTTGGCCATGCGATAGTCTGGCATGCTGTTCAGGGTGTGCCCTTCCTTCGCCCAGTGTTGGCTGAGATAGGCTTCAGCCTCCCAGAGACCCTATTAGGATTAAGCAGTTGAGTGAGTAAGTAAGTGAGTGATTTGATTTCAATTATAATATAGTGTTTCAAAACTTTTGACTGCCAGTGAACTTTTTCAATGGAGATAAAATCCATATACTGTTTTTTTTCCCCTTGAAAGCGAGTCTGCTTTTACAAATAAATGCATAAAATTGTGTCAGCAGCAGCTTCCTCACTCGAGTAATGAACCAAAGGGAACAAATTGAATTTTGAAGTGATGCTCATTGCTGAGTGCAAACAGAAATTACACACTCGTTTATAAGGCCGCTTCAAGGGCTTAGGTTTCATTTCAGTAACAATATTTTTTTTTTTTTTTTTTACAGACTCCAGTTTTCTCTTTGTCAAGTCTTTTTTTTTTACTATTATATATAAAACTATATTTGGAGAAAATTTGATCTGTCTAAGCACACACACACACAGAGAGAGAGAGAGAGAGAGAGAGAGAGAGAGAGAGAGAGAGAGAGAAAGAGAGAAGGGGGGAGACAGGGACTCGTGGTTGTTGAATTCCCATGGTGCCGTTTCCTCATTGCCCCTGACAGTAGCCTTTATCTGGTGCACATATGGCACAGTTTTGTATTCCCGTTTACATAAGGCACTCCGACGAACTGAACACTCAAAGTTTTGCGGCTTGCAACTCGTTTTCTTTCTCGGTTTCCTTCGTCTTCGAGAGCAGGCTCATTATGAAGCAATACTAAAAATAATTTTTCCTTCCAACATGCAGTTTTATGAGCTCGGCTCAGTTTGGCTAATGAACATGAACAATCGTTTATTAAACAAGAGGGAAACGAAAGTGTGTGCGTGTAAGAACATTTGCATGAGCATTGCTAGTTCCTTGGTAGTCTTTTTTTTTTTTTTTTTTTAACACAGTATTCAAAATGCCACCCTCTTTCCTATTTCCTAAACTGGAGAATATTATGCACTATGTCACTGACCTCATTAAAGCAGAAAGAGTAGATACCTGACTCTAATTTCCACCTTCAACCAGTCGGCCGTCGTTTAATAAAAGAGCGTTTGACTGAAATTGCCATTATTAAGTAAAATATATTTTTTCCCCCTTTCTCTCTGATTTGACTGCTACTGAATAATGCAGGTTCAGCCATTCTGTACGACAGGAGGTTCTTCATTTATTTATCATCTGCCAAATATCATGAGCACCATTCTAACAAAAATTAATCCGTAAAGTCACAGGGAGGCTGGAGCCTATCTCAGCCGACTAGACGAAGGTGTGGTACACCCTAAACAGCTCACAAGTCCATGCCGAGTAACACACACAGGGTCTGACCAAGACATTTCTGTGTGGAGTTTCTATGTTCTCCCCGTGCTTGTGTGGGTTTCCTCCAGGTGCACTGCTTTCTTCCCACAGCACGAAGTCATGCACATGAGGCTAATTGAATATTTTTGATTGCCCGTAGGTGTGAGTGTGAGTGGATGCTTGCGTGTGAACCCTAGCCTTCTTTGTGGGAATTGGAAGTGCTAACCACTACACCATTGTGCCACCCTCTCTACCCATTATTACTCACTCATTTGCCGAACCGCATAATCATACTAGGGTCGCAGAGAGGCTGGACTTGAGTTGTTTGCTGTATGTAGTATTAAACACCCAAATAAAAAGAAAAAAAGACAGCATACTATGCGATTCTTGTACACTGTATGATTCATTTTCCAAGCTGCTTAATCCTAATACGGTCACAGGGAGGCTGGAGTCTCTCTCAGCCGACACTAGGCAAAGCCATGGTACACCCTGAGTAGCTCATCAGTCCATTGCAGGGCCAGCATAGGTAGGTAAGGCCACTGTGTGTCTTGACAGACAAGAGCAAGGCGCCAACAGTGTGATGGAACTGGGATGGCGAGATACACCTTGAGCAGCTCGCCAGACAATTGCAAGGCCAACACACACAGCCATTCACACTCACACTCACACCTAGGGGCAATTTGGAAGAGCCAGTTAGCCTAATGTGCATGTCTTTGGACTGTTGGAGGAAACCGGAGTTCCTGTGGGAAAACCACGCAAGCACCGTGAAAACACGCAAACTCCACACAGAAACACCTGAACCCAGAACTCCAACCCAGGACCTTCTTTCCGTGAGGAGGACATGCTAACCAGTACGCCACCGTCACCGCCCTGATGAGGAATCATTAAAAAAAAGAAGTCCAAACTGAGAATTTATACAAGAAAGAAGTTGTTTGGCGATGTATCAGCTCAGAATGTTAATATTTACATAAAGTGATAACAAAGGTTACATTTAACTGGTTATAAAATTCAAAGACAGACTTGCACAGTAGGACTCACCCTTAAGTACCGAACACTACAAGAATAACAATACACACACAGATCTGCTCAGTAAAAGCATGCGGCGTCAGTGAATCTCCTCACACTCTTCACCTCGACGTAATGAGATCACCACATGGTCGACCTAAACTCATAAAGCGCATCGAAAGCTTTCTCCAGTTCAGCGCATTGTAACCACAGATCTGATTAGCCCTTTACAGTACGATAGGGAAGTGCTATAAGTACAGTAAGTCCTGAGGTGAAAGGCACTCATGAAATGAAAAGCCTGAGGTGATAAATCGTGCTCTAAAGCGAACACTTACACACTCGAAGTGAAGATGAAGAAGGAAAAATAAATAAATAAATAAAAATGACAGCAGTCTTGAAGTGCGTTGTAAAAATAACCTCTCTGAAATGAAACCTAACCCCTCGGAGCGGCTTTATAAGCGAGTGTGTAATGTCTGTTTGCAGTTGCCGATGAGGAGTCGCTTCCAAATTCAATTTCCTGTCTTTGGTTTATTAATCGAGTCTGTTGAGGAGCCCTCGGCTCTACGCGTGTTCAGTTTAATCAATAACCTAAATGTTTCATACACTTCCTGAGTGCCTACTTAATGTGTCGCCGTTCTGGGTATCCGTTAAAAATTGCCATGAGTATGTGTGTGAGTTCTGAAGAGCGCTCGACCCGTCGGCTTATTAGGCACATAACGCTGCAGTGTACCACTGTGCCACTTGATACATCCGAATAGCTCTTGGATGCAAGTCAACTCTTATGTAATCAGATGCTGATGTTCCTCATCATGTGCTGTCTTACATCCGTCATCTCGAAGATAAAATGTCATCACACAATCATGGAACATTTAGGTAAACCACAAACGACATCAAGTCAACTGTATGTTTTGAGGCAGCCTATTAGCTCTATCCTGGAAGACATTGTGAGGTCATGGGGACAATAATGCTATACTGACACAGGGCTTTCAAATTAAGCTGGCAGCTGGCCTCTGCACCATCTACCTTCATTGAGTTTTCAAAAGAAAAAGAAAAAATGTGGGCTCCCAAGTGACGCATCGACAAGGTGCGTGACTATCAACCTGGAGATCACCGGTTCGAATCCAGGTTGATGCTGCAGCCATCTGCAACCGGGAGTCCATAGGAGCTAACTGGCTCAGATCTCACAGGAGGGAGGGATGGCATACGCTCACTTCCCTGTCACTCACAACGATCACCAGCCAATAATAGGCATCTGTGAGCTCATTCGTCCGAGGAGCAGATAGTGCTTTCCCTCCAAGTGTGTAAAGTCGCCTCCAGATACACATGCGCAGCAGTTTGTAAAGAGGCGGGTGGCAGCATCGCATGTCACGGATTGGTTGGTGTCAAGGATTGTTGATGGTGGTCATGTGATAGGGAAGTCGACATTTGACGGGTGGGAATTGGATATGGATACAAAATTAGGGGAGAAAATAGGGGGGGGAAGGAAAAAAAATCTGCATATTTCCTACACGCAACCTGCCTCCCGCCATCTCATCCACGTGGTAATGTATTGACTCACTGCTGCCACTCAAACCATACTTTGCCCTGATTTGCCAACTCTCCATGCCGTGGACACTCCTCCACATTGTATGCATTGTGGTATGTCTGCTTGCAGACTACGCCCACCTGTCATGCCATCTGCATATGTATTAATTTATTCATGGCTTCCAGAAAGCGAGAGCAGAGTGAGCATAAGACTGCGACCTGTCTGACTCCGAAGTGTTGGTTCAAACCCGTGGATATTGAAGGTAAAGACAGCTCCTAAACTATGAAATAAATAACTTGTAAAGCGATATTATTATGCTGAAGTTGTGCAAAAGCCGGGGCCTGCCTCACGCCGTGTGCTTTCTCATGATGGATCCTCAATTCAGCGTCGACTTCTGTGTCATTTTCAAGTTGGTCAACAGTAATGATGACATCATGAGGACAGAGGTTCCTGGTACATTTACTGGTTCTCCTGATACTCAAAAAGAATTTGAAAGCCCTGTTGATGGCTAAATATATTCATTAATTCATTCTTTCATTCATCTGTCAAACTACTTAATCCTACCGGGGTCGCAGGGAGGCTGGTGCCTATCTCAGCCAACTTTGGACAAAGGCGGGGTACACCCAAACAGCTCGCCAATTAATTGCAGGGCCAACACATACACAGCCATTTACACTCACACTCACACCTAGGGGCAATTTGGACCAGCCAATTAGCCTACTGTGGGAGGAAACCAGAGTACCCCAAGGAAACCCAAGCAAGCCCAGGAAAAAACATGGAAACTCTACACTGAAACCTAGGGCTCGAACCAAGGACTTTCTTGCTGTGAGGCGAACATGCTAACCACTACACCACAGTGCCGCCCTGGCTAAATATATGACAACTACAAATGTAAGGGCTAAAAGGACTAAATAGTACAATGACATTTCTGACAATAGATGTTATTGAAACTAAGCATTATGGTGACTGAAGAGACCCAGGGACTATAAGTGGGCCGAACATATCATAGGCAGTGTAAAGACAAGCACATAACATTTTTCTCACCAAAGTTATTGCAGTTGTTAGAGATGTTCAGGGGTATAAAGACACTACAGGAAATAAATTCAGTCACTATCTGTACTGCTTATCCTGTTCAGGGATGCCCATTCCAGCCAACTCTGGGCGAAAGGCAGGGTACACCATGAACAGCTCGCCAGTCTATTGCCTCACAGTCTAACACTCACATTCACTTACACCAAGGGGAAATCCAGAACTGCCAATTAGCCTAATTTCTAAAGTCTTTGGACTGTGGGAGAAAACCAGAGCCCCCGGGAAAAACCCACACAAGCATGGGGAGAATATGCAAACTCCACACAAATACGCCCTTAACAGTCATGAGACTTATACCCAAGGCCTTCATGCTGTGAGGCGGAAGTGCTTACCACTACGCCATCATGGTCATGCCGTCCTTCGGAAATGTATGACAAAATATTTATGAATGAGGTCCATGTAAAGAAATAGTGGTTATTATATTTTACACTTATTATATTTTCCAGTCAATTGGGAAAAATGTGTGTGTGTGTGTGTGTGTGTGAAATACAATTCAAAAAAGGTCCTTACAACTACTGCATATAAGAGTGAATACAGAAGGTCCTCATAAGTTGAAGTCACATTTGGTCCCAGGAGGTAGACAGGTGTGTAAGCGTGTCTATGAGCATGTGTTCATGTGTGTGAAAGAAAAAATGACGAGGTCCCCACAAGTCACTGCTATGTCCGGTCCTCACAAGTGCAGCATACAAGTATGTGTGTTTGTAGGTGAATTACACTGTTGTGAAGTCTTAGTGTGAGATGTCAGTAAAATCAGGCTATGACTGGGAAACGGGTGCAAAATGATGCCTCATAATTCTGCGGGGCCAAGTTTGTTGTTATTCCGGAATGAAACTGGGGCAGCCGAATGTGTGTTCAGCAGCACTGCAATGTCGAAATGTGTGTGTGCCCGTGTGTGTGTGTGTGTGTGTTCGGTTACAGCTTCTTAATTGGTGTGTATGGAGTACATGACAAAGTAGTCATGAGCCTCAGGCTGCAGTGACTTTAACACACACGCACACACACACACACACACACACACACAGACACAGACACACAGGGAAAGAAAGAGAGAGAGAGAGAGAGAGAGAGAGAGAGAAAGGGATACTGATGCAAAAAGAGATACTGGGCGAAAGAACAGTGGAGAAAACTTCAGCGGAAAAAAAGACAAAAAAGAAGAAAGAAAAATAGGATAAGACAGGAATACGTTTTTAAAGAAAAAGCAACACAAGAAGGACAGAAGACGGAAGAAAGTTGGAAAGAAGAGAAAGAGGGTGAAGACAAGATGAAGGGGAGAAACAATAAATAGAGTATGGGAAAAGAGACGGAGAGAATGTGGAAGAATTAAGGGGAAAGTAAAGAGAACAGGGGAGGGGGAAGAAAGATGGGGTGAGGAAGTCGAAGGGGGAAAGGGAAGAGAAACAGATGATATGTCAGAATAGAGAAGTGCAGCAAAGAAGACAGAGAACGAGCTCGAGAGACAGTGTAGGCTGATGTAGAAGAAGAGAATGAGGTGATAGAGTGCGAACTGGAGACAGGAAATGAGGAGTGAGAGGAAGAGAGAAAGAGGGATTGAGAGAGACGAGTGTGTGCTTCGACCTGCTGAACTGAGTGAACAGAGTCATTCACATCGAGTGCAGCTTCATCTCCCGCTCTGACAACCTAGTGTGTGTGTGTGTGTGTGTGTGTGTGATATTTTATATCAAGCACTGAGTCATACGCAAAAGCATGTAGTGTGTGTCGAGGCCATGAAATGAGCAATGAAGTTCACACTTAGCACATAAACTTTCAGGCTATCCAATTTTTAACTCCTTGAAAATATTTTGGTTGGAATACATTTGAATATGAATGAGCCTGTGATGCTACGCAGCGCCGCAGACACAGCCAGGGAAGATAATGTGTGTAATTTTTCATTCGCTTTTTTGTGGCGAGATATTGAGTTAGTCTCCGGTGTCAGTGCTTTGTATCAGTCAGATGTAAATATATAAGTTTCCCAACAGGGTAATAATGATATAGTGAGGGCGAAATATATTTATCCATTCATTCATTTGCTGTACTGCTTAATCCTACCAGGGTCGCGGGGAGACTGGTGCCCATCTCAGCCGACACTGGGCGAAGGCGGACCATCGCAGGGCAACACACACACACACACACACACACACACACACACACACACACACACACACACATAACCATTCCCACTAACAACTAGGGGCAATTTTGGAACAGCCAATTAGCTTAATGTGCATGTCTTTGGACTGTGAGAGAAAACCCGGAGTACCGCAGAAGGAACCCACACAAGCACAGGCAGAACATGCAAACTCCACACAGAAACAAGATCAAGACTCCAACCTAAGACCTCCTTGCTGTGAGACGGACGTGCTAACCACTATGCCACCGTGCCTCCCCTTATTTGGTAACATGACACTATTTTTTCCCTCCCTGGTAGCACAGAGTATTGAGAGGGGGGATATGGTAATGATGTGCATCTGTCCGTCCGTCTGTCCGTCACCCACCTTTGCTGCGTGATTATGGATCTTCAGTTTATCGCAGGACCTTCACATACTTAGACATAGGTCCACGTTAACACCCTTCAATTTTTTCACCGTATGGTTCAGGGAAAGAGAGCGAGAGAAAGAATGCAACCGCACTGGTTGAAATATAATATAATAATAATAATAATAATAATAATAATAATAATAATAATAATAAAAATAATAATAATAATAAAAAAAAATGACTGCAAACAATTTTACAGGTTAACCATTTTATCAACTTATTTAAAGTCCTGAAGCTTGCTGTTTACTGTACAGGGGTGGCATGATGGCATAGTGGTTAGCACGTCTGTCACACAGCAGGACAGTCCTTGGTTTGAGTCCCGGGCTCGGCAAGGGCGTGTCCGTGTGGAGTTTTGATGTGTTTCCGTGTGCTTGCGTAGGTTTCTTCCGGATACTCTGGCCATGCGATTGACTGGCAAACTGTTTAGGGAATACACCGCCTTCACCAAGAGTTCCAGCCTCCCCGTGACCCTAGTAGGATTAAATGATTCAGAGAATAATTGAATGAATGAATAAATGAATGTTTACTGTAAGCCCGGCCCTGCAGTGAATAGGCCTTGGCTTAAACGTGTGACCACCAGTTCCTGCCTCGCAGTCTAAATTAGTGATGGGGGTAAGCCCACAGACTGTAACTGGTGTGTCCTTCTCCTTTAAGGAGGCAAACTGTGGAAAGTGTAGGCGGTATGTACAGAAGTATCTATCACTATCTCTACCTCTCTTTCTCTCTCTCTCTCTCTCTCTCTCTCTCTCTCTCTGTGTAGATGCACAGTGTGGGAAGTGGACACTGGATGCCAGACAGGGTAATGAGGACAGCCACGAGTGTAGTGTTCTTTTGTTTGGGCCTGAATTTTATGGTGGAGAAGAAAATAAACACTGTTGTGAATATATAATGGTTTCCTTTATTTATTTATTTATTTATTTTTTGGTGGTCTGGATAAAAAGCAGGCGAAGATTCCAGCAGGCCCCTAGAAAAACCTCTTGAACAAAGAGCAGAGTGGTGCTCAGAAATTATAGCTTGTAGCATGCTATCGCGGTCTGGGGAGAACACTGACCCTCTGTTCTAAGGAGTTATGTGGATCGTGACCTTGATCTATTTTTTTCAAGGTTATATTCATTGAGGTCAGTTTCCTAAAATTGGCCTTCACCACATATATTTTGAACACCAGATTAAAACAGGAGCTTCATATTAAAACTCCATCTCAACACCCTCTCACATGACATTCAAGGACCGTGACCCTCATTTTTCAGGGTCAACTTGAGGTCACCGTTTTAAAATTGGAGGTCACGGGTTCGAATCCAGGCTCAGGCGTATCTGTGTGGACTTGGCATGTTCTTCCTGTCCGTGTAGGGGTTTCCACCAGGTACTCCAATGTCCTACGACAGCCTAAAGCCTTTTACATTAGGGTAATTGGCTGTTCCAAATTGCCCCTAGATGAGAGTGGGAATGGTTGTGTGTGTCTTTGCCCTGTGATAGTCTGGTGAGCTGTTCATAGTGTACCCTGCCTTTGCCCGGTGTCGGCTGAGATAGGCCCCAGCCTCCCCACGACCCTAGTAGGATTAATCGGTTTAGCGAATGCGTGAATGAGCGAGTGAGTAAACCTAGCTATTAATAAATAAAATATATGACATGTGATGTTTTTTAATTGCTTTGCAACTTCCACACCAGCACCAGCACCAGCACCAGCACCACCACCACCACCACCACCACCACCACCACCACCTCCTCATGTTATCATCTGGGCAGCAAGGCCCTACTGAACTTTGCTAAATGGTTGGGGGTTCAACATTACAATGGAGAGACACACTGGTAAACTTACTGTTATTATTATCGCTAGCACAAATCTTAATTGATGGTATAGCAGTAGTATGTTGTCTGCAAAGACAACAGCCGATGAGGGCCCTCAGTCCATGAGAAAAAAGAACACTCAGAAAGTTTGAAGAAGGTAGATGTCTTGATTAGGTAAAAGAAACATTCAGCAGACGCCCTTATCCAGAGCGACTTCAATTTTATCTCATTTATACAACCAATCAGTGAAGGGTTAAGGGCCTTACTCAAGGATCCAACAGTGGCAAATTGGAGGCACTGGGGCTTGAACCCCCAACCTTCTGATCAAAAACCCAGAACCTGTGTTTTTTTGGGCCACCACTGACCTCCATGTATTGGTGTTTTATTTTATTACAGATGTTTTATAGATGTTTTATTATAGATGTTTTATTTTATTATAGATTATAGATATTATATAGTGTATTATAGATGTATTGGATAGCAAGAAGCGGAAAAAGATGTGCCAGCAAGAGGACCCCGTGCAAAAGCAGGATGAACTCTTGGAAAAAGATATGGGACAGAAATATTTGCTGGTTATTGCTGTTGCAGCATTTTCAGATCCATATAAAAAAACATCTGCCGGATTAAATATCTTTTTACAAGACTCAATATTTACTTTAGGCTTTAAACCACAGTTATGCCAGCCATACCTCGCCTAATATTCACTATGTGGTATGTGCTCACTGCGTAGGGACAACATCATCACCTTCACGTGGACCCATATAGAAAATCCATAGAACATATAAGCAAACTGTATGGACTAACAAGAATGCATTGATTGAATTGATATTGAATTGCAATCTAAAGAAATTCTTGTATTTCTAAGCAACCACCTGAAATGTACAGTATAAGCTCAGTTTAGCCATTTTCGCCATCCATAGACCAAACTCCTGACATCTTGCCTGCATTTTTCTGTGTGCCTATTATTAGCTTGCAAAAAGCAGTACACAAGGCCTAATACATGTAGTAGTAGTTGAACAGTACACGGATGATGTACTACATCTGTAGTACGTAAACACTATGCTACACTATGTTATCCAATAGTCCAGGATGGGATGCAAAATAACCAATGAAGAAATCCTGTGGGGGAAAAAATGGTTAAAGCCTTTTTTACAAACAGCTTGCGTTATCTTTGTTGTACGAATTTAGCGGAGTTATGTAAGAAGGGACTGATGTAGGCTTGAGAGAGGTGGATTTGAAGGTGCGTGGGTGTGTTCACATATAAAATATGTATTGTATGCCTGTCATGGTTGGCATACATGATTCTCAACCTAAAACTAACGTAAAAACGTCACACGATACTTCTGGGTCCATAAATAAGTCCTGTGGGTTTAATGTAGGGCAATCATCGGACAATTGTCCATCAGATGACCCAAGGAAGCGTATGAAGTTTTTGTGTGTCTGATATAACACAGCTATAGGACGTCATTGGGCATCAAACAATAGACCTAGGGAATGGACCTGATGTCAATAATACTATATATACATATAATTACCTTCGGGATGGAAAAAAAAGTTTGTACATGCTGAAAATTTCATGACAAGCATCTATAACGGCATTTTCTGCCACTCAAAAGGTGAGTCTCTGGCTGTACAACCCACCCACAACTGTCTGAGAAATCTTTTGCAGTGGACCTGTTTTATACCTGTTGTGCAACATATATGACAGGAGCTTAAGAAAAGTTGGCTGTTGCCATACCAAGGAGTATAGTTGCAGGTTCCACTACATTTTTTTGCAGCATACGTGGGTATAAGACACCTCTCAATTTCCTGGTCGGGGACAGAGTAGAGTAAGATGGCGGTAGACTACTCTAGAACTGTGTCCTTAGCATTCGGTCACATACTCATACATTGAACATATGAGATATGAGAGTAAAGGTAGCAGGTACGTAATCAAAGTTATTACATAGCACTGAGCGTTTGGATGCAACCATTATTTTGTTTTAGCTAATCTGATGCTAGCTCATGAATTTCCAAATCAAAGATTAGCTACATTGTCAACATGAATATGTTAACAACATAACATAACATAACATAACATAACATAACATAACATATCCTTTTTTTAGGATCATGGGGAGGTTCGAGCCCATCCAAGCCGACTCTGGGCGAAGGCAGGGTTCACCCTGGACAGTTTGCCAGACCAACACAGACATACAAGCATTCACACCCACGTTCACACCTAGAGGCAATCGGGAACGTCCAACTGGTCTAATGTCATGTCTTTCGACTGTGGGAGGAAACCGGTGTACCTGGTGGAAACCCATGCAAGCAAGGGGAGAACACAACAACGCCCTCACAGGACACTGGGCTCCAACTGAGCACCTTATTGCTATGATGCAAAGATGCTCACCCCTTTGCCCCCAAACTACTTAAGTAAACATCCCATTCATTAAATTAGCGTTTTAAAAGCCAAGCGTTATTTTGATGTGTCTCCTATATCACCATAGCAAGGATTCAGAACTCAGAACTGCTACAGCTAAAATATAGACGGATATTTGCACCTTCAGAATACACCTGGCATACAGTATAATGTAATCTCTCCGTACACCTTGTCTAGTGTATTATAAGACGATTTGCGAGTCAGGCAGAGAAAAAGCGTGTCTCCAGCGAATGCCTGTTGGAAACTGATAACCATTATCAGTGTGCTGTAAATGACATGCATTCATTCAGGGTTGTTTTCCTATAACAAGCAACACAAGGGTCATTTAGCCAAACGGTCTAAGAAGCACATTTCAGCAGACTTGCAGAAGGGAGCTAAAAGTAGATCTTGTCTCAACTTTAACATTTAAACGTAGATTTTAATCTTTGAGAAATCAGAATAGTACTGTATTTAAACAGTGACAGCCGTCATGCCGTGATGTGGTGGACATTTTTCTCCAAAATATCGTCCATGGTTGTCATGGACACTTCAGACATATCATGACTACCATCAGTGAGTTCCATTAGAAGAATGTAGCCCAGGGGGAGGGACATTTTTGGACAGCATTTCTGTTTCCTAGATAACGTCTACATTATGGGAAGCTAATCTGAAAAATCTTTACTCAGAGGCACAGTAAGAGGCTCGCTCCAAAATCAAATAAATAAATAAATAATAAAAATAACAACTATGACTAATGTGTTGTATATTTTTAGACCCAAACATCACAAGAACAAAGTAACATCATTCCGATATGGAAATGGTGTCTATTTTGAATGCTAATTTGCATTGTTTCCCTATGCTTCACATAGCCGCTAGCTTGCTAGCAAGAGGACGGCATCTTGCATCTCCTCCATGCTGTGAAATTAACAGCTCCAAAAGTTGGCTAATCAAAAAATGATAATCAGAAAAAGCTAATATGTGGTCTTAAGTATCTGAAGAGAGCTTGTTTGAAGGGTCTTTATTGTTGAGTATGTGTTGTCTAGTATTGCTCAAAGATGAACTGATAGCTAAGTCAATCATACTTTTTTTTTTTTTTGCTAGCTAGCTATGTTAGCATATGGAACATGAATAAGTATGAAAAATGATAAAACTAAAATAGACCTTTTTAAAGTATAAAAATACAAATATTCTCGCTAATGGGCTGCTCAAAAAGTTCTTGATTATAACTAAAAACACCACTGCTTCGGTTTCAGGGTTGTTTGCTATCCTGTTGAAAAACCCAGCTCAGTCTGAACAGGTTACCAGCTACCACAACACAAGCAGAGCTGGTCAAAGTGGCAGACCAGTCTTTACCAACTGGTATGATATATCTTGATATGAAAACAGTTTTTGAATTACTTCTGCTAAGGCAACGCTCCAGACAAATTCTTTTCAGGAAAATTGCACAAAAATAAGGTTACTAGATTTAAAAAATTTTTTAAAAAATAAAAAAAAATAACCCAAGCATCTTTTAACAGTATAGCGAAGTAACTAGGAAGCAAATATATATATATATCAAACTTGATCAGTTCAGGCTAAGTTTTGTAGGGTATTTTGCACTATTATAAAATTAAAAAAAAAAAAAACCTTTCTTATATCCAAATACACTTGCAAAGCTTATTTTCGGAAGCTGGAAAAAGGCTGAATGCTTTGTTGTACGGAAACAACAATGACAACATTAAAGAAAATAGATTTTAATAGAAACAATCAACAAACTTAACATTAGTATGATACAATGAATTTATTTTATGACAAAAAAAAACAACAACAACAATTTAGATGTATTAGTTTGTATGTACTGCCAAGATTAAAAAATATATCTACGTATGTAGACCATCATGTCTATCTCAAACTACCGCAGGTAAAAAGTGCAACTGACTTTGTGTCTCCAGGGAAAACATACTTCTCTGGAGTATACTCTGGAGGAGCGGAAGCTTCGGAGACACACTTTTGGCTATGTACGTCTCTAAAATGCACAGCTATAAATTGCGCATGAGTGATTTTCTGTTTAATGATTATATTTTTTTCCATTTTTATTAATACACACGATTTAGTATATACACAGGATATAATAAATACCTGGGGCTTCTATTTGTGCAGTTTTCAGGTTTAAGGAGATTACTGACAATTTCCAATCAGCAGTCGCAGGAGTGGGTGCATCAACTGTGTACGTGTGTGTGTGTGTGTGTGTGTGTGTGTGTGTGTGTGTGTGTGTGTGTATGCTTTTGAGCAGTCAAGCCTTATCACTTACATCTGCAGATGCCATTATCAATCTGCCATGCATTCAGACCTTCATTAGCCATGAGCTGCATGCTGAGTTGAATAATATACCAACACACACAAACACACACACATACACACATACACACACACATGGTTAAGAGACCTGAATAGATAGAGATAAAGAGGGAGAGGGAGAAAGGAAGCAAGAGAGAGAGAGAGAGAGAGAGAGAATTGGAGGTGAGAGGGATCTGCGCCTTTCTTCCATTTCCTTTGACACACGTGCGCACACACACACACACACACACACACACACACACACACACACACACACACACACACACACACAGCATGTTGGCCCAAAGCCAATCCATGTCTTATGAAGCAACAGTGCCACCTAAAGGCAAAAAAGTCCCTCATCCCTTCATCCCTCCATCCTTTCCACCCCTCCACCCAAGCTTCCTGTCAATCTCCTTCCATAACATGAGATTATTTGTGCTACAAAACAAGCATCTCATTCTAATGAGGCTTCAAAGAAACGGGATTAGATATGTTATTTGAGACTTATTAACCGCTAATCCACTTTGGACCGGATACGGTTCTACCTTAATGACTTAGGTTAGTTTATGTGAATATTCATGAAGCTTTCTCATGTGTGACGTTTTGAGTCTCTGCACCATGTCATATTAATAAATAGGAGTTCGGTGCTAGGAGTTGCAAATTAAAAAACAAATGGGGATTAAGCAAGTGAGCATACACACCTACTGAGTGGTACTGTTAGAGAAAAAGGAGAGAGAAGCGTTACTGCAACAGGTTCTTCTTCTGATGCTTCTCGCAGAGAAATCCTTTCCTTCCGCATAATACTGAATACTGATTCATGGTGTACAATTATATTTTGTTTGTTTGTTTTGGGTGGTAAAATGACATCGGAGTAGACAGGCTAGAAAAAAATGTTTCTTTTACAAATTTCGGAGAGCACTGTAATGTTCGCACTTCAACATTCACACAGATATCCAAGTTTCCTTCAACTCACAGCATCTAACGAATTACCATTGCCTTTAATGAGACACAGTAATTAATTTAAAAAGGGAAAAAAAAACACACAAATAAACAAAAAGACAACATAAACTCATGAGAAGAGTTGACAAAATGCAGAATAACACTTTCCGAATCTGATCAAACACACATCGCTTACATGTTGCTTTTTGGTACAAAGTAGATGAGTACACCTACAGATGAAACTTTTATATATATTGATTTATTTTTGTTTCCTATTTATACAAGATGCATGCATATCAGGTGAGATATAGCACCTGGGCTAGGACTGGCACTTCAGTACTGAACAGGGCGGCTATATGGACTACTTATAGACCAGTAAAAGTGTTCTTTTACCTGTCTGTTGTGTAAGGTCCCTCCTTTTGTCTTGAAGCCTCCTTGGGAGCTGCACTCAGAGGTACTGAAGTGATCCGAGCTAGTAGACGAGCGTTTGGAAAGAGTGTCGCATCCCCCGACGAACGTGTTGTCAAGAGGCAGCTCCTGAACAACGTGATGCTTTTTCACCGAAACTGGAGTATCGGCCTTGACATGGAAAGCTGACTGGGGTGAGGCCGACTTGTAGTGCCTGGCTAAATCGGGGCTGTTGGGCTTGAACGTGGTGGTTGGTGTCGTGTTCCAGTCAAAACGTCCGATCCCCGGCTCTTCAAGCTCAGCTGGGATGCTGATGGTGCCGTTGATGGGCTCATGAGCAGGATCGTCGGGTTTGTTCTCCTCGATGCTAACGAAGTTAAGCAGGGAGCTTTTGGGCGACTTCCGTTTCTTGCGCTTTTTCTTCTTGTTCTGCTTGTTCTCCTGATTGGGTGACATCCACTCAGCACCTTGCTTCTTGCGTTGAGCTGCTTTAAACTGCGAAACGTGACGGCAGCGGACGAGGACAGTGATGAATATCACCACGATTACTACCATAGCACCTGTGATGATGGCAATGATGGTTTTGAGATTGTCAACGTTCTGATACGTTTCGCTGCTGTCGCCGATGTTCCTATCAAGAGGCGTCTCCATCGTGCGCCGGATGAGGTCGTAGATAAAAGACGAATTTCCCACCGTGTCGTTTATGTAAAGGAAAACAAGAACTAGTGTGTGGAGAGACTTTGGGTAGCCGAGGTCGCTAATGTTGACCACCAGACGATGGAGGCCGATATCTGCAAGCGTGGGTTTCTCTTCTAAAGTAATGTTTCCCGTAACAGGATCAATCCTGAAAAGTCCTCTGCCGTTACCGCTAATGATGGTGTACTTTAATTCGGCGTTCATTCCTGTATCTCCATCCACAGCAAAAACCTCAGCGACTACAGATCCCGGAATGGCCGAAAGTGGTACCAGCTTGAAGGAAGTGTTTGATGGAGGGTAGATGACAATGGGTGGGTTGTCGTTGACATCAATGACGTTGATGGTCACTTTGGCTACTGATGAACATGGAGGACGACCGCCATCAACAGCCCTTACATCGAAGGTATAAGAACTTTGCTGCTCCCTGTCAAAGGACACATTTGATTTTATAACTCCGGAGAAGGGGTCGAGGATAAAGTTCTCATTATCATTCAGTATGGACAGAGACACCTCGGCATTTTCTCCTGCATCTGCATCGGTGACTGTAATCACTCCGACAGTACTATACTTTGGCAGGTTCTCAGATACAAAGAACTGAAAGTGATTGTGTGTGAACTTGGGGCTGTTGTCATTTTCGTCTAAAATGGTAACTATAACAGCCGCCTGGCTCTGCAGCACCCTGGTCCCGTTATCTCTAGCTGTGACGGTAAAGAGAAACCTATCTTGATCTTCTCTGTCAAATACCCTCGAGGCCGTCAACACCCCAGTTTTGCGGTCCAGATCAAAGAAGGAGGCATTGGGTCCGAGCTGGTAGACGATTTCAGCATTCCTCCCACTGTCTTCATCCGTAGCGCTAATGGTTGTGAGGAAAAGGTCACGCTGGTTATTTTCCATGACTGACAGTTCAATAACAGGCTGGCTAAAAATGGGCGGATTGTCGTTTTCATCCTCCAGCTTCACTTTAACCAAAGCGGTCTGGTTCAAAGTAGGCTTTCCCGAGTCGGAAGCCACAATTTTGAAAATGTATTCCTTGGTCCCTTCGTAATCCAACAGCGCTGAGGTTTCCAACAAATACTGGTTGTCGTAGACCGCTTTAAGGTGAAACGGGACATCCTTTTCAATAAAGCAGATCACCTTGCCATTGACATCAGTGTCCTTATCAGAGACGGTGATAAGAGCTATTTTGGTGTTAATGGGGTCTTTTTCAGACAGCATCACCGTACCATTAGTAGGACCGATAATGTATCTCAGGTCTATATTTGGCGCGTTATCATTCACATCTGTCACATTGATGGTTACGGTTGCTCTTGCAGGACTAGAGCTTCCATCACTTGCTAAAACTGACAGCTTATGAATCGCAGTCTCTTCCCTATCAAGTGGCCTCTGTACTGTTATTAGTCCAGTTGTCGAATTCAGTGCAAACAGTCTCCGTGTGGATGGAGATACTTGAGTACCAAACATATATTTGATTTCTGCATTGGACCCAACGTCTGCATCCGAAGCCTGGAGCTGGACAACAGAAGTCCCGACTGGAGAGCTTTCAGGAATGTGAACTTCAATCTGACTTTCTTTGAAAACTGGACGGTTGTCGTTGACGTCAGTCACTGTCACCTGAAGAATGGCAGTGCTGGATTTCTGAGGATTCCCACCATCCTCCACTTTGATTTTCATGACATAGGTGTCTTTTTGCTCCCGGTCCAGATTCTGTTGGACGATCAGCTGTGGCCATTTTTCTCCTTCCTGCGTCTCGACGATATCCAAGCCGAAAGTGCTCTGCCCGTTCACCAGTTCATATTTGTGGACACTGTTGGGTCCCATGTCAGGATCGGTAGCGGAGGGAATGGCGAAGCGGCTGTTGATGAGAGTGTTTTCAGGAATGGAGATGTTAATCACAGGGGAAGGAAACATCGGAGCGTTGTCATTGGTGTCCTTCACAACGATCTTGATTTTGATTAATCTGAAGTAGTCGTTTGGCAGGACGACCACTTCGATTTCAAACGAGCACTCGGCATCCTCGAACGACGGGCCAGGACAGAGTTTTTCACGGTCAATACGGTTCGAGGTGGTAAAAATCTCTCCTGTGTTGCTCATTACTCTCAGTAATGGGTTGTCCCCCGCTTTCGAGACCAGACGGTAAACCAGATTGTTGCTGGCAGCGTTCATATGGGAGATGTTCAAATCCTTTGGTATATTTCCAATAAGTACGTTCTCTTGCAGCTCCTCGCGGATTGAGTAAATTAGCTCTTGGGCGATGGCTGGATCCTGCCACAGGCAAGCAACAAAGGTTGCCAAGAGGTAAAAATCCTTCAAATCCATGACAGCAGTTCAAATGTCTTTCCTCTGCTTTATTTCAACCAGTTATCCTTGTTGCAATGTGGTCAGAGCCATGCATTTAGGGAAAGCATGCCTTTTTCGATAAGAAGCAGTCGAGCATGATCCTAAAAATAAACATTACAGTACAGGTTGAATGAATCAACTCTAGGAAAACAAGCTACATCAAGTAATTTACTGTATTTATTTTGTAGTGCATGTATGCATTCAGTAACCTACTGTATGTATCAAGTCAATAATGTAACAGTTCAGTGAGAAGACTTTCTAAGGAAAAAAAAAGGAGCACTGGAAATGACTCTCTGTGGGAATTCATTACTTTTAATCAGCAAATTGCATGAATATCTGGATCATTAAGGCAACACAGACTGTATGATCCTGTTAGATTTGCGTTACAGGCTACGACTCGGAGTAAGATCATTCATCTTGGCTTCATCTTTCAAGGACCTTTTGCAGAATTTGCAGCAGACGTCTGTAAACATGCGAGGGCTGATTCTAATACCTCCCATCATGCATTCAGAAAGCAAACAACAACAAAAAAACAAACAAACAAAAAAAACAAAGCATCAATGCATTACAAAATAAATAAATGAATACATTTAAAAAAGAAAAAGAATTAGAAGCAGAAGAAGTATGAAGAATTTTTAAGCATGGGTTCAAGTCAGGCACTTAAGAAATATTAAAGCATTGCCTTACCCTGGTATATGCGGGCGCTCGTGCGTGTGTGTGTATATATATATATATATGTATATATACATATATATATAGATATAGATATGTGTGTGTGTGTGTGTGTGTCTGTGTGTGTGTGTTAGTGACTCTTGAGGTCGTGCATAGTGAGTGAAAAAATCCTCTTGCTTTGCATGAGCTCCGATATTAAAGCCCTCCAGTGCTAGTTAGGAGCAGTAGTTCCAGAGTAATAATTAATGAAAAAATAAAAAATTAAGGAAAAAGATCCATGCATCATAAGATTGAAGCGCGAGATATTTAGAAAGCACCTGTTTTGGACAGCCGGGTAGACATATCCTATATTCGATCCCAGCACAAGAGACTCAAGTTCAACGATGCATGAATGCAATAGCTCCCGGATTTCTTATTGTCTAATTTCTGATTTCTTTTTCAAGTGGAAAAAAAAAACACAGAAAGAAAGAAAGAAAAGGAATAAAGCAAATCCAGCAGTGCGGTCCCCGGCAGCGCGCGCCGCGGTGCGCTCCAGTGAGTGCGGTGAGACAGACGCGACTCCTCTCTCTCTCTCTCTCTCTCTCTCTCTCTCTACCTCTCTCTCTTTCTCTCCTGCACACGACTGGCATTTCTGCCTCTGAACTTGGGAGTTATGCTCTATCCAAGGCGTGGTTTAAGAGCCAAGCCACGCCCTGTGTCAGCCCATTGGCACGCGGACGCACGCACATGCCGAACCGCTTGGTGATTGGCTGGAAGCGGTGTCAGTAAAGAGAGAAGGATGAAGCGGAGACAAGAGATGCTGCAAGGATGCAGCATGAAAACTCACAGAGCTCGCGCTTCATTCTTTACACATTCATCCCAGCTACCCGTCTCAGTCTTTGCACTAAATAAACACCTATTTAATGTCGAATAAAAAATATTATTTGTGCAAATGAGATGTATATGAGGGGAAAAAATCAACACAGACATTTGTTGATCTGGTGCATGAATAAAATATATTAAACTCATGCTTTAATATCTTCCAGGATGAACCACACTGTCTACTTCACATGCAGGGACATTAAATGCAAAGTACTGTGTGTGTGTGTGTGTGTGTGTGTGTGTGTGTGTGTGTGTGTGTGTTCTGCTTGTTGCTGTAGTGCATGTATTGATGATTCACCGGTCAACAGCGTCCCCTACAGGAGGAAATGACCTGACTGTGCGTCTCAGTGCTTCACCTGATCCGCACGCTCATCCATCCAAACACGTGCCAAGGTTTATTCTAAGACGCTTGCTTAATCTACACTAAAATGTGTAATGTTGAGCAGATCAGCTGAGATACACACTTAAATGTGCAGAGCAAGGTGTTAGAGATGGGCTATTAGAGGAAACTCTCTTCACTGTATGAAGAGGGAAATGTGACACTGCTTCAAGGGATATATATATATATATCCCTATCTATCTATA
>JBCNYH010000006.1:5198779-5209062 GCA_039654325.1 Tandanus tandanus | reverse complement strand
GTGGGAGGAAACCGGAGTACCCGGAGGAAACCCACGCAAGCACAGGGAGAACATGCAAACTCCACACAGAAATGCCCAAGCTGGGAATCAAACCCAGGCCTTCTTGCTATGAGGCGGACGTGCTAACCACTACGCCACCGTGCCGCCTGCACAAATCATGGAAAACATAATATAACATCAGCACAGGCCGTGCTCTGAAAACGGTTCCTTTTGGACGCAGTAGTCTGCGAAGACCGCTTCAACCCGAACTGCTATCGGCGTGACCTCCAGCCAGAACTACTTGGCACAAGCAAACAAAAAAAACTACTTGGCATGAACCAAAAGAACCAGTAAAATGTAAGAGCCTTTAGTATGCGGGAAGTTTTATCACCTAAAATGTTGCTCACTGTTTGTTTATTTGCGTTGGACAACCCGGCCCAGCGAGTTCATGTCACTTCCGGGAAAAAATGGCTGTTCCGTATTGGATCAGCCCCCGCTAGTAATCCACAGGATAAAATTGCCCAGTATAGAGCTTTTTATGGTCATTTATGTTAAAATAAGCTCTGTATCACTTAAAAGTATTACATTACGCACAAATTGTGTTGTAAAGATGACCAATACCGGTCCTTTTTAATCCTACCAGTGTCGCGGGGAGGCTAGAGCCTATCTCAGCTGACTCTGGGCGAAGGTGGGGTACACCATGACCAGTTCGCCAGTCCACTGCAGGGCCAACACACACCCACAACCATTCACACCCACCTAGGGGCAATGTGGAACAGCCTATTAAACTAATGTGGATGTCTTTGCATTGTGAAAAGAAACCAGAGTACCCTGAGGAAACCCACGCAAGCACAGGGAGAACACGCAAACTATACACAGAAACGCCCTTGTCGAGCCCAGGACTCAAACCCAGAACCTTCTCCCGCTATGAGGCGGACGTGTAAACCACTACATCACCATACCGCCCTTGACTTTTTACATTCCAAAATTAAATAATCCGTGGGACTCGGGTAGGGTAGTGTCACAAGCAAGTTTGGGGAAGATTCATGCATGTCAGGATTTTGTTCACAGGCAAACGAGCAGACCCACGGATGTGATTCTATTGCCTCCTTCAAAACTCTGTTTTGTGGTGGATGTAATTAAAACAGAAGCATTTCTAGACGATTCCATATCCAGCCGAAAGCATTGAATTGTTCACCATAATTTCTCAGTAAAGATTTAACAAATTGAAAGTGGATAAACAGTTTAAATGCTAGCTAAATAAAACCGATGGCTGAATTGTACAGGTCTCACAAACTAGTGAAATATTTAGGAGTACAGTAGTTTGTGGTTTGGTCCACTTTACTAATGTATGAGGTGTAAAAGAGAAGATGATGTAAAGGAGGAAAGGGAAACTGAGAATGGGGAATAAATGATGACACCGAGAGTGTGTGTTGCAGTCCTGTGCCACCTGCTGTTGTACTAAATGGTATTTTCGTGCTGTTTTGACATACTATTTAGTACACTAGTGTGGGATTTGGGAGCTAGCCAGAGACACTGACCAAAACGTTACTGGAAATGGGAAAACTTTATACGGCTGTGAAATCTTTTACGACCTAAGCGTAAAGCCGTTTATAGTATTTTATTTTCTGTTATGGTTTGTTTGAATCCCCCCCCTAACGTACATAAATACAGATCTACTATTTAGTTAGTCTGGTTTATCGTGGGTGGCACAGTGGCATAGTGGTTAGCACAGCAAGAAGGTCCATGGGTTCGAGTCCCGGGCTCTGCATTTCTATGTGGAGTTTGTACGTTCTTCCCACACTTTCGTGGGTTTCCTCCGGGTACTCCGGTTTCCTCCCGAAGTCCAAAGACATGCACAGTAGGCTAATTGGCTGTTCCAAAATTTATGCTAGATGTGAATGGTTGTGTGTGCGTCTGTGTGTTAGCACTGTGATGGTCTGGCGAGCTGTTCAGGGTGTACCTCCTCCCAGTGTCGGCTGAGATAGGCTCCGGCCTCCCCGTGACCCTAGTAGGATTAAGCTGTTCAGCAAATGAGCAAGAGAGATGGGGGGGTGGTGGTGTTGTTGTGAATGTTTTTGAAATATCTTCTATAAAATACTTTGAGATTGTTAATATATAAAGTAGTATGATTCACAAATAAGAGAATTATAATAATGCACCCCAATCTAATCTAATCTATCATTTCTATGGTAACAGAGCATGTACAAAGACTTGCATGGCGGGAGATACACAAAACTGATTAACAGAGACGCATGAAATCATCGACATGTTTCCTTCCAGAACATTTTTTTCTAATGGAAGGAGTCTCCAGTCTCAGTGTTTTGTCACATTCAAAATTAAAGCTTTATGTACTTTTGTGCATTTGGGCGAGCTGTATTTCTGCTTTATTAACTTTGAAAAGTCTTTTTTTCCCCTTTTTTGAGCTAACCCTGCCCTGACAGCATCATTACATTCCTCTTTATTAAATAAAGCTTTTTTTTTGTTTGTTTTTCCTTCATAGACATGAGACACGAGCCTTGACTTTGTATGTTTCTTCTCTAGTTATGATTTAGAGCCTCTCCATGAAAGCCTTTTTTTAATTAATGAATAAGTTTTATTTTATATTAATAAATATTTTTTCATTCTTTTTTCTTTTTGCAGTTTTCTACTGAGTGTTTAGTGTTGGGCGGGGCTACCCTGGGTATACCATAGTTGATGCTAACTGACATCATTTGTGAATAAGAATTAGCCATTTGCTTATGCTAGCTCCTCAATTAATTACAACTGCAGAAACCGAAGTGACATTTTCTCTGTTCACGCTGCATGTTTAATCCTCTATTATCAACCATAGTAAAGACCTACTAACAGCTTTTTATATGTACCATTCTAGCACAGTAACTCAAATGAGTAGAGCGTCTGCCCTGTGTTTGAGATAATTGGGAAATAGTTATGGTTAGTTGGCTGTGCAATGGTTTGGCGAGGTGTTCAGGGTGTACTCCACCTTTGCCTAAAGTCGGCTGAGATAGGCTCCAGCTTTCCTGCTACCCTATGAGGATTAAGTGGCTCAGCGAGAGAGAGAGAGTGGTAGTAGGGTGCTGGTTTACTGATCCGAAGGTTGGGGGTTCAAGCCCCACTATCACCAAGTTGTCACTGCTGTCCTCCCAGTGCAGCTAACTGGGTTATCAAAGGCCAGCCATGTCTCTCACTGTCTGTGGTGGGAGTCATGTAAAAGAACCATTGCTGTCGTTTGTAAAGAGTAGGCCATTGAGTTGCCGTCAGCGTGTTTCCGCCCTGCGATGGCCTAGCTGGAGCTGTCGAGGGTGTACTCTGCCCTCACCCAGAGTTGGCTGAGATGGGCGCCAGTCTCCCCACGACCCTAATTAGGATTAAGCAGTTCAGAAAATGAATGAATGAATGAATATCTGAGCTCCGCGAAGCTGCATACTTACTCAAATATCATAAAGCCATGAGCTCGATTTTGTTGTCACGTCTGTACTCATGTGCCCACACAGTCAACCCAAAGCGTGCACGCGCCGCCACCGTCGCTGCAGAAAATGTTCTTGTTTAGTCAAGAGGAGAAATGCAGTGTTTTCGAATATCATTAAATAGACAGTAAGTTATATCATAGCTGTTCCTTTACTGAAAATAAATGCAAACATTCCCAGGGCTCTGCTTTTAAATATTTATATTTATAAAAAAGTATTAATTGTGTGATGTGCAAAAATTTAGCTCTACATTAGTACTTACCCCTTTTTGCTAATATCACAGCCTGCAAATCTTTTTGTACCCAGCTTAGGAATCACTTCAGGACTTTACCTCACTATTGGGACAATTTTGGTGGGGTTTTCCATGAACAAATAAATAAATACATACTTAGATCCAAAAAGTAGGAAACACAGTGCCCAGGTTAAAACGTCCAGATTTTTTAAAAATAAGATATATATTATATAAGCTTTCACATGATGAATGTGAGTAAAAATGGTGGTGTGAATGTGATGGACTGGCAAGCTGTTTAGGGAGTATCGCACCATCATCCAGAGTCGCCTGAGATACACTCCAACCTCCCCGTGACTCTAGTAGGATTAAGCAGCTTGGAAAATTATTAAATTAATAAATAATGCAACATAAAGATTTAGGCACTGCCTAAAAGTGGAAATGAACTTCTCCTGATACAAGGTTTTAATGTGAATTCATTTTGATCGATGATGTAATGTCATTTAACCATCACGTTATGACCGTCCCCTTCCCCAAAGTTTTGATATTGTCTGAAAGTGTTAGGCTATTGAGGTAAGATTTCTTTAATGGAAACCCAGTATCACCACAGGGTAGCGAGATGCCATTCCGCCGGATAGGTTCACTTCCGTAAGCACGTTATACACGCCAGAAACATCATGCCGCTTACTCAGTGTGATTGGGTTAAAAGCCTTTCTATTCAAAAGAGTAGTGAATCAGTAATAGTCTATTTTGCCAGCTATAAAATGGAATATTCCTCCTGCATATGGCACATAGAATTCTGTTTACGTTGTTAAAAAAGTGTATTTTATTTTATGGCTTGAAACAAGTAACAGGAGGGGAAGATGGAATAGAAGAACTCACTCATCACTCAGACATTCATTCCCATTACAAAAGTTATATATGATCAATGATCAATGCTATACCAAATTCCCTTCAGTATGGTGCGCCAAGCAGAGCTCCGCTAATAATCTGCTATGTCACAAAATATGGTCCTGCGACTTCTTACTGGTTTGGTGCTGGATGGTCACATTTAATGGAATCTTTCTTCTATCCACCATTCATCCATCCATCTATGCAACCATCCATTTCCTGCCACTTAATCCAGTCCCAGGACACAGGGGTAGCACTTTGGGTAGAGACACCCATGGCGTTTTCTCCCCTGCCCCTCCTCCAGCTCTTCTAGGGGCATACAGACTCCACTTTCACAGTAAACTCTCTTTTAAACCTCTACAGGATGAAGGTACCAAATAATCTGTTCCCTATCAGATAAAATATCAGACCTAGCAAGCTGTGTATGATTTATGCTAATCCCTTTTCTTCTTGGAACTTCGGCCCTTCTGAGTCACTGTTGTACGTCCTAAAATGGTTTAAATCTAAGCTTCGCTTTCTTCATCTACATGTTACAGAGTTAGACCTGAGAACTGTTGCTGTTGTCATAAAGTCAGTCTTATGTTCGTCCCATTTTTAACACCATGTGCTGCACACGAGACTAATGTTTGAAAATGAAACGAAATGTTTGCCAACAGAATTTGTTGGCTGTATTAGTATTCAACCCCCAGGTCAAGCCCAATTTTGGATGCAACTCCAGGTGCAAGTCAGCTTTGCACATCTGGATCTGGATCATTTTGCTGCAGATGTTTCTTCCAGATCATGTGGAGACTTTTGATGAATAGCAAATTTCACGTCTCTTTAAGTCCACAGATTCTGAAATGGGTGGAGGATTAATGACTGGTGATTGGGGTTTCACTTGGTCCTTCTAACACACGAATACTTACACAAGGAAACATATTTGGACATTTAGAAGACCTACAGTATGCTAAACAGGAAGCTGTGCTTCTATTACATTTGAGCTACATTAGCCCTGAAGCTCCAGAGAAAAACTAATGAAGTAAAACTGAAAGCATGTTTCAGTTGAGTGAGTGTATTTTGGGTTACAAGGGACACTGTGTACATTTTATTGTCGCCTGAACTATTCCTTTAAAACTTTCCTGCTGTTTTTTTTTTCTTCTTCTGTCTCTCACTCTCACCGGCCCTGACACCCAAACACACCCACGTTGCCTGTATCATTTTTCAGAATGGAAAAGGTCAAAAGCGCTCGCCTTGTTTACTCCAGCAGCATCCGAGAAAGACATATGCAATGTTCTCTAACAGTGAGACAGGGTGTGTGTGTGTGTGTGTGTGTGTGTGTGTGAGAGAGAGAGAGAGAGAGAGAGGTGCAGAAAGAATTAGAATGCATGAGTGAAAGGATAGGTAAGACATCTGATAAGGAGAGCTAGACTGACCTGATGCTGGAGAGAGAAAGCAAAGGTGGTGAGCGGGTGTGTGAGAAAGAGAAAGGCAGAAAGAGAGAAAGAAGGGGGGAGGAATGGAGAGTAAAGGAAATCTGATAAGAAGGGATAGAAGGACCTGACACTAAATAGAGAACGAAAGACAAGGTCATAGAATGAGAGAGAGAGAGAGAGAGAGAGAGAGAGAGAGAGAGAGAGAAAGAGAGAGCGCAAAGACAAGAGATGCTAAAGAGAGAGATAAGGTGATGGGGTAAAAGAGAGAGAACAAGGGAGAAAGTAAGTAAATATAGAGTGTGCAGATGAGAAGGAAAATCTGATAGCAAGGGACAGAAGGACCTGATGCTAAAGAGGGAACAAGTGAGGATGGATGCAAGGTCAGAGAGAGAAAGTGAGAGGGGAGAGAGAAAGAGAGAGAGAGAGAGAGAGAGAGAGAGAGAGAGAGAGAGAGAGAACCCACTGAAGAATGAGGAGTGAAGAAGGGAGGGACCTGATGCTGATGTAGGAAAGAAAGAGCGAGATAGAGAAAAAGAGAAGAGGATGGACGGACCTGATGCTAAAGAGGTGGGAGGGAGATGAGAGGGGCTGAGACAGCAATGATGTAAGGCAGTGAAAGAGGGAAATAAAGAAAAAAGCAGGGAAAGAATGAAGGAGAGGAAAGAGAACGTGGAAATCTGAGAAGGTCCTGATGATGAATACACACACACAAACACACACACACACACACACACACACACACACACACACACACACACACACACACAATACACTGCTGTTAAAAAAAAAAAAATCAAGGACAATCCCGGCTTTATTGCACTGATTTGCGAGAGCTGGTTACAGCATGATCTGTAACACGAAGCCAAACAACAACAAAAAAAACCCCACCATTTTGTCACACAGCAGTTTCATAGTCTTGCATTTGCTGTCTTGCTGCAATCTGTCTGACGCCCGCACTCTGCCCCTCTATTTCAAGAAACAGTGTCTGGGATGAAGATGATAACGCAGGGTTTGAATAAATCCTTGAAAGTCTCAAACTATTACACAAAGCCACTTGGCCTAATGAGCATGTCTTTGGACTGTGGGAGGAAACGGGAGTGCCCGGAGGAAGGGAGCACAGGGGGAACATGCGAACTCCACACAAAAACGCCTGAGCTCGGGACTCAAAGGAAGAAGGTCCTGGGTTTGAGTGTGCATTATGTGCTAACCACTACACCACTGTGCCGCCTGATTGAAATGAGTAGTATTGAATAGTTTCATAACATTGCAGGTGGATTAGATTGGCATGTAGGACATGCATCTAAATCCTACAAATAAAAAAATACTGTTGGCATTGTCGTCGATTTAAATTCTCCTCTCTAACCCATAACAATAATTTCATCTGGAATGTGTGTAAGATTTTGTGAGGCAGCATAAAAAGCTTCCATAGCCAGTGTCAGAAAAAGTCAATTTCTAAGTCTTTTGAGTGTGTGGTAGGAGATGTATGCGACATTACTTGTACTGGTCAGTAGCATGAGACATCCTCTGTGGTAAGTAATGGATCTCACTAACGCCGTGTCTCTAAAAGGGTCAGATGATGGCCATTAGAGCAGAAATCCCACCACATCTTCTCCAAACCACTGGGGGGAAGAAACTATTCTACCATTTTATCCTCTGTCAGGAAAGGAACCAAATAATGATCGCAAAGAAGACATAGATAGCTCTCTCTCTCTCTCTCTCTCTCTCTCTCTCTCTCTCTCTCTCTCCCTCTCTCTCTCGCAGACACACACAATGAGGGGGGGAAAAAATATTAGCAATTTTTGAAGGAATGCCTGCCGAGTCAAGGTCAATACAGATTGTGAAGTGATGTGCGTTTACGTCAACAATTCTGCTGATGATGCTGAATAGGAACAACATGATGTCTAACTGTTCCTCAGCATGGTGCTTTAGACAGTGGTCATTCCATGCAAGCTGGCTTCTGAAAATCCTGCTTCATTAACCAGCCTCTGTAAGCCTTACCTTACCAACCATCCCCTAAGAATCCTGCTCCACTGAGCAGCCTCTAAAAAGCCCGGCTTCACAAGCAGCCTGGAAGTACCGTGCAACCTATCAGAACTCTGCTCCACCAACCAGCACCTCAGAACCCTGCCTCCCCAACCAATGCTTCAGAATCCTTCTCCTCCAACAAGCCTGCAAGGTCTGTCCTGTACGGTTTATAATTCGCTGTCAGGCTTTATGAATTCTACTCAAGAATCATGCCCTACCTATCACCCTGCACCCTTTTAGAAAAAAGGTAATCTTTAAGCATCCTGTCAAGTTAACCAGGATCTCGAAACCCCTGCTCTTTAAAACAACCTCAAAACCTGGCTCCATCAACTGATGGCTGATAATCCTGTTTCACCAATCAACCTTGATGAATCCTCCCCCACCTATGACCATTTTAATACCCTGGTAAACTACTACTCCCCAAGAGCACTTTCCCATCAGCCAACCTCTAAGGACCAGCTTTATCAACCAGCCTGTATGAGCCCAGCTCTATCAATCAGCCTTTAAGTATTTAGTTCCATTAACCAGCCTCTTACAACTATGCTCTACCAACAGGCAGCTAATAGATCTGTTCCACCAATCATCCTGTAAAAATCCCTGCCATACCAGCCACCAATTTAGAACCCTGTTAAGCCTCTAGTCTCAAAGAGAACCTCCACATCAAGCAGCCTATACAGAATACAGCTTTATCAACGCCTCTTAGAATGCTGCTCTACCACTGGCACCTAAGAACCCTGCTGCACCAATCACCCTTAAGAATCGTGTTCCACCATCCACCATTTTACAATGCTGTTAAACTGCTAGTGTCTATGAGCACTTAATCACACACCAGTCTCTAAGTAACCTAAGTACCCTGTTCAACCAATCATTTTCATAATCCTGCCCCACCAACCACCATTTTATAACCCTGTTAAACTGCAAGTCTTTAAGAGCTCTCTTCTTCTTCTCTTCTCGGTAGTCCATCGGTTTCAATGATGACGACAGCTTGCACAGCTCACTGGTTGTGGACTTGTAGGTGGCTGTGGAATCCAATTCTTGAATCTGTTCCCAGTGAAGCAGGAGAACTTCCTGATTCAGCTGGCACAGTTGCTGCTGCCTTCCTCCTCTCATGGGCCTCAAGAGCACTTCCCCACCCAACCAGCCTCCAGCTCCATCCACCACCCAATTAGAACCTTACTCTACCAACCGGCTTCTAAGAGCCCGGTTCTTCCAACCAGCCTTTAAGAGCACTGCTTCCTGGTGGACCATGGGAGAGTCTGAACATTTAAAAAAATCTTCGTTTTGGGAACCGTGCTTGACCGCCAACCTCAACGGTTCTGCCTGCGCTAGTCCTGACATCCTGCTCTCTGATCCATGCTTGTATAAGAATGTAATGCTATATACATTAATCCTAATAGCAAAGTCTACAAATGATTTGTTGTCCTTGCTCATCATATAAGGAACTGAAACAATCTGAAAGAAGAAGAAAGACATGAATTGCGTGTGAACTTGAGATTGAGATAGATCTCCATTTAAAAAAAAAAAAAAAAAAAAAAAAAAGTAACCTGGTGTTTGACAACTGACAAAATGAAAACATTTTTGATTTATGAAGTTAGACAGCTGGCCCCAACTTTAGATGTCTAGATGTCTTGCTCTGTGTTATTTTAGAGTAAATGGCTGCTGATGGAGGGATAAAGACCTCCAGAATTGGAGTGATGTTGGATCGGGTTTCGGTTAATGAGGACTAAAGTAAATACCAGCCTGAATGAGCCAAACCACACTGTTTATATAGGAAGAGGAGAAGGCACAGTGGAAGACACACACACACACACACACACACACACACACACACACACACACACACACACACACATGGTACATGCAGTGCAAAGAATGAAAAAGCACAATTTCTATCTTTTGTTGGGTTAAGACACATTGTGTGTATATGTGCATTGTAGAAAGTATAAGAGTAATACACTATATAACACAGCAGCCAAATGAGGTGCTTACTGATTCAGTGGAAATCCTCCATAAATCTGTACGTTCACATCCAAAAGTCAGAGTCTGAAAAGTGTTCTTATATCATCATTTATCAAAAAACAATATCTTACTCAGATGATGCTGCATTTGACATCCAGAGAATGCGAGGAACCAGCAAAGAAATAAATGAGCTTGCAAATCACTTACTGTCTGTCTGCAGAATTATATGTGTGTTGAACTAAGTGTGTGTGTGTGTGTGTGTGTGTGTGTGTCTGTGTGTGTGAGACTCTTATGGTGTGGCTCTCTAAAACTATATATATA
>JBCNYH010000006.1:5187373-5198277 GCA_039654325.1 Tandanus tandanus | reverse complement strand
ATATATGTATTTAGAACTATATGTATATATACTCTATAACTCTAGGTGTGAGTGTGAATGGCTGGGTGTACTGCCCTGCGATGGTCTGGCGAGCTGTTCAGGGTGGACAATGCCTTCACCCAGTTTCAGCTGAGATAGGATTAAGCAGTACGGCAGATGAGTAATAATAATAATATAAACTATATGGAAGTTTCTGCTAAATGGCTTGTATTTTATCTGGTTTCCAAGGGTGGAGGATAGGATTCCAATCTTGAGTCTGGTTCCTCTCAATGTTACTTCCTCGAGTTGACTGAGGGAGTTTTTCCTTGCCACTGTCACTGCGGGTTTGTTCATTAGGGATGTGTAGGTTTTGTAAAAGAAATGTTTAAATTCTTTTTAATTTTTTCTATACAAATAAAACGGAATTGACTAATAATATTAATTGATAATAATAATAATAATAATAATAATAATAATAATAATAATAGAAATGGGAAGAACAGAATGGTTGTAATTAGGAACTGCCTCAATTCTCACTTAAATACTGGAAAATATAATTCAGTACAAAGAATAAGGGACTCTGTATACAAAGGAGCATGGTAACTAAAGTCCAAGGTCGCCTGTAAACACTGGATGACCAAAACTAAAGTATTAAACTTCAAACTGAAAAGAATAAATAAACACTTCCAGTCAAAAGGTTTCGACCATTGGGAGTTCTGGGGGGAACGGAAGACATATGGAGATGTTATTTGTCTATCTCTCTCTCTCTCTCTCTCTCTCTCTCTCTCTCTCTCTCTCTTTCTCTCAAACACACACACACACACACACACACACACACACACACACAAAGACACACAGTTACACACACACAAAACCATACAGAGTACATTGTGTGATGCATTACACAAGATTACATGAAACAAAATAAGAATGAGAGCAAACATAGAATTACATAAATTGAATTGTGGGTAGCACGGAGGCATAATGGTTATGATTAATGACAGCAAGAAGGTCCCGGGTTCGAGACCATGGCTTGGCGAGGACATCTCTGTGTGGTGTTTCCGTGTTCTTTCGGTACTTACAAAGGTTTCCTCTGGGTACTCTGGTTTTCTCCTACAGTCCTAAGACATGCACATTAGGCTAATCAGCTGTTCCAAATTGCCCCTAGGTGTGAGCGTAAAAAAATAATTTGTGTGTTGGCCCGGCAGTGGACTGACTATTTAAGCTATTTATGGTCCAAACTCCCTGTAGCCCTAGTAGCATGAAGCGATTCGGCAAATGAATGAATAAATGAATGAAAGTAGGAGATGACAATAAAAGTAAAATTTAAAAATGAGAATACAATTTAATAGTACACAGAATGCCTGTATACGGATATATACACACAACATATATTGTTAAGAATGTGCAATATCAGCATAATGAATGTAGGGGGGTCGATGGCAGAAATAATGGTGCTGCTGTATTGAATTGATTAGTGAAGTGCAGTTTTTCCTGTGCATTCGAATGTGCAAATATTGATCCGTGCAAATAATGGGCTGGTCATCCGGTTAAGGTGGTGTGCTTTATTAACTTAATTAAGAGTGAGAAATATGAGGTGCTTCAGGTAGATTCGGGAATGTAGGCGGTGGATCGGTGGGTGTTTTGAAACCAGGTCCAGTGCTAAGTGTTGACTTGGTTAAGGGTCCAAAAGGCCTGAAGGAAGAAGCTTTTCCTCATTCTCTTTGTGTTGGTCTTTAGGGAGCGAAAACGCTGACTGCAGAGAACAGTTTGTTGTTTTGCTGGCAGAGGCCCTATACGACAGGACTGTTACTTACCAAGTATATATACTCTGCGGAGCCTCCGCATTTATAAGGTTTCTTCACGGAGGTTCAAGGTTTCTACACCATGCTTTGCGGATCCAGCTGAAATCTTCCATGGATGCTCCGGAGATCCTCCTCAGTTCCAGGTTAAACCCACCCGCAGGGGATTTGCTGTCTCATATCAGTCTTTGATGCAGGCTACATGAGCAGTGTGTCAAAGCGCCCATAAAAAGCTTTGCTCAAAACACACCATTTCCCTACCTGAATTTAGCATTGAATCTCTTCATTTAAGCAAAAGTAGTAAAGCATCGATCAGACAGCGGGCTTCTAATTCATGTTGGTGACCCTATTAATAATGGGCCGAGGACATGCGAAGTAAAAATTGCTATTTTCAAATCTATTTGCTTTTGCAACAAAATACTATGTCCCAACATCATGTTTCCACCATAGACTGTTAGCTATGCATCTGTATGTCAAGCTAACTATCTTTACAATCATATGTATTGTCTATGGATCCTATTTGTATCCTCTGCATCAAGTTCCTCCATGAAAGCACCATATAAGTTCCATGGGGTAAGCAAGGTGTATGCCGTTTAATTCTGTGGATCCTCCGGCCCTGTCTGAATCCCCTACGCAGGGGCAATAGTACAGTCTGTTTGACCCTAGGGGCCCCTGCAACCAGTATTCATCACCATCATTCATTCATTCATCATTCATTTTCTAAGCTGCTTAATCCTAATTAGGGTCGCGGGGAGGCTGGAGCATGACTGTGGGTGAGCATGAGGTACACCCTGGACAGCTCGCCAGACCATCACAGGGAAAACACCCACACAACCATTCACACTCACACTCAAACCGAGGGAGATTTGGAACAGTCAGTTAGCCTACTGTGTATATTTTTGGACTGTAGAAAGAAAACCAGAGTACCCAGAGGAAACTTACACCAGTATGGGGAGAACATGCAAACTCCACACAGAAAAGACCGGAATCGGAAATTGAACACAGGCCTTCTTGCTGTGAGGCGGACGTGCTAACCACTGGTCCACCGTGCCGCCCTCATCACCATCATGTTATAAATGATTCAATACCAACAAAAAACTTTGCATATTGCCACTGCTGTAGTTTAAACTTTGACAGCTCGTGGGGGGCCTCCTACTGGCATGGGGGCCCAAACAGCTACCTTCCTTGCCTGTTGCCATTCGGCAACTCTGCCCCCATGAAGCATTTGGAGTTTTCCTGTGGAGGCTCCACGGAGGACGGTAAGTGGCAGTACTGTATCCTCCTAACTTTGGTCAAGTATCATTTGCTGTAGATTGACTGCAGGTCAGGGAGCTCAGTTTGGATCATATGCTCAGCTGATTGCATCACCCACTGGAGAGCCCAGTTGTTCTGCTTGGTGCTGCTTCCAAACCAGGCTGTGATGTTTCCTGTCAGGATGCTTCCGACGGTGCAGGTGTAGAAGCTCATTGGCAACTTCAATGACAGTCTCTAAAGTGTATGAGGTGTTAAATTTGCTGACAGGCTTTCTTTACCGGGGTGTTAATGTGACAGGATCTTTACAGGTCCTGTGTGAGCACCATTGTACCGGTGACCTGCTATCAATAAACCAAATTGGTTGCAAAATGTTCTTCAAGCTGTCTCTTTTTAGTACCACTCACTTTTCCAGCCTTTTGTTGCCCCGTCCCAACTTTTTTGACGTGTTGCTGCCATCAAATTAAAAATGAGATCATTTTTCATAATCAGTGTGATGATGAGTATTCCCTGGTGCACTTCAATTATCCAATTTATGTCATTCAAATATATTTATGCCAAAGTATAAAATGTTTTTAAAGGTGTGACTGTTGTTTATTGTCCTACTGACATTTTGATTGGGGTGTGGGGGTTCAGTAAGCAAGTTGAGTGACAATGATGAGTTTGTTAACCATGAGATGATGGAGACTCAGGGTTTTCTGTTCCAAAAATAGAGGTAAGTCAAACTCTGGGTCAGTTACCACGGTAACTGACTCCATGAACCTAATCTGCTCACTGGCACCTTTTCATGAACAAACCCCGGGTTTCTCACTCTTCCCTCCCTCCTACTGAGCCTGAAGCATCTGTCGGACATTGGGTGTCATTTCCTAGTTAACCCCATCGATGTTGATGTGGAATTTATTTGCAGAGCTTTGCGTCATGAAGAATTTTGAGACTTTGATTCAATGTGCTATGTAATCATTCTAGTCCAAGTCTAATCATTAGGTTATAGTACACTGATATAGTACAATGTATAGTAGAGGACAGAAAACAATGATTTGCAAATCTTATAAACCCATACTTTATTTACTATAGAACATAGAATATAAAAAAAATTCAAAAATTTGACATTTTACTATTTCATTAAAAAAAAAAAAGATGGCAAAAAAGTTGGGACTGGACAACAAAAGGCTGAAAAAAGTAAGTGGAAATAAAAAGAGACAGCTGGAGGAACATTTTGCAATTAATTTGGTTAATTGGCAACAGATCAGTAACATGATCGGATATAAAAAGAGCATCTGGGCAGAGGTTCACCAATCTGCGAAGACCGCATCTTCAAATTATGGAACACATTCAGAATAATGTTCCTCAATGTAAAATTGCAAAAACTTTAAAAATCTCATCATCTACAGAGCATAATGTCATTAAAAGTTTCTGAGAATCTGGAAAAATCAAAAGGCTGAAAATCAATCTTGATGCCAGATGGAACTGCATTAAAACAGGCATGATTCTGTCATCAAATCACTGCATGAGCTGAGGAACACTTCCAGAGATCACTGTCTGTAAATACAGTTCGCAGAGATGCTGGTTTTTGAGTGTTAATGATAAGCCGGATGGTTTCTGGATCATGTTTGCGTAGTTTTTGGATCATGTTCACATGACTACTGATTTGCATAATAGAGCTTAAGCCTGCACTTGTGGATGGCACAGCAAACTGTATTCACAGACAATGATTTCAATTTCAGCCATTGCAGTTTTTTGTTCTGAACACCTCCAAGATGCAGTCCTCAACCCCGTACAGGGATGCCTGCCCTACACATTGGATCACTTGATGGTGTAACAACCATATTTTCTTTCCAGTTGCCATGGTGAAAATCAGCATTGGCATGCCATTGATGATGGCTTTTATTTCCATCTTGCATGTTCCTAAAGCAATCATATGTAAGTCACTCTGGATAAGAGCATCTGCTAAATGCGGTAAATGTAATATGTACTCTGAGGTGATTGAGCAGCTTTTCTGGAGCCAAAAGCATGGTGTTTTGTATCTCCAGGGTTCAGAGTTCAGGTTTAGGCTGTGTGTTTTAAACCTGCTTCCCAGAATGGGCCCCAATGTGATCTGTTTGAAATCGGTGCCAAAACAAATGTAAGTTGTACATTTAATCTCTGGCTCAAACTGTGATGTTCACAAGCAGATTTTACTCAAAATTAAAAGCATAAACTCTCTGAAGGCTTCTTCTAATTTTATTAAAAATTGCACAGAAAAAAAACAAAACAAATACAAATGCACAGCCTTGAGCTTTCACCCTGCAATAGAAAGAAATCCATGAAAACTGTATCATATATCTCATTCACTGAAGGCGTTTTGATTCAATTTATTTATAGTTATTATTACTAAACGTAATGTTTCTTACTTATGCTTGATCTGTGTTTATAGATAAGTGTTCTTTTATTTATTATTATTCAGTACAAAAATAGTGCAGGAAATCTCAAGAGCAAAGGGTCCATCAGTAACTCATTTCAAATATAAGCATTGTGAAAGGCCTTTGAGGTAAATGCTTTCCATCACTTCAGTTTTAAATGACGCTAAAAATGGATGCCTAAAAAAAGCACTTAATGAGTAATGCTAGATTATATCTGAGTTATTCATTTATTTTTTTTATAAGACTTCTCTGTTTCCTCTGATGCAATACTGTATCTGTACCAGGCCCAGGCCATGCCAAGTGAGGAGAAAAACATTTACTGTCATGCATCTATAGGAAAATAATCAATAACGCAGTGAATTGATGAAGCAGATTCAATAATACGACTCCAAATTTTTCCCTAAATAAGGGGAACTCATTTTCACTGTGGGCCACATCACTGAATTTAAAGGTGATCGAGGGACGAATAATCACTGAACATCTATTCTAAAAGAGCAACCATGAAATCTGCATGGCAAAATGATTGGCATTTGTCCCCTTTTTCTTAACAACTTCTTTTTCTGACAACGCTTAACAGCGACAAACTAGCATGTAATCTTTCTTGAGTTATGAATGACTAGCTTACTTGAAATAGGCAGCCGCCACCTAGTGGAAAGATAATGAATTAGGTTTCATGGTAATGGTTGATGCAAAGAATGCACGATAATCATATTCTTTGAAAACTCTTGCAGGCCACATAAAATGAGTTGGTTGGCCGGATTTGGTCCACAGGCCTTCAGTTTGACACCTGTGCCCTATAACATACAATATATGGACAAAAAATTATGGATACTTGACTATAACTCTCGTGTGTTTCTTGATGGTTGGACTCCAGGTTCCATTCCATATTTGCTGTTATAATAAATGTATCTCTTCTGGGAAGGCTGAAGGCTCTCTAGATTTTGGAGTGTGGGCTGTGTTGTGGGTTGTGATCATTTATCCACAAGAGCATAATTAAGGTCAGGCACTGATGTCAGGCGGGGACACCTGGGGCAGTTGGCATTTGACTTCATCCCAAACGTGTTCAGTGGGGTTGAGGTCAGTGCTCTGTGCAAGCAACTCACGTCCTCCCACTCTAACCTTGGTAAGGTGTGTCTTCATGGAGTTCACTGTGTGCACGGGGGGGACGGTCATGCTAGAACAGGTTCGAGCCTCTTAGTCCTAGTTAAGGGAAATTGTAACCCAACAGCAGACGAAGACATTCTGCACAACTGTGTGCTTTCAGCTTTGTGGCACCAGCAGTGTGGCACTTTTGGTTAGAAGCTACTTATGAGTCTGATGGTCAAGTGTCCATAAACTTTTGTCCATATAGTGTACAGTGTGTTAGTGCTTTGTATAACCTCAGCATACTAACATTATCTTTGATTGATTGACTGATTGATTGATTAGGTACGCCTGTTTCCAGTTACGTTCAATGTTGTGGAACATTTGCAAAACTATTTTGCTTTATGACTTTATTTTTTATAAAAGCTATAAATCTGTCACCAGTCTTTCCTGTGGCATAAAATGTATCGACAGTTGGCACTGACACTGGAGACTCCTTCCAAAAATGTTTAAAAAAAATTTCCTTATGCTTCGCCATATCAATAATCATACATTAATTAATTTATTTGTTTGCTGAACAGCTTAAAAACAACTAAACACATACAATTTCCTGCAGAACGGAAATCGACGCTTCACAGTAACTTCCGTGTAGCTCACACAAAAGGAAAAATGTACAAGCTTTTGATATGCACCGTTCTGTCATGGTATTATGACTTTATTCTTTTATATTCTTTAAAATCTATAATTTTTTTAAATGGAAGTATTATATTATTCTTAAAACCTTGTATTTTAATTATCTTGATACATGCTGAATAATCCAGGTAAGAAAACCCCAGAACATTTGATTAAGTTTATCTGAACACAATGTTTTCAGAGGGAGAAACTTTTCCAGATGAATTAAATCAAACTTTCTGGGATTGTATTTTTATTCATGTGAACAGTTGCCCTACCCGCAGGAATCAGAGCTGCTTTCACAGAAAATGCATCACTTTCTGACCAATCAGAAACAAGAAACCAACAGTACTGTGAAAATTGTATTGGTTTGCTTAATAACACGGTCCATAATACCAACATTTACTACTTCTATAAGTGTTAGTGGTAAATTTCTGAAGGATAATTAATACTGGTAGCTCTCCCTCCCTCTCTCCCTCTCTCTCTCTCTCTCTCTCTCTTTCTCTCTGACTCACCTGGCGTGTTGTCAGTTATAATTTGAATAACAGTGTATGGTGCAGTAGATAAGGTACACGTGTACAGGCTTATCAGCCAAAAATAAACACCAAACTTCAGATAAGAACAAATGTGCAACAGCGAGTCGCAGAGACTCAGGCTGGCAATTCTAAGAAATATCAACACATTTCCATGTGCACAACAACATCCCTAATACTGAATTACCACCCAGAGTGTTAAACACACCACTACAGCTTTAAATCACACCTAAAAACAGACAATCCAGTTGGACCTAAACAAACGGAATGTGTGTTCTTAGCCTGATTTCTGTCTCATTCAGTGTTAGAGATGTTGTTGTTATGCATTATGTATTGAGAAAATTAATTATTCAGTTAACAATTATTCACTGAAGGCGAGATGGATATTGCTGAGTTGTCCCCAAGACAGAACCTTGTTTTAGTATATACTACAGAGGGACATTAAAAAAAAATCTCTCTATATTTAGTTTTCTCTCTGTTAGAGCGCTGTTGTTAATAAACCCCCACATTACTCATATTAACAAATTGTGTCAATTACACACACACACACACACACACACACACACGCACACGCACACACACACACACATAAACAGTGCTATTCACATTCTCACTCAGTTGGAACTGAGTTCAACACTAACAACTCCAGACGATAATGAACACACACACACACACAAACACACACACACACACACACACACACACACACACACACACACAAAACCATTCACACTCACAACTAGGGGTGATTTGGAACACAAAATGCACCTAATGTGCATGTCTTTGGACTGTGGGAGGAAACTGGAGTACCCAGAGAAAACCCACGCAAGCTCAGGGAGAATACACAAACTCCACACAGAAACACCCGAGCCTGGGAATCGAACCCAGGTGGCCACCGTGTTAACCACTATGCTACCATCTCGCCCCTTTTTCTGAATTATCGAGATAATTTTCTGTTCAAAAGATTTAAGTCAGCTTCGTTTGTTTGTTTTTTTTCATTTGTATTCCCTTCTATAAACAAGCTATTCAAATGAATTCATCTCTGATATGCGTAGGATACGTGTACTGGGTTTGAGAGTTCCCACCAAAAACTTATCATATGGAAGCTCCTCTTGTAGGCAGTGCCTAGATCTATATATTATTAATGTCTGCGGAAAAAAAAAAAAAAAAAAAAAAGTACAGCATTTTAATGTTCATTCATTCATTTGCCGAACCACTTAATCCTAGTTGGCTTGCTGGGAGGCTGGTGCCTATCTCAGCCGACTCTGGGCAAGAGTGGGGAACACCCTGGACAGCTCGCCAATCCATCACTGGGCCAACACACACATACACACACACGTAACCATTCACACTCACACACAGGGGCAATCTGGAACAGCCAATTAGCCTAATGTGCATGTTTTTGGACTGTGGGACCCAGAGGTAACCCACACAAGCACAGGGAGGACATACAAACTCCACACAGAAACACCCTCGCTGAGCCCAGGACTCAAACCCAGGACCTTCTTGCTGTGAGGCGGACGTGCTAACCACTACACCACCATGCTGCCTGCATTCCATTTTCACTGAATATAATGACTAAAGATTCCACCTAACAATTTAACGTTTTAATAACGTTGCTACAACGTTGCATAACAATTGCAATAACATTAATTTGTGAGGACTGTGCAGATGTGTACTGTAGTTTCCTTTTCAGTACCTGCGTGATGTGACGTGATGTGACGTGTGTGTGTGCACAGTGCTTGTCCCACATTTGATGGCTCTTTACTGGGGTCCTGGATGTGTGCGACCTTTTGGCAATGCCAATACAACATTGTGCATAAAAGTATATCATGTACGTGTTCTTGATAAACACTATGGTTTAACACCATCACAATGTTCAGATAATGTTTTGTGTAACCAACCAAATTATGACCTTTATGCAACGCTGCAATAGTGTTGCACAATGTTGTGTGTTAGCTAGGATTATTCTATTCTGCGCCACCTACTGGAATGTTTTTGCTAAGACACCCATGCATCCATATTGACCTTCTGCAGAGAGACTTTAGATGCTCATGCTCAGAGTCAAGCCTAGGACCCTGGATCTTTTCCCACTTCTCCTCGGTGCCTCTTTCACCATTGTAACAGTAGTGTGTGAATATATTGTGTGCAATCAATGTGGAATTGAAAACAAAGTGCATTGGTAGCAGCCTGACATACTGGCATTGACAATAGTCAGTTCATGGTATCTGTACAGACAGTGAGACGAAACAAAACTCTACAAATGGTTTTATTTATAGCAACTAATCACTAATAGCTAAGCATCCAGCCATGCTAGCAACTTCTCCAGACATTTTTTTAAGCAAGGGAGTTTATATAACTTTACTTTAGTTGACTACCCCTGGTTTATAGTGATCATGGTTAAGGAATTAAACAATTGTTTTACCCCACAAACTTTTATTATTACAGGAGACTAGTCCTGGTTTTCTTTCCACAGTCGGTTAATCAAACGACACACCAGGAAGAACGTTGACAGAATCAGGTTAAAGTCTTGACACACAGGTAAACATCCTGGACAGTTCAACTAAACAAACCTCCAGCCATCCCTTTAACGTCAGCTTGCATGACCCAACAATAGTGCCTCCTCACTCCCTGTCCATCACACAGCACTTAAATCACCCTGACTGAAACCAAGACGACATATTTACTTCAATTATTTAATGTTATATCACCCAGGAATATACTTAAATTCAGAGGAAAACCATCCTTGGAACAAATTCAGCTAAATTAAAACAAATTAACAAATAAACAACTAGGTTAATTGAAAGTAGAATTTGATCTGAAACGTAACTGATTTAATCTGGCTGGGGAAATTCCTCCATGTACCCCTGACTCTGCTCTCACAATCCCCCCCTGTCTGGCAAACGGTAATAGAAGAAACATCTGTCAAGCCTGAAATACGAAGCCACAAGTAACAGTTGGTGGACTGAGACTGACTGGATAAAGCTTCTGTAAAAGCACGACTGAAATGTCCTCGGAATTCACCAATTAGATTCAATACTTTTTTAACATTTTCACTATGAAGTCCACCAACTGTTACATGTGAACTTCCCTCTGGGATTAATAAGGTATCTATCTATCTATCTATCTATCTATCTATCTATCTATCTATCTGTCTGTCTGTCTGTCTGTCTGTCTGTCTGTCT
>JBCNYH010000006.1:5171653-5187273 GCA_039654325.1 Tandanus tandanus | reverse complement strand
CACACACACACACACACACACACACACACACACACACACACACACACACACACACATACACACACACACACACACAAGAAAATATGCACTTTCCTTCTTTATCTTCTCTTAATTGTGCCACCTTCCTTTATTTTCTGACCTCCTCTCATTTGTTTGCTTGTTTTAATAAAAGAATTTTCTTTTTTTACTTTTTTGCAGAAACTCCCAACACCGACCTTACAGGAGGATACAGTGTAACTGGATTCAACCAGTCCAGAGTAAGAACTATATTTATCTCCGCCCATATATCCTGGCCTCGCTCACATGACAGGCAAGGATACCTATAATGTACAATAAATTGTACTACTAACAGAATAATCTGATTGGTCCACTATCTCAGGATTATAAATCATTATTCCGAGTGGATAATACACTTCACCCTCGATTTCCCGGATTATTAGGGGGATAGGCTGTCCGGGAACCTCAAAAGTCCGGCAATCGCTAATGTCCGGGGTCCCTACCCTTTCCCGGACATTTGCCACAATTGGTCCGGCAATCACCATTATTCAGCAGCAGTCCCGGACTTTTACACACTTATCCGACACTCAATACACAATATTGTGTTTCCACTAACTGAAGGAGCGAATCAGCACATTCTTTTATCACATTCATTTTAAATGTGGGTTCCGGCTCGTCGTCACTGTCCTCACCTTCACTTTTCCATCACTGATGCCACTATCTGTTCATTGGACATTATTTTGTGCCCCTCTGCTGCTTCATTTTCGTCCATCCACTCAGACGGGAACGGGCCGGATAGGAGGGAAGTTGGAAAATCATGACCAACCCGGACTTCCATCATCGATTCCCGGACTTGTCCGAGCATTTTTCCGGCAATACCAAATAATGTCCGGCGCTGGATTTTGTACGGGAAATCCAAAATCCGGGAAATAGGGGTACGGGAAATCGAGGGTGAAGTGTACTCGAATCAGAATGACAGACACTCACAGTTTTTTACGGTCACTCGGGCAGACAGTGAACCGCTAATCCTACTAGGGTCATGGGGAGGCTGAATCCTTTCTCACCCGACACTGTGTGAAGGCGGGAAACACCCTGAACAGCTTGCCAGACCATCACAGAGCCAACATACACACAACCATTTACACTCACTCTCACACCTAGGGGCAATTTGGAACAGTCACTTAGCCTAATAAGCATGTCTTTGTACTGTGGGAGGAAACCAGCATTCCCGGGGGAAAACCCATGCAAGCACAGGGAGAACATGCAAACGCCACACAGAAACACTCACGCCCAGGACTCGAACCCAGGACGTTCTTGCTGTGAGGTGGACTTGCTAATCACTACGCAACCATGCTGCCCCGTAATATATACTGCGTATGTACTAACTCTGAATGAGTATGCTCAAAAGACTCCATAGCTCATATTAACTCAGTTTAAAGTGCACATGTTACCTGACCAGTCTCGGTCATGGTCAAAATATGTAAATAAATAATTACAAAATTCCGTTTTGGTTCTCTTTTTATTATGTTTCAGCAAACAAAACTTTGAAAAGGTTTAAAGAGATTCAGTTACACAGCTCTTCAGCTCTGAACCTGTCTATGCTGGGAGTTCGCCTGTGTCTGTCCTAATTAAAAATGAATGAATAATAAATAAACCATTAACAATCCCATTTTAGTGTGTTGTTTGTGCTGATGTTCCTGTGTAGTATATGCTAAAACAATTGTGCACCTCAGGCTTGGTGGATGTCGCTGAATTCAATAGTCCCCTCACCTCTGGGATTATATAAAATAATCCACCTCGCCTTCACTGCATAATTGTTAAGCAGCATAATATACCTATATTTCCTCTGGGTACTCCGGTTTTCTCCCACAGTCCAAAAGCATGCATATGAGGGTGATTGACTGTTCCAAATTGCCCCTAAATGTGAGTGTGAATGGTTTTGTGTGTGTGTGTGTGTGTGTGTGTGTGTGTGTGTGTGTGTGTGTGTTGGCCCTGTGATGGTCTGGTGAGGTGTTCAGGGTGTACCCCACCTTCGCCCAGCATTGGCTGAGATAGGCTCCAGCCTTCCCGTGACCCTAATAGGATTAAGCGGCTTGGCAAATGAGTAGGTCAGTGAGTGAGTGAGTGAGTGAGTGTAGCTATTATATACGGTAGTATAATATACCTATAACGTACAGTTGTCTGGGGAATATTATTAATGGCCTTGTAATATAATTGTGGCGCAACCAGTGTGTTGTATTTGGCTATTGCCAGTCATTTTAAAAGTTGCATGCTACTTGAAAATACCTCTATTTGCTATTTCCATTGCATTAAGTGGGATGGGCATGGGGCCCACCTTGAACATTCTGCATTAGTGCTCGGTGTTGGCTTGTTATACACCTTCACACACACACACACACACACACACACACACACACACACACACACACCGTATGTTTAATAATATATTGTCTTTCTCTTTCTATGAGCACAATCCCCATTTCTTCCTGTCCCTCATACGCATTTTCTCTTCATGCCCTTGTCTCTCCTGCTCTTACCTCTTTTTCACTTTTGTTCTGCTCTATTTCTCTGTCATCTTTCTTTATGGAGTGCATGTGTGTATATGTGTGTGTGTGTGTATATGTGTGTGAGTGTGTGTGTGAGTGTGTGTGTGTGTGTGTGTGTGTGTGTGTGTGTGTGTGTGTGGAGATTGTAACTGTCCTGCAGCTCATCGATCTCTGAGAATGGACACTGATATAACCGTGCTGTGTAATGGTCCTTATAGAAACAATAACAGAAGATGCGCCGGTGTTGTGATGTGATGTTAAAAGTGAATGTATAACCGTTACTTTAAGCACATCAGGGATTTGATTGTGTGCCTATACTTGGCCATATAGGCACATAAAACCAGTTAAATGTGTGTGCTTTTCCTATAAATGCCGAACTGAAGGTCATGGTTTATGTCCCTCTTGAGTTCCTGAGCTTTTTACCATTTCCTGTGTGTTATACACCAGAAACTGTGACACGAGAACATTCTCTATACCACAACGCTGCTTCATCCTGAATACCTGAAGGTCTTCATTCATTTTCTGTAGCAGCAGCTCTGAAAACATATCCGGCTGTATTTCCAGTGATAGGCTTATATTAATGCGCTCGTTCTGATATGTTATTGTTGTTATGGTAACAACCCGAATGGAAGGCATGACAAAACCCATTAAGAAAACATGTTATTTAACTATATAATTTAAAAAAAATCACTGTAATGAAATGCTTAGTAAACATTAAGGGGTGATAGAAACGCGACTGATGCAAGTATATTTTTTTGCAATTTGTGAATTTTGAAATCTGCGTCCAGATGTTTTGCGACTCCACATGCAAACAAATATTTTAAATAAATACATCGCGCAATGATTTGCGACTGTTTTGCGGATGTTTGGCAAAAAAAAAAAAAAAAAGTGAATCTTTTGTAAATCAGTCACGTTTTGTTCGTTTTTTGTTCTCAAACCATTCGCTTTTTATTCGCACGTTATTAGCACGAACAAATTGTGAATAAAATACAAATTATGACAAAATACACGGAATATGGCGGATACCAGCAAGTGTCAAACTTTCTGCAAACTTTCCGCGTGGACGCCTGACTGTTCTCAAACTTTAAACGTGGAAGTCTCCAACTTGTCACTTTTTCTTGCAAAAAAAAAACAAATAATTTGCGAGCAAAACGACAACTTTGCAATCCTTTCCCAACACGTGCGGACTGTTCAAGAAGAGTTTGAGACTCCGCGTCACAGCCTCGTTTCATGACATTCGTGGAAATTTCAAACATGCTTGAAATTTTTTGCGTTGAGTTCAGGAACCAGGCAACCAAAGTGCGATGCCGCGAATGTCGTGTGACAAATTTTACAACATTTTGAGAATGGAAAGTGATAGCCATGAATTGCCATTCGCGTTAGTCGCTTTTCTATTGCACCTTTAGTGTGATCGCCCCCTAGGGAAGGTGTCTCTAGTGACAACACTTTGTTTTCTTTCTTCAGGACAAAATACATTCTGGTTTCTAATCCAAAAGATCATCGGTCCGAGCTGTTGATGCACACAAGCACCCATGGCCAGGAGCCCATGAGAGCTAATTGACCTAGCTCTCAGTAAAGGCTGGATGGCATACACTCGATTCCCTGCTACTCAAGCGACCCCTAGGCAATTAAGGGTGTCTATGAGCCCATGCATACAGGTGGATAGCACTTTGCTTTGAGTGTGTTACACCATTCCTGACTATGCACATGCAGCAGTTATTAAAATTGGAGGAAGCATTTGATTGACATACATGTTTGACATATTTTCAGCATATTTGGCTTCACCCTCTATGGTTGGTGGTGATCGTCAGGTAGGAAAGCATCAGTAAATGATCAAAATTGGCTCCCAAAATTCCCCCTACACCCAAAAAACATCAGAGAGATAAATAAAAAAAAAAGATGCTGGTGATGCAATGACTGTTTTAAGCTGCTATAATAAAAGCAATGGCAGAAATGAACATGTCTGACATATGCAAATGTTTGATTTTGATATTTTTTTATTTTGATATACTGTATTAATCCCACATGGGAAATTATTGCCTCTGCATTTAACCCATCCAACGTGAGCACACACACTCGGAGCAGTGGCTGCCACACACATCAGGGGTGCCCGGAGAGTTGGGGGTTAGGTGCCTTGCTTAAGGGCACTTCAGTCGCGAACATGGCGGAAGGGAAGGCGCAGCTCACTCCCCCACTGCCACACATTTTTTTCCAGCTGGTTCAGGAATCGAACCATCGACCTTTCGGTCCCAAAGCTGCTTCTCCAACCATTAGGCTACGGCTGCCCCCAGTGAATATTACAGTAACTAGTTTAAAAGTGCTGTGTCATTCACGGGATTGCGCTCATACTGGCTAGTGGTCCAGGTCTATTTTATGATTCTGCTTACATTAGAAGCCACACTGGGGGTAATTGTTTTAGCCACATGATACGGCTTTGCTGGACTGCATCAACCAAGAAGCCATATCAGACTACCACAGACTATCACATGACCCTGTTAAATACTCTCTTGAATTTACTATCTTTATTCTTACTTGATTAGTGTTTGTATTTAACTTTTCTGTGGTCCTTGTTTAAGAGCTATACTGTATATTTATTGTACTTTATATACCCTGTTGTGTTCTGTGTCACATTTTCCTAGATCTTATTGCACTTGCTTTATAATCTTTTAAATCCTGCAAGACAGCTGCTCACCAGTCTGTGGTGTCTTCTCCTCCTTATGATGTGCCATACATTTTTAACAGGAGAGAGATCTGGACTGCCAGCAGACCATTCAAGCACACTATGAAGCCACACTGTTGCAGCTCATGCAGAATGAGGTCTGGCATTGTACTGCAAAAACAAGAAGAGATGTTGTCTTGATTGCAGGATATTGTGTGCTGAGAATTACCAGGATCCATCTCTACTTATTACAAAATGGAGATAGGTCCACTTAATATTCAGCCCTGAACATGTCTCACAAAATTTTAAATGTATACCTCTACATCAAATGCAAGCTAACCCATGCCTTGAGCATTGATGCACCCTCATATCAGTGCACATGCTGGCTTCTGCTGACTCATTTGACCATAGCACATGTTTACACAGCCTTTCATTTCATCTCTATACTCAGGCCCAGAGAACTTAGCTATGTTTCTGCATTGAATTGATGTATAGCTTAATACAATTTAGGGTTTCAATACTGGATGCAGCAGCAGACTGTGTTATGTTTTTAAAGTATTCCCCAGCCTATGTGGCTACATTTGTCACAGTAGCATGATGGTTTTCTCTCTTTTGAACATAACAGAACCAACAGAGATTTTTGACCTAACACTTTAGGCACTGAGATGTATCCGAATTCCCTGATTCTTTTGACAATATTTTGTACTGTAGATGTTAAAAGACCTACAATGCGTTCAAAAATATTCCTTTTGAACTGACTTACAATTCTCCCATGAATTTTGGCACAAATAAGGTGACCCACAATCCGTCCTTGCTTGCAAAGATTGATGGGGAATGCTACTTTTATAGCCAATCATGATCAGAATCAGAATCAGAATCAGAATACTTTATTTATCCTGGAGGAAGTTGTGTATATGATACCTCACCTGCTACCAATTATTTTAAGATTTTTTTAATATTAATGTTATTTTTATTCTGTCCCAACTTTTGTTAAGTGTGTCACGGGCAACAAATGTTAACATTTCTTTATGTTTACGAATTACAATTAATTTGGTCAATAAAAGTGTTAAAATATTTTCTTTGTATTTTAAATGATTTAACTAAACCCAGATTTTCTTTTTATTGCATTTTGGAAAATATTCCAATTTTTAAATGCATGGTATTTCCAGCCATAGAAAAAAAAAACAAAATTTAAACAGTATTCCCATTATTCATATATAAGGGCTTTGGAAATTGTTATAAATTATATGTTGCATTTTATTAGAATTTTTATTTAGCTGCTTTGTGGTAATTTAGTTTATATAACTGCACACAATTTGCCAAAGGATATGTCAAAAAGCATTTATCGGTTCTGCTACAGCATTTTTGAGTGCTCAGCTCTAGCTGGTGAAATACTTATCAGACCATGATCTGCCAGGTGTTGAGCCTCGGTCTATGTGGCGGTGTGTGGGAGACGAATCAAATCTTTTATATCTGTGTCATCTGGCAAGCGAGTGTAAGGAGGCAGACTTAACAAATCAGTTTACAATGTAATTTGGTTTGTTCTCTTCGATAACACTTGAGCTCACTTGCGGGCACATTGATGCGAGCTCTTTACGGATAAAACCTGCACATTAGTGTATATTAAACTCTTGAAGCTCAGCATTTCATCGTCCTGCTTCATTAGTTATCCTGCTCTGTACATTTTACCATATTCAAACATAGGTGCATTAACAAAACAAAACAAAAAAAAAAAAAAAAAGGTAGTAACATGGTAAGCCTTTTACAAAGGATGCATTAAGCTGTGTTCAAGCAGAAAAGGTGGTGGTGGTGGGGGTGGGGGGCAATGGTTTTAGGCTACAGATCACTTAAGGAAAGATAAGAGATCGTCGGAGTGAGATAACTGCTTGTGTTGTGAGACGTGTCCTTGTCACACACCTGTAGCAGAGATTTCTTTGACTCCTGGTTTGGATCGAGCAGATGGCATTCTGTTCTCTTTCCTCATTTCCTCCTGTTAGTAACAGAAAACAACAGTTGGCGTTCTCTAGATACAGTGTAAATCTGTGCTGATTTGTCAGCTGTCCATATAATAAAGTTAAATTGAGAGCATCAGCAAACAGGGCTATACTGATTAACTTTTGCGGGGTGTCCTCTGTGACCTGAAGGAAATAACTTTGGAGATAAAAAAAAAATTATATATGAATAAACGTGTAACACTGATCACCATTTGTTTTGTGTAGCTGGCATGTATTTGTAATAAACTCTGAGCCCTTGTGGTAGAAGAGTAAAGTATTAATGTAAAGGTGCACTTACATAATGCCAGCCATGATCCCGATTTGCCCCAATTATTTGCGTCGGAGGAAATTAGAGAACATCAGTACACAGTCTTTGCAGAAAGTGAAGATATTGTTGTGCCTTCTTCACAGCAGAGTTGGTGTTGGTGGTCCAGGTGAGATCGTCAGCTTTGTGCACCCCAAACAACTTGTTGGTTCTGACATTCTCCGCCTACGTAGAAGCCCACTGCACATCAATGGCTCTGAGGTAGAGACCTCAGAGGGACAAGCTGTGGTTCTGGCACCAGGTCACTAATTGTGCCACTTCCTCTCTATATAGTCCATCATTGTTGTTGCTGATGAGGCTGACGACAGTTGTGTCGTCCTCAAATTTGACGACGAGGTTGGATTCAGACTTGGCAGTACAGCCATGGGTGAGCAGCATGAACAGCAGTGGGCTAAGGACGCACCCTTGGGGGGCACCTGTGCTTAGCTTAATGGTGCCTGATGTTTTGCTGCTGATGTGTACGGACTGTGGTCTTTCTGTGAGGAAGTCCAAAATCTAGTTACAGGTGTGGGTGTTGAGGCACTTTTTTCACCAGCTGCTGTGGGGTGACTGTATTAAAGGCTGAGCTGAAATCAATAAACAGCATTCTAACTTACGTGGCCTTATTGTCCAGGGGTGAGAGAGCAGTGTGGACTGTGGGAGGAAACCAGAGTACCTGGAGGAAACCCACGCAAGCACGGGAAGGACACACAGAAGGTGCTAACCACTACGCCACCGTTCCACCCGATAACCTTATAATATTAACCAATTTAGGTGGTCCTACCTTTAGGAGGCTTGAAATGTAGGCTGAAGTCAATGATAGATGAAAAACAAAGAAAGCAGGACGAAGAGAGGTACAACATGATTAGGTACATTATATTACGTGGGAGCAACAGGGAAAAATAGACAAAGAGAGATTTAAAAAAGAGGGATGGAAGAGGTATACAAAAATGAAGAGTCATAACTGCTGTGGCAGGACCTACATGTATGCAATGAAGTCTGAACAAAGTTTGAAGGTTAAGTGCTTTTTGAGTTATTGATCCTGGAGGGGGAAAAAAACCAAGAAGAAGCAAAGAGATAACAATATAGCACTTTGCAAGCACTATAATTAACAGCTAAGTTATTGCATCTATCAGGTTGTAGGCAGTAACTGAATTTAATGTTCATTCTCCTCTAATAGTTCTGTGATTCTGAATTGACTAAAGGCTTGAAGTTATGAGGTACATTTACATTACGTGGCTAAATTACCTTCATTCATTTTGTTGCGCTTTGACAGCATGTAATTAAATCTGTAAATCCTGTAATCGGTGATTCCTCCATGAGCTTCCTGTGATATACTGCACTCACGCCATCTACAAAATCTGACACTAAGGAGGAAGAAGGCAAGAAGAAGCGGTGCTGATAGTGTCATAAAGATTCAGGTGCGGGGTTTCTGTTTTTCCATTTTAAACACCATTTCACATTACAAATGTGTGCGTGTGGGTGTGTGTGTGTTTGCGTGTGCGTGTGTGCGAGCACTTCCACACAGCCACATTTCAGCCAAGTGTGTATCATTCCCATAAGCAAAATGACCGTCATATGGTTGCTACATTTTCAAGAGCAGCAGTGTTCTGCTCGAATGCCGTGACTGCCCATGTGTCTGTGCTCACATTCATCTACGTAAACACAGAGAGCGAGAGAGAGAGAGAGAGAGAGAGAGCACAACACAGAGTGCAGCAGGTATACATAATGACATACCACAATGAGTTTGTTGAACCCTCAGTGAACTGAACATTAAACATTTGCAGTGATATAATTACAGTGTAAACACAGCACCAATCAAACACACACACACACACACACACACACACGCACACGCAAGCTGCTTCTGACTACCCAGTATGTACTAATGTTGGTAAAGTACCTACTACACATCTGTCCTATATTCTACATTACTTGTCCTTTGACCTATGACCTCCGCTAATGTTTACTACTATCTATGCATGCATGTATGTATGTATGTATGTGTGTCATTCCACACTAATGATGAGTATATAGGGGGCACACCTTTTACAGCCTTTTTTATCCAAAGCGAGCAACTAAATGCACTGTACTGAATTGCTAGGGTTTACCTTGATGTTCATTTAGCGGGACATACAAGGAAAATGTTAACTGTCAAGTCTACTATTAATTATTTATGAAAGAGGTATAAAATCCAACTTAAAATGGCGGCCCAAAATGTGAACGCTATCAGGGGGTAACTTTGGTGGATATGTGAGAGGTTTCTTTCACATAAATCAATCTTATAGCTGCATAGCATAGTAAACAAGTCCTAATTCTCCTTTTGTCATCCTGAAATATCTATTTTTAATGATCAGATGTTATATGACCCGTTTTTAAAGAGCGTAACTGCATAATGGGTCGCGTCACATGTCTCGCGAACCACAAAGGAACCTATCTACCATCCTAGCAATGATCATTGCACACGAAATGGCACAAAAGTCGACAGCACATTAAAATCTAAAGCTGTTCAGCTAAAAACACAAACCTTTGCATGAACAGATTCTATAATACAAGGTTTCTAAATTTTGGCGTCGCGAGTGTTACACAGTTACGTGCTTGTTTTCGAAACAAAACTCCGGAGGACCTGTCATCTGCTAAGGAAAACGTTCCTAAGTACAAGCACCTTACTTGACGTCTTACCCAAGTTTGCCACACCGGATGTACACAAACGACAGAAAATAGTGACGTGTCACGCACACTTCCGCTGTGTTACGCAGTTACGCGGATACCGAAACTGTGAGGGTGACTGTCAAATCGTCTAAAATCGAGAGTAATATGAGCGCATCGAAAGTAAACGTAAGTTCTCATAATCACATCATTCATCTAGTTATTGTTTCAGATGAAAATGTTCGCTTTCCCCCTCATGGTTTAAGAGAAATATATGTACTTTGATTAACCACATGCATCTACACTACATCTTTACACAGTGTGCTGAATAAATTCTTTTGACAAAGAAGAATGCAGTAGATGGTTTCTATCGAGGTATATCATGGACGATTTTTAAAGTAAGCTGGTTTAAAGCGGTTAAATCTAAGCTAAAGCGTTATGAATTCTGAAAAGCTGCAATGTGTCAGACAGTCGGTGTCGCTTAAAATGCAGTTACTCAAGGGTGGTGTAGCATGTTACATTGTTACATAAAATGCATAAAGTTTATTTGAAAGAGACGTTTCTTTGAAAGTATGGAGACTGCGTTTTGAGCGTATATTTATTTCTCTTATAATACTTTGGAATATATTGTTACATCATAGAATCTTGTAAAGAGTTTTTGTCTTTTCGAAAATGGGTAACTGCATAACTTGTGACGTAGTCAAATTGGTGCTCTTACATGGAAGAGAAGCGTTTTTATAGAATACAGTTTCTAATGTCCTGCTGCTAATTTCTTTTTCCACTCCTCTTGATGAATTTTACACTTTAGCAGATTTGGTAAAAATGTATGGTATTTTTTTTTTTTTACCCAGAAATGAATCGGAGGGGTAACTGCACAACTTGTGACACATTCGTTACACCATCAGTGTTCAACATGCCATGTGTGTTTAGGGTGTTAAGATTCGTATACTCTTCCCTTTTTCAGTGAATGCCTCTGGTGTCTGCGATGTACAGAAGCACTAATTTCTAAAAGATAACATTCAAACGCTGCAATGGCAGTATGCTTTTTCGTGTCACAGGTCACGCAGTTACATCAATGTAATTTCCCTATTTCTAGCAACCATACCTAAGAACTTTGCATCTGTAGTTTTAGTATGTTATCATAGGACACAGAAAGTTTATGTTGTGAAGATTTATAGCAGAGATTTGCCCCTGGGCGTGAAACACAAAAATGTTCGGATATGGAGTGTAATTTTGTTACGGCGTCACAAAAGAGAAACATCTCCCCATCAACCTCAAATCACAGCTTGCAACTTCAACTCTTTGTTTTTACCTTTAATTGACACTGAATTTAAGCTATGATAGATTAGCCATAAGATCTGACTTTTCCCATGCTCACAGGTGAATGTCTGTCACAGTTTAACGCAGTTACACTGTGGTGACACTGCACACTTGCACCCTATTTTTGACCGTGTGGAAGGTTGGTCTGCCTTCTCTTTTGTAGGATTGTAAACTGCACACATTGGCACAATAATTAACAGTAATACAAATGTCCAAATGTAACTCTTATTTTTGTCCACTGGTTCCCTGTTTTAGTTATCATTAGTGTGGAATGACTGGAGGATTCTAAGCATATGCATACTGCTTTTAGTGGAGCTCCTGAGTAGAGTACCATAGTCATGGAATATGCCTTGGATGGTTGTCCCAGGTCCATCCGGTGCCCACACCTGCTCACCACAATAAACTCATTAAGACTGTCACACCTCTAAATTGATGCTGGTTGGCTGTTATGCATTGCTGACTAACATGACGACAGGCAACAATAAAATAAAATAAAGTACTAAAATAAAACTGATTTATTATTAATAAAAAAGCTGAAATCCCAAACATAGGGACTTCATACACCACCGCTCAGACTCACGCAGAATAAAAAACACAATATAACCAGACACCCTTACAAGAAAATAAAGTTTGTGAAGCAAACACCGAAATCAGAAGCTTGACAGAACATGAACTCAAATGGACACTTAAACTAAAGAGACAGGGGCTCCCGAGAGGCACACTGACAAGATGCGTGACTTTCAAGGTGTAGGATCGAGTCCAGGATGATGCCACAGGCATCCGTGGCCAAAAGTCCCTGGGAGCTGATTAGTCAAGCTCTCACAGCAGGAAGGGACAGCATACACGCAGCATTTCGTAAAAAGATGTGGGTGGCAGCATCACGTGTCATGGAAGAGGCACGCGCTTGCTTACACCCCTACATGGAGGTGGTTGTTGTATGTGATAGGGAGGGAATGCTTCATGGGTGGGAATTGGCTACAACTTAATTAGGGGGAGGACAACACTTTTGTACACTCTTGATTTACCGTGCTACAAAAAGTCTTATTGTACAATTGTTTGAACCTTCATTTTCCTCATTTGCGTTTCCATTGTGTTTCCTGTATCCTGATTTAACCCTATGGTGGCACAGTGGCGCTGTATTTAGCATGCCTACCTCACAGCAAGAAAGTCCTGGGCTGGGAAAGTGCATTTCTGTGTGGAGTTTGCATGTTCCCTCTGTGCTTGTGTGGGTTTCCTCCAGCCACTCCAGTTTCTTGTACTCACACTAGGCCATCTGCGTCATGCATAACACAAAATAATTTGCAACTTAAGCTTAGAACAACGTGAGCGCAGGCCAGCAGGGAAGTGAGGAGAAGAGACAATACTATGCAGGCATGGTACAAGATAAACATACCTAGAATGAATTATGTCCTAAGGCACAACTGCCAGAGGCCTCGCAAGCGCCACTGTCCAACTGTGTGGACCCTTTTGCTCCACTCATACGAAAACTATACAAACATTGTTGTGTTTTTATGGGGTATTGGTGTGATTAGAGGAATGACTAAAAACTGAATAGATAGATAGACATAAATACAGACAGACAGACAGTCTGGCCAGAAAAAGGGCACAGAAAATCAGAAAAATCAACCACTCCATGAAGTCTCCCCAGACACATCCCAAAACTTTCAATAGGGTTAAGGTCAGGACTCTGTGGTGCCATGTGTGAAAATGCCTCCTCATGCTCCCTGATCCACTCTTTAACTATTTGAGCCTCAGTTTTATTTTCATGAAACTTCTGCCTGAGGCTGGGCTTTAAACAAGGAAGACTCCATTCGATGTTGGAAAGGATCGGGGTCAAATTCTGCATCCAGGTTATTTTTACAGGTTCTTCAACACTGTGAAATAGGATTATTTTTGACATTTCAAATTGGGGGGGCACAGTGGCGTAGTGGTCTGCCTCATAGAAAGAGGGTCCTGGTTCGAGTCCCAGGCTCAGGCGTTTTTGTGATTGCGTGGGTTTCCTCTGGGTACTCCGGTTTTCTCTCACAGTCCAAAAACATGCACAGTAGGCTGATTGTCGGTTACAAATTGCCCCTTGGTGTGATAGTAAATGGTTTTGTGTGTGTGTGTGTGTGTGTGTGTGTGTGTGTGTGTGTGTGTGTGTGTGTTGGCCTCGCGGTGGTCTGTTGAGCTGTTCAGGATGTACCCAACCTTTTCCCAGTGTTGAATGAGATAGACTTCAGCCTCTCCGGTGACTTGTAGAATTAAGCGGCTTGGCAAATGAGTGAGGCTTGGTGGAGGTTTGCACTCTCTGAGTGCTCTGGTTAATTTATGAGTTTACTTGTGATTAATTATCAGGAAGGTTTTGAATTATTATAGGGCGGCACGGTGGCATAGTGGTTAGCGCGTCCGCCTCACAGTAAGAAGGCCTTGGGCTTGGGGCATTTCAGTGTGGTGTTTTGAATGTTCTCCACATGGTTGCGTGGGTTTCCTATAGGTTCTCCGGTTTCCTCCCACAATCCAAAAACATGCACAGTAGGCTAATTGGCAGTTCCAAATTGCCCCCTAGGTGTGAGAGTGAATATGAATGGTTGTATTATATTGAATGGTGTGTTGGACCTACAATGGCCTGGCGAGCTGTTGAGGATGTACCCCGCCTTCCAGATTTATCTAAAGTGAGCACCCTAATTAGGATCCCCGGGACCCTAATTAGGATTAAGCAGCCTAAAAAAATGAATGAAAGAATATTATATATATATATATATATATATATATATATATATAGATTAGTGTACTTTGTGCACAGTAAGTGTAACCATATCAAATGTTTGTCTATTAAAATAAATAAAGAAATAGTTACAGCTAATAAGCTAAGACACTGATGATTCTTTCTAAAAATGCTAAATAACCATCTCCTGCTTATGCCATTAAAGTAACTGTGAATTCGTTATTGCTGATATGTCAAAAGTAGATACATTAGATCCCCTATTGATTAAACTGCTCTAAATTCAACCCACAAAACCATGGATCATAAAATCATTAAAAGTGTTTGTCATTTTCTGCATGGCAAACAAGTGAACCCTGCTTATTCGGCCAAAATGCCGAAGTTGACCTTTAGCACAACTGCACATTTTAACAGAATTGCTTTATAAATATGTTTAATGACACGATGCAGATACGCCAAATGGCACATAATTTGCATGTAGATTTGCTGAGTATAAAAGAAAAGAGAGCATGTGTTTAATGTCATGTAGAGTTTTATCGCAGTTGTTGGATAATCTTGGTAAGTGTAATGAAGAAAGCACAAATAGATTTATTAAAAAAGAAGATACAGATCTGGGAAGAAATATAATGGAAAATTATCTTATTCATTAGTGTCTCCCTCTGTATGAGACGATGGGGGGATGGTGGGGTGTGAGGGAGGAGAGGAGAGACATTTAAAAATAGCAGAAATGATAGGAGGAATTTTTTTATTACGTTTATAACGTAGCAGCTGTTGAGTGTTATTACAAGTATAAATAAGCATTGTGTTATGTCAAATGAACAGTGAACTTTCTTACCATCATACAGTCCAGATTTTTTTAAGAAAAAATTAATTGCACATGTGCTGCAAATAATAATTACTGCCACTGTGCCTTGTATTAATATAAATTTTGGGTGCAGCCATGGCCTAATGATTAGAGAAGAACCTAAAGATCACTGGTTCGAGGTTCGCTGACTGAAGTGCCCTTAAGCAAGGCACCCCAGTGTGTGGCAGCCCACTACTCCAAGTGTGTGTGCTCACTGCTTACGTGTGTATGTGTGCTCACTTTGCATGGGTTACAGGAAGGTACCCCGCCTTTGCCAAGATGGGCGCCAGCCTCCCCGCGACCCTAATTAGGATTAAACGGCTTAGAAAATGGACAAATGAATGAATGAATGTTCGATGTGTAGGAAGAAAAAAATGTTGGTCCTTTTATATTAGAAATGAAACAGTGGGCCTTGGTGTTTCTGTGTGGAGTTTGCATGTGCTCCCCATGCCTGCATGGGTGTCCTCCGGGTACTCCTGTTTCCTCCACACAGTTCAAAGACATGCACATTAGGCTAATTGGCTGTTCCAAAATGCCCTCAGGTGTGAATGTGAGTGTAAATGATTTTGTGTGTGTGTGTGTGTGTGTGTGTGTGTGTGTGTG
>JBCNYH010000006.1:5146084-5156459 GCA_039654325.1 Tandanus tandanus | reverse complement strand
TATATATATATAATAATATTAATAATAATAATAATAATTATTATTATTATTATTATTATTATTTTAAAATATATTTTTTCTGAACAGTTGCTATAATTTCTTTCACTTGGCTGTTAAATGTTGCACTGCGTAAATACAGCTGGACAATATTTTTGTGTGTCTTTATTTCAGGTTGTGAATGTAGATATTTTGAAAGTGATTCTTTTATTTACCCACTATATATTTTTTTCAGTCATTCGTCATTGCTTCTAGCCTCGAGTCATTTCACAACCTAAGGATTATAGGTTTCTTCCATCTCTCCTCCATTTATCTCCCAGATAGAACCTTATAAGTCTAAGGTTGTGATTTGTTTACTTGCAACATGAAACTCATTCTAAATTATTGTTATTCAGACGCTGTCTTTGTGTCTCTGAATCGTTCTAGCAGTAGTATCAGAGAGTAGAGATCAGGGGAAAGAACTGCAGGGGCACTAGTTGAGCAGGATCGGGGTCACATGCTGTCTTTCAATTGCACGTTTTTTTTCCTGCTTTAAGCCAAGCATTGCTGCATGCCTGTTTATACAGAGTCAGTTTTTTTTTTTTTTTTTTTTTTTTTTCTGGTTAGAATGTTATGGAGTTACCTAGAGTGAGGGACCTGCTTTTTCAACTTTGTCCTTTTTTTTTTTTGTTTACCTGTAGTACTCTATCCCACTTACTTTTATTTGGACTATGTCATCAAATTGATCTTGTGTGCACAAAAAGTGAAAATATACATGAAAACAATTAGAATGGTATATAGTATATGCTTAAAAACCCATATGGACAGAGACTTTGTAGAAAAAAGACAGCATCAAGAGCAGAATTATGCTAAACATCAATATCTCGAGAATGGTTATACCTACACTCTTACAATCGGGCTTAAAAGAACCAGAAACCACATTTTTATATTCAACTTCAATAGTAACTATATGTCTAATTGTAACCAATTTCAAGTTATTGGCGAAAAAAAATATCTTCAAAATCACAAATAATGAAGTCATGATGCCAAACAGAAAGATCTATTCTCTATCAAAAAGTATGATATTAAAAATAACATACATTTAAACAAAAAACATTGTATTTTACTTACATGCTTTAAAGTGCAAAGCACTCACATTCATTTAAAAATTAAACTGTCATCAAAATACAAAATTCATTGTGAAATAAGTCAAATAACTTTCAATACTACCCTCCTTTTGGTTGGAATTATCAAAATTCAAAACATGGCTTTAAAGTAATGCTATTTCGATTGAAAGTTATGATAATTAAATTCTAATACAAACCATTTTCTTTCATAGAAATGGAAAATGCAAATGTTAATTTGTACATGTATATCATGAATGACCATCATCAAATCACATTCAAAGTTCCTACATGGCCTCTGCGAGAACCGCTACTGCAGTATCAAAGTCTTCCCAGGTAACGCTGGCATTGCTTGAGGCCTTATTGAGATAGACTTTGAGGTTCTTGTCCAGTTCCTGAACCGAGAGAGGTTGATATTGCTCTCTACTTTCTACTTCTAATAGTTCTATGCACTGTGCACTATCAGCTACAAGCACATGGAAATAAGAAATAATGTTAATGTTGAATTTAGGAGTTTTGATGTGTGAGTCTGTGACATCTAACGATGTCATACATTTAAGGTTAAAAAAATAAAATAAAAAATAAAAATAAAAAAGACAAGAAGTTGGATAGTTTGGAACTTTGGAAGTATAAGACACTCAACATTAAAAATCAGTTCACAAAAATAAAATCCGCGACACCTTGATGCATTGAAAGATGATAAAAGGTACAGAAATTAGTATAAAATATCATAAGGCCATCGAGATACCAATGTAAAATAATGTTTCTGGTAGAAACTGCCTCAGAAACGTTTTTTTTTTTTTTTAAATAGCACTGATTTTTTAGGAATTTTCTTTCATTACGTCATTTTGGGTATGACTTCAAATGCCCAGTCCATATGGGTTTTTGGCTTGTATTTACAAATGGAGGCCATATTAATTCTAGAAAAGGTCCAGGTAACACAAAGAGGTGCACACAAGAGGAATCTGAAATTAAGCACCCTCCAACCCCAACCCCCCCCACCACCACCCTCACACCCCCCCACTATTGGGAGCAAACCCAGAATGAAACATAGTAAACCTCTCCAGCAAACAGAATTGAGCAGCACAGAGAGCTTACCTGGACAACCCACTGAACTGTGTGGCACAACCTCATGGTAAACGGTGCAGCTCAATATATATGTGCATCTCGGAGTGTAGAGGGATGTGGACCAGTTTGATCCTCACAGTGCTCCAAAATGTTTACAGCTGAGTGAAGGGCATGACCAATAGGAAACCTGTTGAGAAGATTGCACCATTCATTTTCAGGAAGTGCTTTATCCTGGTTAAAGTTGTGATAAATATAAAGCCTATCCCAGGAACATGAGGTGGAAATAGACCCAGGATAGGAATGCCAGTCAATTACAGTAGAGATATATATATATATATATATATATATGTGTGTGTGTACACTTGCACATGGACCACTTTTAAAACTCAGCACATAGAGACTTGCTTGAACAATTTAAGCACCTGAACCTTTTTTAAATTCTTTTTAATTATTACCTTTCGTGTGAGCGCAAATGAGTAAGTGAGTGAGTATATATCACCCTGAAGTCTCCACATTAGCGCCTCCCCATTTTTGTCCTCCAAAATTTCAGACACTCTGTGTAATCTAAAAATAATTACAAAAATATTAAGTGCAAAATGTATGACAACTTACAGCCATGCACCAGAATAACAACCATGATTATGCCATGTTGACCGTCTGCTCTCTGACGCCAATGTGGACCTGTCAAGACTAAATTAGGCATCATGTTTGAGAACAATGTAACAGAGCGGCTGTGCTTACAAAGCCAAATGCACACGCATACACACATACACGCACACACACACAAATGACATAGAGCTAGGAAGGAAACAATGCATGGGACCACTAATCTACCTGAGTCCCAGAGATGATTTCATTTTGGAATGTCTAGGTGAAAGGTGAAAGGTCAAGGTCAGAGCCAAGCCACATTTTTTTTTCCTGGCAGTGCACTTATAACTTTAAAACAAGTGCTGATAGACATGTGGTTACTATGGAACACAAATAGGAAACCATATATTGACTTTTATTAGACAACCACCTATCACCTTGAGTGACCTTCAAATTCCAAACCACCGCCATGTTTAGAAACATTATAAACAAGACACTTTTTTTAACACTAATTTGGTCCAGTACCCATATACCTCTATTTACTACATTGTATGTGTTGCATGGTACAGGTACCTTCACTCAATGAGTACCCCTCTAGTTTCCGTCTGTTTTTGTGGAGAGTCCAGCAGTGTTCTGTGTTAGCTGTTAATGTAAAAAAGAGCTGCTGTTACTGAAAATAAATCAACACTCTAAAACCAACCTGAAACAAGAATTCAACAGCAGTGTGTCATAAAAACAAATTCAATTTTATGTTTATTGGCATGTGGGCTGCACGCTAGCATAGTGATTAGCATGTCTGCCTCACAGCAAAAAGGTCCTGGGTTCAAATCGCAGGCTCTGGCGTTTCTGTGTGGAGTTTGCATGTTCTCCCAGTGCTTGCAGGGGTCTCCTCCGGGTACTCCGGTTTCCTCCCACAATCCAAAGACATGCTCCAGCCATTCCACAGCCCTAATATTAGAATCAAGCAGTTCAGTAAATGAGTAAGTGAGTGAGTGATTGACGTGTTTAGATATTACTCTAATATTACACCCATGCTCATAAGCTGTGCAGTACATAACAGGTAGTGTATTAAGTTTTATTTTCTTTGCTGGTAATGGACCAGGATGAAATGATGTTTCTCACCTAAAATGGGTCATCTACTCAAGCAGGATTAAGGAGCAAACCGTAAAAGTATTTTTACTAGTCCGATTTATTCAAAAAGCCATTGCTACTTGGAACGATTTACACGAAACTTGAGAATGAGATAGATCTTGTTTAAAACTGAAGTGCTGATAGAGACTTGCCTGTGCTTTTCAGTAGTAATTTGTCCTCACTTACATCCTCAGACCTCACTGTTATTCTGACACTTGGACTAACAGCACTCAAGCTTTGCAGTCTAATAGCCAGCAATAGCAGTCATTTTGGTGGTTCACATATGACTGTTTTGACTCCGGCGTCTTACTCTATTGATGGGCATGTACACACACACACACACACACACACACACACACACACACACACACACACACACACACAATGACAAACACTCGCATTAAATTTGATCTGTAATCCTGATTTTAGTAGTCTTTGATAATAGAAGAATATATGATATACATGACACATTACATCCTGTACAGATTTAAAAAAAAAAAAAAAAAAAAGGATTGTAGCTGTAAATGTGTTGAAGGATGAATTTAAGCTGTGGAAAACTCACAGGCTGCTGCTTGTTGATCCCTGGTGCACACCATGATATATGCGATTGCCATTTAAAATTTTCATGATATAAACTTTTGGCATCTTTAGCCCACCCCTAGTGAAATGTGTGCTGAGATATATGCTACAAGCAACGGTTTTACCCAAACCCTGAGAGAAAACATACAACCACTGAGCCACTGAGGGAACGTGACTAGGAGGCCTTTTGATATTAAAGAATAAAATAAAATAAAAAAAATATAGTTGTGCTCTTTGTGCCAGTGGGAAGTAAAGACTGTAACAAGCTTTAAGTAAAAATGAAACTCCAGACACCAGATTTGTCATTTTGGTGCAAAGGTGTTGAAATATATATAAAAAGAAGCTTCCAGAGAATTAATGTCGGTGCTGAGTAAGAGCAGGAAAAATATATAAATAAAAATTCATTCATTCATTCATTTTCTAAGCCACTTAATCCTAATTAGGCTCGCGGGGAGGCTGATGCCCATCTCAGCCGACTCTGGGTGAAGGCGGGGTACACCCTGGACAGCTCGCCAAACCATTATAGGGCCAACACCCATACAACCTTTTTACACACACACTCACACCTAGGGTGTTTTGGAACAGCCAATTAGCTTACTGTGCATGTTTTTTGGCTGTGGGAGGAAACTGGAGTACCCGGAGGAAACCGACGCAAGCACCGGGAGAACTGGCAAACTCCACACAAAAACCCCTGAGCCCGGGAATTAAGGCCTGGCCTTACTGCTGTGAGGCAGACGTGCTATCCACTGAGCCAGCGTGCCGCCAAAAAATAGAATAATTATAGTAATAATAATAATAATTCATTCATTCATTTTCTAAGCTGCTTACTCCTTATTAGGGTATGAGTATCTCATATGACTACGGGAGAAGGCGGGTACACCCTGAACAGCTTGCCAGACCATTGCAGGGCCAAAACACATACAATCATTCAAACTCTCACTCACACCTAGGGGCGATTTGGAACAGCAAATTAGCCTACTGTGCATGGAACCAAAGTACTTGGAGGAAACCAATGCAAGCACATGGAGAACATGCAAACTCCACACAGAAACGCCCAAGCCAGAGAATCAAACCCAGGCCTTCTTGCTTCTTGCTTGCTTATTATTATAATAAGTGAGATTCTTAAAGTAGCTGCTTCCATTCTCCAAAGAAAAATAAAATGCACACAATTTTTTCCATTCCCTTCTTCCTAATCAACGACAAGAGAGAACAAAAGTCATGTTCCCTAAAGAAAAGGCACCCCTGCAGCTTCCAGGCAGAAAACAATTATGTGAGCAACAGAGCAACTTCCTATTGTTTGAGGCTCTATGTACATACAAGTGTTAAATATAGCATTTAAGCATATAGTCTAGCTTACATACAAAGTTTATGAGGTTAGCACAACTACAAAGTGCAACATACAAAGTTCAATAGCAGGCATCTAGCACTGAGCTAAGAATCAAGGATAAATGTATATGTGTACAGCATATGTGTGAAATGTATCTTTTAAGATGGATTGTGTACTGAAATTCTGTATAATGATCTATTTTTTCTTTGACTGCTGGTTTCTGACATTACCCACAATGCTATTTGACTAGCTGCTGAAAGTGGTGCAGTTTAGCCCTCTTCAAAATGCCACAATGCTGTTCTGCATCGTTTGATTTGATTAGAGTCCTGAGCACTGCACAACTGTCATGAAGTTAAACATTTGATGATGTTTATTCACTCAATTCCCGAATCACTTTTTACTACTATAAGGGTCCCGGGGAGGCTGGAGCCTATCTCAGCCAACACTGGGTGAACGTATACCGTGAACAGCTTGCTAGACCGTCGCAGGGCCACCACACACACAACCATTCACACTCACATCCATAACTAGGGGCAGTTTGGAACAGCCAATTAGCCTAATGTGCATGTCTTTGGACTGTAGGAGAAAACCGGAGGATCTGAAGGAAACCCAAGCTTCCATACATAGTCAGTACCCATCAAAACATGCTACTGCTTTTACAACTGCTGTCATTCATTTCCAGAACTGCTTAATCCCATTAGGGTAACAGTTTGACACTGGTCAAAGGCAGGACGTGCTAACCACTACACCACCATGCCGCCCTATTACAACCTCTTTTGTGGGGAAAAAAGAGAGTAATAAATCCTCACACAGGGGGGCACATTTGTACTGTGAAAAGTGGGGAGGGAGTGACATCGAATAAACAGTTACTGCTGAAGAGTTGCGCATTAAATACATACCATGCGTTCAGGTAAATGAGCAGATGCCTGTCTGATGTATGTAAATGTAAGGTAAGTCTGTTTTTTACACCCGAGCCTACTTATCCCCAGTTTCCGTAGCATAAAGCAAATAGGAGTTCACTACTAGACATGCACTCTTGGGAGAGTAAAACAAAATACAAATGGTGGCATTTTCAAACAGGCTAATGCAAATTATTGAACAGATTTTAGTAGATTGCAACTTCAGAGATGTAAGTAAAAACCACCTGATTATGAAAATATACATATTTCCAGTCCCCCCAGTGCAGCTAACTGGGTTATCAAAGGCCAGCCATGTCTCTCACTGTCTGTGGTGAGAGGCATGTAAAGAACCATTGCTGTCGTTTGAAAAGAGTAGGCCATTGGGTTGCCATCAGCATGTTTTTGCCCTACAATGGCCTGGAGAGCTATCCAGGGTGTACTCTGCCCTCGCCCAGAGTCGGCTGAGATGGGCGGCAGCATCCCCGTGACTCTAATTAGGATTAAGCTGTTCAGAAAATGAATGAATGAACATATTTCCAGTATAACAGCAGTTTGGAAGGCTGTTCTTTTATTTTGCTTTATGTGATTGTTGAAAATTTACTCTTGTATTAATCAACAATATAAACTATAATGTATCTAACAATGCCCCGTGAAACTTCTGAGAATGGTGTTAGATTGAATGTCATTAATTCTAATAAGACTAAAAAATGTCACCAACCAATGAAAGTAGCAACTAAATCATTAGAAACATCACAAACATCTGGCGGTGTTATCAAACTAGGCCTGATGTAATAATTGCAGTCCCATTCTCATGAAAACAAGAGAAAATCAGTGCTTGTGGCCATTCAGCACATATCATGGAGTACTCACTACTGCTATCACCTCCACTCTGCTATCAGCGTAGATAACAGCTGTTCTCCTCCAGACTCACATTATTTCAGACCACTGACTCCACTGCATTCTGATGGCATCGATGCTCCCCAGGGAGGCAGATGTCCCTTATTTTGGCCACAATCAGGGGTAGAATTGCATATATCTTTCTCAGTGAAAGCAATTCCATAATTCTGTTCTGTAGGTCAGAATTCTGCCAAAATCAGCTGCTGCGACACCTGAAGGCTTGCTTAAAAATGTGAATAAATTCTCTGTCTAATAGTAAATGACTGTAGTTGTTGCTTTATACGGTTGAAGCCATTCTTACATAAACATGAAATACCTACATAAAATTCCTTGTAGTTCTGCACAAAATATAAGTATTTTACATTTTATGCTTATTTATTAAATATCTAAAGGATTTTTTTTTTTTTCATTGTGCCACTTCACAGTTGAAACAAATGCCTCATAACTTTAAGCACAGAAAAAATACACACTGTACTTCAATCATCTGTGTGTCCCTGTGCATCTTTTTACCTACTTTTATCGACTTTAAGTCACTTCACTGATCAGACCATTCATTCATTCATTCACCATACCACTTAATCCCACTAGGGTTGCGGGGAGCCTGGAGCCTATCTCACTCGACTCTGGGCGAAGGCAGGGTACACCCTGAACAGCTCGCCAGGCCATCACTCGTCCAACACACACACAACTATTCAACTACACTCACGCTCACATCTAGGGGCAATTTGGAATACCCAGTTAGCCTAATCTGCATGTCTTTGAACTGTGGAAGGAAACTGGAGTACCCGGAGGAAGCCACAAAAACATGGGAAGAACATCCACACAGGAATTCCAGGACTCAAACCCATGAAATCTTTCTGTGAGGCAGATGAACTAACCATCAACAACCATGAACAACCGTGGCGCCCCTGATCAGACCAGAAAATGTAAATTAAAGGGAAAAAGTTATGTATAAACCTTCTCTTTTCTTCATGAGCTGCCTTTAGCTAAATAATTGACATAAATACATGTGATTGGATAAACAATATAGAGACCTGTTTAAGTCAAAATTCATTTAAAATGTAATTTATTATTATTACTATTATTAGTATTATTATTATTATTATTACTATTTTCATTATTATTATTATTATGAAGAAGAAGAAATATCTGTTTTTCAGAATTGCTTGTTTCTATCAAATGCAATTCTACACTGCCCGGACAAAAAAGAAAAGTCACACACTATAATATTTATCCTTCATGACAGCATGTAATCTCCATGGCATTGTTGCTCCAGTTGGTTTTCATAAATGGAGGGATTGAATGATGCTTTTTGTCAGTTATTAGGGGCCGCTTTCTCGGCTTCAGGGATATCAGGGGAATTGATCATATATCCGCTCCTCTGTCGCATGCTCTGACCAGTGGATGGTTTGGGCACATCTGAGTTGGGTAATGCATGTCCCTTTCAACCCGGTGTTATTGTCGCACTGTTAGTGTCCATGTTTCAGATCCATAAAGCGAAGGTCCCACTTCATCTTGGCCTGCACTCACACCGCGCTTGATGCTCTTTTCCTGAGTGTATTTACGTCATCAAGATGATCATAAGATTTTATTTAAAGAAAAACACTTTTGCATAAGATGATGGAGACTGAGGTTTATTTTGAGTCATTTTGGGCACTGTAATACACAACCCTCTTACATGCTGTACAGATCTATGAATTATGCAATACACTGATTGTTGGATGTCCCAAGTAAAAGGCAGGCCACTTAGCGATGCAGCAACAGGGACCAGACACTGTGTCCCTCTGTCCCATTGTCATCTCTGGTACGTAACATACACACTTTGGGACATTCCACCCACAGAGCTTTATGCACTGCTTCTATTTATTTATTCATTTCTTTTGGCAAGACGATTAATCCTTTTAGGGTCGCGGGGAGGCGGGAACCTATCTCAGCCAACTTTGGGCAAAGACAAGGTACAACCTGAACAGCGCAGGGCAAACACTCACAACCATTCACACTCACACTCACATCTGGGGGCAGTTTGGAACAACCAATTCGCATCCTGTGCATGTCTTTGGATTGTGGGAAGAAACCAGAGTACCCAGAGGAAACCCAGGCAAGCATGAGGACTCCACACAGAAATGCCCTCGCCAAGCCCAGGACTCAAACCCAGGACCTTCTTACTGTGAGCCAGACGTACTAATTGCTACGCCACTTTGCCCCCTGCACTGCTCATAGTTAAATCATGCTGCATGCATGGATACAAAGTAGTGTAGAAAGAATACAAAGGCAGTAAGGAGGAATTTGTAGCTTTACTTACTGACTACAGTCACACAGTAAACAATCACACTGTGCATGAACCCAAATAACCAGCTCGGTAATAACAGCTCTTCCAAGTGGTTCAGGTAAACCCTATTCAAGGGTGGTATGCAGCAATCACACTCGTCAGATGAACCGGTTTTGAAGGGGTCTAACGCTCTCAGGCACTTTACGGATCGCTGGGTATGGGGACGCCCTTATGCTGCTAAGCTAGCTACACACATACGCAAGATAACAAGATTAGAGAGATAGACGCCTTCAAATCAGGAAGAGAAGGAAACTGATTCAGCAAAGACCACTGCTTTGATTCAGAGAGCATCTTACCTTGACATATGCTCAGCTTCTTGGTTCTAACACACACACACACACACACACACACACACACACACACACACACACACACACACTTTTTTTTTTATATAATTCCTCCTGGCGTTCTTAATATTTTCTGAGAATCCTGCTGATGTGTCCAGTCTACTCAGTTT
>JBCNYH010000006.1:5089251-5104899 GCA_039654325.1 Tandanus tandanus | reverse complement strand
TATATATATGCTCGTTCACTTGTTGGCCATTTTCAGCATGACGTTAAACTCCTAAGACCCAAACACTAATGTTGTCTATCTTGTCATTTCTTTCCACTGTTTCTCTTACTTACCACCTGATAACTATTAAACTTGATCTTCTCTTTAAACAAGAAGATCGCCAAAAGAGTAACACCTAGTGGCCCTTATATGAGAACCATGCAAGGACATACACATAATGTAGTTGGAGCTAAATATGATGTCCTCATATGAGGACAGTGAGGTCTCAAGAGGTTTAACCCAAGCGTGTTCTAGAGTGTCACGTGAGAAAGCTAATAATGAGAGAGGAAGACAAGCATCATCATTTAGAAACAACGCAGTTACTAGTCCCTTTATATATGGGTCTGCGGTGTCCTCAGTGGACAGAAAATACCCACTTTCCTCCTGTTGTAAAGGGAAAATCTGCAACTAATTTAGAAATGAGCAGAAAATGCTAGCTAGAAGCACGCAAAAAGTTCTAACATTTTGAGAAGGTGAGATTGAGTAAGATGATGATTCCAAGGGCAATGGTGGCCCTGTGATTAAGGCTTGGGGTTACTAATCAGAAAGTCTGGGGTTCATGCCCCAGCACAGACAAGCTGCTACTGATGGGCTCTTAATCATCTCTTGAGCAACCCTTTAGCAACCCTTGGGCAACTTAGGACCTTTGTGATCCATCCTGATGTGCTACTGCTGGCTGGAGTAACTAGACTTCATGTCAAACTATAGTGAATTTCCTGCTACATGTTGACATTTGTCAACCAGCTGATTCAAGCTGATTTGTGATAATGTCAACTTGTGTATTTTTATCTGGTTTCACCCAAATGGGTTCTTCCTATTGCGTCTGGTTCCTCTCAAGGTTTCTTCCTTGCCATCACTGGCACAGGCTTGCTCATTAGGGACGTAGAGGGTTTATAGAGAAATGTTTATATTCTTGAATTACTAGAATTACTAGAATACTATTTCAAGCTGATTTGTGATAATGTCAACTGTTAATAACAATATACAATATACAAATGCAACTGGATTAAAGTGAATTGGGCCCGGGCACCAAGGTAGCGTAGTTAGCACTTGCCTAATAGCAAAAAGGTCCTGGGTTCAAGTCCCAGGCTCAGCGAAGATGGTTTAGTGTGGAGTTTGCGTGTTCTCCCCATGTTTGTGTGGGTTTCCTCAGGGAGCCCTAGTTTCCTCCCACAGTCCAAAGACCTGCACATTAAGCTAATTGGCTAATTCAAATGGCCCTAGGTGTGAATACGAATGGTTGTGTGTGTGTGTTTGTGTGTGTGTGTGTGTGTGTGTGTGTGTTGGTCCTAATAGCTATGATAGGCTCCACCTTCTAGTTTCTAGTTATTTTATTTATTGTTCATACTTTTTATTATTTTCTGGTTTAGGGTCCCCACTTACTCTGGTCATAGGTGGGGTACAATCTGAACAGCTGGCCAGTCCATTGCAGGGCCAACACACGCACAGCCATTTACACTCACGTTCACACCTATAGGCAATCTGGAACAACCAGTTAGCCTAATGTGCATGTGTTTAGAAACCCACGCAAGCACGGCTAGAACATGAAAACCCCTTTGCTGATCATGGGGCTTAAACCCAGGACCTTCCTACTGTGAGGCGAGAGTGCTAACCACTACGCCACCAAGACTCCATTTCGCAATAAAGCAAAACATTTTAGGAAGAGTTTAATGATGACTGAAACTATCAGGCAGCTATTAGCTTTGTATTTACCACACACACACACACACACACACACACACACAAACACACACGTTTCAGTATTTTCAACATTTTAACCTGATCCTTATCTCCAGCTATTAATTCCGTCCATTCCTAGAAGACTGGCCAGTCTAGAAGGGATAGTAACCTTACCTGGATGCCACTTGATACTAATCCTGCAGGTAGCAAGCGAACCACCGCCATGCAGAGGCACTAATTCCCAGGCCTGTGAAGGTGTTCAGGAAAGACTTGTAACTGGCCATCTCATAGCCTGCTGGGAGATCGAAAAGGTTCAGGAGTACAGATAGTCTGACTGACCCTAGCAGCAGGAAATGCTCAAGTAACAGTCACAAGAGCAATTTCTTTAAGATCCCTTGCTTTGAAGTGATGATGTGAGACAGAGATTCAAGTAATTGTAAACCGCACCTTCTTAAAATTTAAAGAAAAGTACAACAAGCATGTGCACATAGTCATTAAACCATGTGTAAAACAGATCCAGATGTTGACAGCACAACATAATAACTCGGGAAAGTGGCAGCTCGCTCCTGCTGCATGGTATACCCATGCGACGATACATTCCTGTACAACATCTCTGGACTTTTTGACCTTATCTTGTATCTAAGACTATTGTGTCTTCAAGAAATGCTAATATTTTGATTTCGGCACTGCGTAAAGGGCGGAGCTTCCCATTACATCTTTCCGAGTTGTGTTTGTTTGTTATGTTATGCATAGACAGGTTTCAGCGTCCTTGACAGCCATTGTCATGCAACCCAGCGATGCATAATAACCAATCAGCATCAACTCAGGGATGCACCGACAGGGGACCACCATCCTGAATGGTGTTGATGGGTTATTTCTATACAGCAACACGCAGACATTGGATGGACATGTGACGGAAACAGGACAGCCATTCAATCCATATTCCATGACTACGGTTCTATTATGCTAATGTTAAAGTTATTACTAATACTGCTGTTTTTACTTCTAATAATAAAACCAAGGGCAGCACGGTGGTGCAGTGGTTGGCACGTCCGCCTCACAGCAAGAAGTTCCTGGGTTCGAGTCCTGGGCTCAGTGAGGGTGTTTCTCTGTAGAGTTTGCATGTTGCCTGTGCTTGTGTGGCTTTCCTCTGGGTACTCCTTTCATAGTCCAAAGACATGCACATTAGGCTAACTGGCTGTTTCAAATTGCCCCTAGGTGTGAATGTGAATGGTTGTGTGTGTTGGCCCTGTGATGGTTTGGTGAGCTGTTCAGGAGGTACCCTGCCCTTGCGCTGTGTCAGCTGAGAGAGGCTCCAGGCAATTTTACTAGGAGTAAATGGTTCTTTAAGACAAATGTGTTTGAAAAATCTATTTAAAGAGCTACAGATTTAACACTAGATTTAACATCACTGTGAACACGTAGGTCAGCCGTGGCCTAATGGTTAGAGAAGCTGGTTTGGGACCTAAAGTTCGCTGGATCGATTCCCGAACCAGCAGGAAAAATGTGTGGCGGTGGGGGAGTGAGCTGCAGCTTCCCTTCCTCCATCGTTATGGCTGAAGTGCCCTTGAGCAAGACACTTAACCCCCAACTGCTCTCCGGGCGCCCACAATGTGTGGCAGCCCACTGCTCCGAGTGTGTGTGTGCTCACTTTGGATGGGTTAATTGCAGAGGCAATAATTTTCCTTGCGGGATTAATACAGTATAGCAAAAATCCAAAACAAACAACAAATCAAAGTGCACACAGTCACAGCTACTCCAAACGGCTGTATTAGTGATGCCATCTAATTGGTTTCTGTTTAAACACACAAGCCCCAGTGGAACCCGAAACAAACGCAGGAGTGCAGTTGGGGGGCGGGACACCATAAAGACCATACTTGGGTTTCATCTGGGTAGTCATGATTAGAAAAATTATGTAGTTAATGTCTTGTATCCATGAAATTTAGACATGGATTATAACATTAAAAAAAAAATCCCAAGAAACAACAGTCTGGTACTTCTATGTATAACAATAACACCTGCCTAATATCTGTACAGGTGGATATACTAGTTTTTGGCACTGGAAGCAGAATCATTATGGGTATAGAAGCTTTCCAGGATGTTTGAAGGCAAAAATAAATCTGTATGTTATGTGGTGGTGAGTTTGGGGGTAGATGCTAAGCAATCAGCTTTATAATGATGCTGATTTCTTTTTTTTTCTTTTAAAATAGTAGCCAGCTGACCACATGCAGTGTGTCCCAAATGGCCTTAATCAGGTGTTGCTGCATTGTGCTTTATAATGTTGCTTGAGAAATTGGATCACTAATTAAATGTGTATATGTGTTTCATGATTAACTTTTTGATGATATTACTTTTTGCTGCTATTATATTGAGACATATGAATTAATATGAAATGTTTAAAGGGTACCTTTGGTAAATTAGTGTTACTAGCTATATAAAACGATCACGTATAACATCGGCGGTTCCTTCCGGCAACATCAGTCCACACCCGGTGTTAAAGTGCGCGCAAGTGCTACGACACAAGGCATGCTCAGAGACATGTCGCCTTTCTCATTGGCTGTTCCTGGCTGGTAGTGATGTGAACTCGTTGGATTGGCTGGGCTGCATCACTGACCCGTGTAGCATAATACATTATTGGCCAGTGCTGAGCTGCATGAACAACAAGCGCAGAAATCTCCGAAGACATTTCTTTTGTGTTCCTAATGACGGGAAAGTCGAGTTGGCAAAACATCGGTTGCATACGCCATTTTGGATTTACCGTCACACTCATCTCTGGCAGCGTTCTCGTCTTCAGAGTCACTAGAATGCGACATCTCACTGTCTCCACAAGACTCCTCCCTCTCTGGTTCAAATAGGTCACCATTTACACCCATTTCCTTCAATATGGTAGCCATAGTTGCTTCTTCAACATGTTTTTTTTAACACCTAAAATGTTACTCACCGAATAGATCTGCTTGTTTCTTGTGCTGGACAACCCCACCCAACGTATTGATGTCACTTCCGGGAAAAACCGCCAGCTGATCATAAATTCACACTCCACCAGTATCCACGGGATAAAATCACTCGGTTTTGCGCTTTTTGTGGTCATTTATGTTAAAACGAGCAGCTGTATTCCTTAATCATATTACATATGCACAAATTATGCTTTAAGGATGACCAATACCGCTACTTTTTAAGAGGCATGCACACAGGAAGCAATAAGCAACAAGCAAATCACTGAGAGGCAAGTGAATCGCTTCACCCCTGAAATTGTCGCCAGCACTGCATGCCTAGGTAACCCATTTGTGTTTTTCCCACTTATAAAACTGTATAGAAGTATTTAGCAAGTTCGCTACACGAGTCAGTAAAGCACATATATTTAAAATCTTAACAAATAAATAAATAAATAGCTTATTATTATAATAATAATAATAATAATAATAATAATAATAATTATTATTATTATTATTGTGCAGCCAGAATTGTGGCTAAGTATGAAAAGATGTTAGCAAAAACATGTTCGGGTTTGCTAGCTAACCCACATAATGCACTTTGCATGTAGCTCTAAATCAACATACTATGTATAAATAAATTCTCACGGGAAATACCAACCGTTTTAAAAACGAGGACCCAAGCATCGCATTCCAGATTATTATTCTTGTAAAACTTGTGTATGCAGTTGCAGAGCACAGGAACGATGTGCTACCTTCCACACTGATGTCAGAGGAATCATTAAACTCACAACCATTGCTACCGTCTGGTATTCATTTTGGGCAACTCGATGATTGGCGGCATCTGTCAAATAAACAAGTATCTTTTCGCTCTGATGACAAGTCGGTATTACCTGCGTCTCCTGAAAGTTCAGCTTAGTTTTACTGTGTACCCACTCACTTCGCACTGCTTGAGAAAACTTTACCAGTCATTGCTCATTTCGTAGATTTTCAGTGACTTTACCTGGTTGCCTGTCGCTCATGGCTTCCTGTGTGTGTGTGTGCACCTTAGGAGCAGAATACTACTCCGAACAGCTTTATATTTCATACATACCATGCCCAGTCCTGACCACTTTCTCCGTTGTGTTTGAGGGAAGTCATTGAAGGTCAGATGAAAAGAGAAGAGGAAAAGGCAGGAGGAGGAGTGGTGCTTGCCTGAAAGAAGTTTGGTGTCACCTAAGAGAGTTAGTGAAATCCCATTACAAGAGACTCGAGAGATTTTTCAGCTCTACTGTGAAGTTTCTCATGAGGCCAGGTGGGTGATGGATAACAATAATACGAAGATAACAGCAACAGCATGGAATTCAAATGATGAAATGTTAAGGTGAGAGAGTGCATGAGGTGTGAGGTGCCAATTCCGGAGACAGAAACAGAAAAAGTCTTTGCCCTCCATCCCCAATTCCTCATAGAATGTTTGTGTGTGTGTGTGTGTGTGTGTGTGTGTGTGTGTGTGTGTGTGTGTGTGTGGGAATGGGGGGTTGGGGAGGGGCTCAGAGGTAAAGGACAGAGCAGCAGGCGTTACTGAATTCTCTGGAGTGATCCAAATCTCTCTGAGTGCCGGGAAGTGGAGAGAGTGAAGAAAGACCGAAGCTGAGATGAAATCAGCTTTCTGAACAGCATGCTGGCACTTCCACAGCCACACTTTGAAACAGTGAAGGGTGGATGAGAGAGTCTGCAAAACAAACACTGCACAGATTGCATAATTATAAGACATATTTGTGCTAGAAATTTGAGCTCACTGCTTGTGATGAATATATAAGGGGGAAAAAAAACACTTTACAGGAACATGATTTCCCAAGAACATCACATCCTGAAGCATTTCATTCCACTTTGCTTATAACCGCACTTCAATCACAAGTTTAAATTTGTCATGTACACAAAATATCATGGATAGTTGTACACTGGAAGCTTGTTGTAAGGCTCAGATACTCTACACCTGTGCAATATAACTATCAATCTATCTATGTCTCTCTCTCTCTCTCTCTCTCTCTCTCTCTCTCTCTCTTTATATATATATATATACAGCCAACTCAGCTCGCCCGATCATCGCAGGGCCAACACACACCCAACCATTCATATCTAGGGGCAAACGAGAATATCCAATTAGTCTAATGTGCATGTCTGTGCATGTCTGTGGGAGGAAACCAGAGTCCTGAAGGCTGGAGCCCATCTCTGTGCCCATCACTGTGCAAGATCCATTGTATGGCGAACACACATACAGCCATACACACTCAGACTAACACCTACGGCCAATTTGGAACAGCCTATTGGTCTAATGTGCATGTCTTTGGACTGTGGGAGGAAACCAGAGTACCCAGAGGGAACCCACGCAAGCACGGGGAGAACATGCAAACTCCACACAGACATGGCCTCGCAGGGAACCGGGCTTGAAATAAGGACTTTCTGGCTTTGAGGTGGAGGTGTTAACCACTATGTCACCGCGCTGTGGTATGTACCTCAATATTGCTGAACAGTCCCTGAAACGGAACATTAAAATTATTTAAGAATGCTTGAATCGAATAAAAATGTAAAAATAAGAGACAAAAATCTTGTTTTTATATGATTTTTCTTATGTTTCTGTGTGGTACACTAAAATAAATGTTCCACCTCAATTTCTGTTAATATTGCTGAGTAGTCCCCTCCATGCCTAAACAAGTAGGCAAAGTGCAGATCTTATCAGTAAATACTGGAATGTCAGTCACAGAATAATATACATAAAAATACGTACATTTCAAACGGGGTAAACCATGAACAGCTCGCCAGGCGATCACAGGGCACACACACAACCACTCAAACTCACGCCTAGGGTGTTAGACTAACAGCCAGTTAGCCGAATGTGCTTGTCTTTGGACTGTGGAAGGAAACCGGGGTACCCGGCAGAAACCCACGCAAGCACTGGGAAAACCAGCAAACTCCAGATCAAACCCAGGACCTTCCAGCTGTGAGGTGGACATGCTAACACACTACAGCACCAGGATGCCCAGTAATACATTAGATCATTATATAATGTTATAGAAAGTACATTTTTGACCAGTCAAATAGAATTCACCATTTCTATGGAATTGTTGTTTATTAAAATATTTCTAAAAGATATACAGGATATGTTATTGAAATAATCAGAATGTATCCCTTTTTACTGTTTTCTTTTCTATTGAAGTAATTTTTGACAAACACTTGATGTTTCCGTATGCAAATTACCATCTCACATCAACTCGAACCCGCTATGCAGAGATCGTATTAGTGTTTAACTAAGTGCGAAAGAAGTACCAAGAGAAGCGAAGTCATTAACCAGGTTTAATTGTCACTTTTTACGGTTTAGGACTTCACTTTCTATGCAATACAATACACCGTTAACGAAGTGCCCTGCCTGAAAGCAACAATTTTATTTTGCGAAACGGCGTTCGCTTTGTTGCTGAACATCTGCTGTGTTTTCATGAAGTAAGGCTCCAGTAGGAGAGCTGAAGGAAATAAAGAAAGGGAAAAAGTGAAGGCAGAACAGCAGACGGTAAGTGCTCGGGCCTAACTGTTGTAGCCTGAGGCACACACACACACACAAAAATCTAACATAGATGCACACACTGGTGACAGGTGGCCAATGTGGCTACAGGTTCAGTGTAAATATAAGTCATTAATGAATCATTGAAAAATAACAGATTTATTGTATAATCAGAAAACAAAGCAACTGAATTTGTGGAGGTTTAGCATGGCCCACACAGCAACTTCATCTCTGTAACCCAAAATTAACGTCAGTCACAGGAACCTTTGGAAATAATGATCCAGCAGGCGCTGTGGACATGTGGCTCCATCGGCCGCTGTTTTGTTGAATATTCTAAACAGGTGATGTCATCGACAGAGTGCACTCACAAATGTATTTTGCTTTTCACATTCAGCTGCAAAATAACTTTTCATTCGTTCATTTTCGAAGCCACTTCATCCTAGTTAGGGTCGCGTGGAGGCTGGCCCCCATCTCAGCCGACTCTGGGTGAAGGTGGGGTACACCCTGAACACACACAACCATTCGCACTCACTCTCACACCTAGGGGCAATTTGGAACAGCCAATTAATCTACTGTGCATGTTTTTGGACTGTGGGAGGAAACCGGAGTACCCGGAGAAAGCCCACGCAAGCACAGGGAGAACATGCAATAACACAAAGAAACGCCTCGAGCCCAGGAATCAAACACAGGCCTTCCTGCTGTGAGGCAGACGTGCTGACCACTGCGCTACCGTGCCGCCCACAAAAGAACTATTGTTCCTTAGATTTTTATTGACGGCTGGGCCACCTTATGGGTTAAACTCCAGAAGCTTCTATTCAGTCAGAAAACTGATTTCTGTGACTAACACGACCACAATATTCATGATTTTTTATTATTAGTTTTTGTCTTTAAATTTTTATCAGTGGGCGGCGCTGTGGAGTCGTGGTCAGCACGTCTGCCTCACAGCAAAAAAGGTCCGGGGTTCGAGTCCCGTGCTCGGCGAGGGCGTTTCTGTCTGGAGTTTGTTGTTGATGTTTTTCCATGTGTGTGCTCCTGACACCCTCCCAAGATCACTTATAAGGTTGCTTGGCGTAGACTCGGGCTCACCAGCCACTAGTTCAAGGAACAAGAACTTGATGGCTGGTGAGCTTGTACTCTGGGATCCCCTTCACAGGCACAGAAAGCGAGGCCGTCCTCAAGCAACCTTTACGGACACCCTCATGAGGGACATGGCCACTGCCAGCACTACAGAGCTAGCTAACTGCATGGCTGACCACCAGGACTGGAACTCCAGGCACACGACTCAGCTAACGCCGCTGTTGGTGAGTAAGTGAGAGTGTGGGTTTCTTCCAGGTACGCCAGTGTCCACCCACAGTCCAAAGACATACACATTAGGATAACTGGCTAATCCAAATTGCCTCTAGGTGTAAGTGTGAATGGTTGGGCGTGTGTTGACACTGTGATGGAGTGGTGACCAGTTCAGCCTGTACTCTGCCTTCACCTGGAGCCGGCTAAGATAGGCTCCGGCCTCCTCCCGACCCGAGTTGGATAAAGTGGTTCGGAAAATGAATAAATAAATAAATATTCATCAATAGACTTGCGCGTGTAACATCGCACATGTTTCCTGCTCAACGTCAACTATCTTGACTGATAGTTAAGATAGTTGATGATGACATGAAATACTTAAACTGTCCCACCCCCCCCCCAAACCACAAAAGATCGGAGATCATGTAAACACTTGGTGAAGTTGAATCATAAAAAAATGCACAGTAGAACTCACAGCTTACACACTGTGATGAGAACTCAGATTACCACTTCTTAGTGCGAATAATTTAAATCAGAGGTGTCAAACTCATTTTCACTGCGGGTCACGTCACTAAATTTAAAGGTGATCCAGGGACGAATGATCACTGAACATCTATTTTAAAAGGGCAACCCTGAAATCTGCATGGCAAAATGATTGGTTTAGGCATTTGTCCTCTTTTCCTTTATTTGCTTACATTATTTGACAACACTTAACAACGACAAGCTAGCATGCCATCTTTCGTGAGTCATGAATGACTAGCTGTTTATTTAAAACAGGCTGCTGCCACCTAGTGGAAGGATGATGAATTAGGTTTCATGGTAATGGTCGATACAAAGAATGTACGATAATCATATTCTGTGAATGCTCTCGTGGGCCACATAAAATGACTCGGCGGGCCGGATTTGGCCCGTGGGCCTTGAGTTTGTTATTTGTGATGTGAATAGAAGGCTTTAGTTTGATAATATACATAAAGCTCGAACTCTGGAGTAATAGAGAAAAGGTCATGTGATCTGATAAGTTTAGTTTCAGAGTGATGGGCGGGTCAGTGGTACAAAGAGAAGTGCATGAAGCAATGGATCCATTATTCATATTATTCCCATTATGATCTGGGGGCTACTTCAGTTGGACATGTCAAGGCTCAGCAACATTATGTAGCAATAAAATAATGTCAGCTGGTGACTCGAATATACTGAATGACCCCATTTTCTTCCCTGATGACACTCAATTGCCCTCAGTTAATGACCTTAACCCCAGTAAAAGTGTTTTTGATGTGTTAGAGAAGACTTTAGGCAGTAGCTCAACTCTCTCATCATCAACACAAGATCTCTGTGAAAAAAAGTAATACAACTCTGAAATACAAGTAGATATTGCATAAGTTGATCGAACCAATGGCACGGCGAATGCGTGCTGTAATCAAAGCTAAAGGAACAACAAAATATTAGAGTGCGCGCCTTTTATTGGCAGGGCAGTGTGTGCAGCAAACAGGGGAAATTAAAAACAAAGAGGTGATGGGGGGAAATAAAGCTGGTAAAATATTTTCCGGAGTGATGCAAGTGAAGTGAAACGTTGTGATCATTTCCAGAAAGTGCACAACCTGCCATGTTGGATTCGAGACTACTCTGTTAGGGTTCACTGTGTACAAGTAAGTATGTAGTGAAAAGAAAGCGTACTTAGGGAAGTGTGTGAGATGAGACACAGCCCATCATATCCTTGCACGGCTCTTCCCCATGTGGTATATAGAGTTGTTTATAATGTCTTTTTGATGGTTTACTATTAATATTTTCCTTCACTGGGACCAAATGACTGGCACAGTGGCATAATGGTTACCATGTCCACCTCACAGCCAGAGTGTCCTGGGTTGGAGTCCCGGGCGCGGGCGTTTCTGTGTGGAGTTTGCATGTTCTCCCCATGCTTGCGTAGGTTTCTTCCAGGTGCTCCAGTTTCCTCCTACAGTCCAAAGACATGAGAGACCAATAGGCTGTTCCAAATCGCCCCTAGGTGTAAGTGTGTGTGAATGGTTGTATGTGTGAATGGTTGTATGTGAGTGTGAATGGTTGTATGTGTGTCGGCCCTGCAATGGACCTTGCCCAGATGGACTCCAGCATCCCTGCATCCCTAGTAGGATTGAGTGGCTCAATATTTATTTTGTTTATTTTTATAATAGTATAATTATTGATATTATACTGTATACTTTAAGATGATGTTTATTTAATATTAAAGCAAGGAGTCTCCAGGGCCAGTGCTTTGTAACAGTCTGAGCTGAAGCTATGTTCCTTTCCTTTCCACTAAGGGACAATCTAAAATGGAGGATGTTATCATCCCCATGGTGCATTTTTGGTTATATTAAGTTATTAATATGGAGAAACTGGCGAGGGAATGACTGTTTTTCTTCACTGCAAGTATTATCAGGAAATAATTGAATTTCTCTTAGTCATTCCACAGCATTAAACAGAAACAGATAAGATATTTGCATGATGTTTCATGCAGGTTACATAAACACCAGGCACCTTTATTACCAAGTTTGAAACTGAACTACAAAGAGAATGTAGGCTAGCAAAAACTAACAAAACTAAAATGAAGTGATGACCATATTAAAAATGATCGCTCCTGACACCTTCTTGTCCACTTATATTTATCAACAAGAATCCTAATTCTTGTATCATTATAATTGTATGATTCCATTCATTTTCTAAGTTGCTTAATCCTCATTAGGGTCGCGGGGAGGCTGGCGCTCATCTCAGCCGACTCTTGGCGAAGGCGGGGTACACCCTGAACAGCTCGCCAGGCCATTGCAGGGCCAACACTCACACAACCATTCACACTCACACCCAGGGGTGATTTGGAACAGGCAGTAAGGCAGGCTTACTGTGCATGTTTTTGGACTGTGGGAGGAAACCGGAGTACCCGGAGGAAACCCACGCAAGCACGGGGAGAACATGCAAACCACAGGCAAGGAATCGAACCCAGGCCTTCTTGCTGTGAGGTGGACGTGCTAACCACTGTCTCTCTTTGACACCATCACGTACTGGTTGACCTACACACACCACCCTGGGACTTTCCACCGTCAGGGCTTTACATACTGCTTCTAGTTGAACTACTACCTCTGCCAAGGAGATTGTGCTTTTTGTGGGATGTCCCATGTAATGGGATAGACTTTATAGTGATGGTCTTATGGGACTGGACTCTGTGTCTCTCTGTCTCTGTCTCCTTGTCTCTCTGTCATGATGATGATGGGTGACGATGGGTGGGATGTCCCAGGATGTCCCAGGCTTTCTCTCTCTGTCTGTCTGTATGTCTGTCTCTTTCTATTTGTCTCTCTTTGTGTCTCTGTCTTTGTCTTTCTGTTTCTCTCTCTTTCTCTCTCTGTCTGTTTCACTCTTTCTTTGTCTCTGTCTGTATGTCTGTCTCTTTCTGTCTGTCTCTCTGAGTGTCTCTCTCTCTTTGCCTCTCTTTATCTCTCTCTCTTTGTCTGTGTTGTCTGTCTTTCTCTCTCTGTGTGTGTGTCTCACTTTCTGTCTCTCACTTTCTCTGTCTGTATGTCTGTCTCTTTCTATTTGTCTCTCTGTGTCCCTCTCTTTGTCTGTCTGTTTCTCCCTTTCTCTTTATCTCTCTCTGTCTGTCATTATGTATGTCTCTTTCTGTCTCTCTGTGTCTTTGTCTTTCTTGTCTCTCTCTCTTTCTCTCTCTCTCTCTGTGTGTGTGTCTGTATCTGTCTCTCTGTGTGTCTCTCTTTCTGTCACTCTCTTTCTTTGTCTTTCTCTCATCTGTCTGCCTGTATGTCTGTCTCTTTCTGTCTGTCTGTCTCTCTCTTTCTCTCTCTCTCTCTCTCTCTGTCTGTATGTCTGTCTTTCTCTCTGTCTCTCTGTGTGTCTCGTTCTGTCTCTTTGTCTCTCTCTGTGTCTTTCTGTCTCCTTCTCTCTCTCTCTCTCTCTCTCTCTCTCTCTGTCTGTCTATCTGTCTCTTTCTCTCTGGCTGCCAGTATGTCTTACTCTTTCTATCTTCTATCTGCCCCTCTCTTTTTCTGTTTCTCTCTCTCTCTCTCTCTCTCTGTCTGTCTATCTGTCTCTTTCTCTCTGGCTGCCAGTATGCCTTACTCTTTCTATCTTCTATCTGCCCCTCTCTTTTTCTGTTTCTTTCTCTCTCTCTGTCTCTCTTTTATTCTTTTGTCTCTCTCTTTCTCTCTGTTTGTCTGTATGCCCCCCCCCTCCACCCCTTTCTCTCTCTCTCTCTCTCTCTCTCTCTCTCTCTCTCTCTCTCTCTCTCTCTCTCTCTCTCTCAGTGTATGTCTCTTTCACAATGCCACTCATGGCACTAGCCAGTGGTGAACATCTGTGAGCTCATGCATGTGTAATGGGGTAAATAGCAATTTCCTTTGGGTATGTAACACTGCCCTGTGACGCAGCATGAGCAGCAGTTCAAACAACGAAAAGATACAGTTTGTTGGCTTCATGTGCCTCTGAATCAGCACGTAATAGTGTTCACCTTCCCCTGATGGTTGGCAAGACCTGACTGGAATTGGCCAAGACTAAATTAGGGGGGAAGCTAATAAAAATATTAATATATAAACATTAGCCAGTGTTGTAAGCGCTGTTATTGGAATACAGTGTATATACTTGGGGGGGAGGGTAACAATATAAATTATCAGTTTATTTTGTTATCAGGTCACTGATGATTGATTTCTTAGCCCACAACTGTTTAATAATTCTTTAACTTTGCACTTGAGTGATCGCATGAGATGGGGAGATTGATAGAAATTGCTACCAAAAGAAGCAAACATAAGCAGAGCTCTTTGCATAAATGTGCATATTGTAATATATAAAAGATTTTGAGAATCGCAGGGTTTCTTTAAAGCCATAACTATGCCCTCTAGCTGTCAATTTCATCTGACAGTTATCTGTGAGATTTTACTGCCACTACCTCTGGTAGCTGTTAATCTGACACTCCGGTAACACCTTTCTTATCATCAACAACTCACTCTAAACCCTGCTGAGAGTGCCGGCACAGAAATCACATGCACAGCAAAGCTAATCACTCACACAGCTGCTATATGGCGTTATTCAGACCCCACCACTGCCAGTTTCCATCACGCTACTGAAAACGAAGTGAGGACGGGGGGGGTATGGAGGACGCAAGGGGAAGCAAGATTACTTTGGTCCTTTCCGTTGAACACTTTAGCATGAAGCACTGAAGAATCGAGACAACAAAAAGTTCCATCAATGACAGCGACGGGGTATTCCAGCGTGTGACTTCACCGTGTAAAGCGCACGAGTCAAAAGGCCATGCAGTGTTATAGCATTCATTTTCACAGTAACAGCATGGCACATTATTATTTTATTCCCCTGCCTTTCTGCTGCTGCCTTCCACTAGAATCTGTTTCTACTGGTGCTTAGCTTAGCGGTGCAAATTCTGTTTTTAAAGAGCCATAGAAATGTTCTCCGAAGTGGTGCGGCTTTCTGTGACATCACGTGACTGGGAGTTTACACATACCCTGCTTTTGCGTAGGGGAAGGATGTAGAGGAATGACGCTGGCATTTGTTAGCTCACGGATACAGAATGAAGCAGTCGACTCCATAGGAATAGAAAAATGGTAGATATACAGTATTCAACTAAACTCAAGATATTTTCAATTACCAAGATGTCATTTTTACAAGTGAGGAGGAAGCGGTTACAGAATATTAAATAATCAAATACACTATGTGTTCAGAAGTATGTGCACCCCTGGTCATCATACCCATTGCAGTTCTTTTCCAATCTGTTAGTGCAAATATTGATGCATGCAACTCCCAGCTTTTCAGCAAAGCTCCAGCACAACAAAGCACCTGTGGGCAAGTCAGGTCCATGAAGACATTCATTCATTCATTTTCTAAGCCGCTTAATCCTAATTAGGGTCGCGGGGAGGTTGGTGCCCATCTCAGCCGACTCTGGGCGAAGGCAGGATACACCCTGAACAGCTTGCCAGGCCATCGCAGGGCCGACACACACACACACACTACCATTCACACTCACACCTAGGGGTGATCTTGAACTGCCAATTAGCCTACTGTGCATGTTTCTGGACAGTGGGAGGAAACCGGAATACCCAGAGGAAACCCACGCAAGCAACATCCATCCATCCATCCATCTATCTATCTATCTATCTATCTATCTATCTATCTATCTATCTATCTATCTATCTATCT
>JBCNYH010000006.1:5073970-5086139 GCA_039654325.1 Tandanus tandanus | reverse complement strand
TGTGTGTGTGTGTGTGTGTGTGTGTGTGTGTGTGTGTGTGTGTGTGTGTGTGTGTGTGTGTATGTGTGTGTGTGCGTACTGTAAGACACTGTTTATTAATATAATGCAATACAGTGATCTACATAGCAGAAATACAGTGGCTCTGACTTCTCATAGACAAATTTAAGTGACAGAATTTCCACAATCTACTTCCTTACTCCTCAGGTTTATTTTTATCCTCTTGCTATGATTGAAATCTAAATTTGAATATTGAGTATTTTAACAACCTCAAAACAACCATAATTAGTAATTGAATACTTACCATGGGTTTACACTGGGGCACGATGTCTGCGATCTCTGCAATTCAGGGCCTTGTTGATTTTTTTTCCGTGATGGGCACGCATGGACACCGGGTGGACACGGAATAATTATCCAAGCCATATTCATTCACTGTAGTGCTCACATATTTTTTTTTTTCTTTACTCACTAAACCATCCCATATGGTTTGAAGTTCATTCATGCTATGCAAAAGTAAAAAAAAAGAATAAATAAATAAAATAAAATTTTGAAAAATTGGTATTTTCAGTGTTTTTCTTTATTAGCCATACTTTTACCTCAATATACTTGTCGGAATGATTTTTTTGGTTCTCACTGCCTACAATAGCATTGTTCAATACATTTTCACTAAAAAATCATAAAGAAGTAATCTTTCACTTTAGTGGTGGTGTATAATCTTCACTGCACACTTCTGTATATTCAAGAAGACGTTGTTGCTCCCTTTAATGTTCTAGACAGGTATTTGGTGGAGCACATTTTACTAGTGATCTTCACTGTCTTTGTTTATGTACTCAGAGTTTTACCATTAAGGGAAATTTGGTAGAAACTTCTATGAAAAAAAAAAAAAAATAATATATATATATGGGGTTGTGCAAATAAAAAGTTGAACTTTTTGTTATTGTTCCCTCAAATTGCTGTTGCTTTTTTCTTGGCCTTTAAAGGTTAAGAGCTGCCATGTGGGCTTCTAAAAAGTATTGCATGAAAGGTATGTTTTTTGTGAGTAAGAGTTCACTTAAAAATGTTCTAACAACATTCTAACAACAAGTGTAGAGTGATGGGTAAAACTCCCAATTAAGTCCATTCAAAATCAAGTCCACAACAAAGCATGTAGCAAGTAAAGGGGGCTGAATAATTCCACTGTACACCTTGTCAACATATAAATTGTATGAAGTCTATCAAAGGGGTTTTGGTTCATCCCAACAAAAGTGTAAAAAAAGAACAGTACTGTACTCATCATGCCCAGACAGTTCTAACAGATTTCTAATGAAGAGAAATAAAAGAGTGAACGACTGATTCATATTACACACACTCACAAACAAACTTCTCTACACTCACAGGTTTGATACTAAGCTTACTTTGTTGCTCCTTTCCTACCCTGTTCACTCTCACTCTTATCCTCTGTGAGTGATTGAGTTTGGCCACTCAGCATGTAGGCATGAACTCGCATCAGCTGAAACAAGCAGACGAGAAAAGACAGCAAGACATCCTCAAAGCTTTTTCACACACATAGAGAGAGACAGAAGGAACAGACGTAGGCTTTCATTGTCAAAACTGACACATACATCCATTTCCGTCGCTGACATAAAGCCCGAACAAATCTGCCGTCAGTACTCACAGATCAGCAGGCAAAGTCTGAGCATGATGACTAAAACTGTTTTGCTCACACCATGAGAGAGACTGTTTGGCAAGCATAACACTGTAGACTGACTTTACGTTCACTCTCTTTGCATTTATACAGCTTCCGAAACGTTGAATTTTACAGGAGTCGAGGGAAGGCTAGAGTCTCCTGTTGAGGTGGGGTACACCCTGAACAGCTCAACTGCGACCCTAATATCATTAGACGGTCTGGCAAATGAGGGAGTGAGTGAGTATCATCTGGTTTGGTTCTGGTTGCATTTAAGGTTCATTCTACTTATAGCCTGATCCTAGCTTTTATTATTGACCATAAGTGCATTCCTTTCTGGAAGAAATAGCAGCCCTGGTAGCCGTATCTGTCTAAAAAGGAAGCTTGGCAGGCGATGCATTTGGACGCCCTTCAGAGTCATCATACCTCATCACTTTTAGTGCATTAGAAACTCAAACAGACTACTATCCAAAGAGTACCAGCCACAATAGACTGGACACATGCAGTTTCATTCAATGTAGCTTCACTTGTAGAACACGTTTAACAATGGTCATTGGGGCAAGGTGGGATTACAAAAATCTGGGTGTACATGTGTTGTGTCAGGTGATGTGACTGTAGAAGACACAAAGAAGGACATCTTAGTGGGACAAGGTGCAAAATAGAAACCATCATCTTCTGGAACTGCATAGTGAAATTACAAATTTTTACTTTTCTACATGCTTGGTGGTTGGCACGTTCGCCTCACAGTAAGAAGGTCCTGGGTTTGAGTCCTGAGCTCGGCAATAGTGTTTCTTTGTAGAGTTTGCATGTTCTCCCCGTGGGTTTCCTCTGGGTACTCCGGTTTCCTCCCACAGGTCAAAGACATGCACATTGACTGTTCCAAATTGTGTGTGTGTTGGCCCTGCAATGGAGGGCTGTTCAGGGTCTAGCCTCTCTACGACTCTCGGAGGATAAAGTGGCTTAGCAAATAAATGAAATGATATATATATTTATTTATTTTCTATTTATATAATATTTATTTATATAATATTTAAATATTATATTTATTTTTTTCCGCTGAATGTGCTAGACCCCACTCAGTTCCTTTGGTCCGAGGTAAATTTGGTCCACAGTCCAAATTAATTACAGTACTTATAATAGCAGAAGCATAATATAATAAAAATGGCCTTTTGAAGGTACCTAAGGATACCTGCACTGTTTTGCCGTGTTACTGTATTATAATGACTTGCTTTCTAAAGAGCCATGACTAGCAAGACTTTTTAACACCAAGTGCATATTGCAAATATTTTTGTCTCCATAATGTCTCTGATCCCCATGAAGTTGTTATATGAACACAGCACTGTCCCAATTAACTTGCGCCACCTGTCAATGCATCTAGCCAGCTAGTCAGCTACCTTAGCAAGTCCTTATCATTGTATTCCGAGCATCAAAGGGTGCCGCACCTCATTATGTATGAACCAGAACTACAGGCAAGAACTCGCTGCTCAGTAGAATGAGCTTTCCTTTCAAATCTGTAAGGCTCAGTGTCACCATTCCTTAAAGCAATGCTCTAAAGACTCACAACTTCACAGGATACGTATTTATTAGAGCATGGGGGTGTGTTGTTTAAATAATTTAAATATCCCTAAGATGTTATAATGTTGGTCACTCTGTCAGCTTTACCTTGAACCTCTGATGGAAAGACTGCCATGTATTTTTAGTGTGTGTATTGAGCTATACTCCTCCATGTTGCGTTATAAAGCTTCAGTTGGTTTGCCACTTTAAGGAAACCCTTAACTGTATTACTGTGTGTGTGCCACTACAAAAGAAAGATAGCCTGTCATGGATACATATGCTTAGCTTGTCTTGAAAGATAACACCATAAATCTATTAATCAATCAATCAGTTAGTGAAACAGATAACCCGTAAGGAGCCATATCATTTCCATTCTTAAAGCACCGCATACGATACCACCTCAGCTACAGTATTTCCGATGGTTTCCGCTACTTGAATATAGCCTCAGGTTCATCAAGTGCCATTTTTGCCTAGAGACACCTTTGTTTTAGAAATGTGGCAGGGGGTGGACTGGTTTCTGTACTCAACCGAACTAGGAAATAATGCATTATAATAACATGTCCTTTTGCTTCCTGTATACAAATATCGACATTTGGCATGTTGGGTAGTTACACTGGCAGGTGGTGTACGGTAATTGGAACAACTCCCTGTTTATATTGCAATATAATGAAGACACACTCATTCATGCATTATCCGTTCCACTTATCCTCTTCAGGGTCATGGGGAAGCTGGAGCCAATCCCAGCTGACTGTTCGCGAAAGGCAGGGAATTCCCTGAACAGCTCATTTGAAAAGATTTCAAGACAAAACAGGAATCCGGTTGTCTGTGGAAGCTTAAAGCTAAGGTAATTCATTCATTAATGAATAACAGTGATTCTGAGAAGCAACATGGCGGCAAGGTGTGGAAACCGCCAGAAAAAGCAAAGGGAGAAGCGGAAGCCCGTGAGGGGGTTCCAATTGCTCCAACTCCTGATATAAAAGTAGTACTGGCTCCAACATGGCGCTCCTACCACCCAAAGCATTATTTCAACAGAAATTGTCATCGATTTTGGAGTGAACTGGTCCATGTTTGCTGCATTACTGCTGGTTCCTTGTACTCCCTCGGCTATTTTGGTATTTCCTTGTATATTTACATTATGTATTATGGTATACATTCGTTCAAATAGTCCCCCAAAGGTCCATAGTCAACCCTATCTCTTCCATTCTGTAGTGTTTGAACAAGTTTGAACCAGAACAACTGTCTTTATAATGTATCTTCGTGCCCTGCAATAGACTGGCGAGCTGTTCAGGCAATTGGCTCCAGCTTCCCCATGACCCTAAAGAGTATAAGGGGTACAGCCAATGAATAAATGAGTGAGTCGTTATTATGTTCCAATACAAACAGGGAGTTGTACCAGTAAACTACCTGCCAGTGTAACTACTCAACTTTTCAGCTACCTGGTCAAACACGTATCATTGTATTCGCAACATCAGTAGATGATAGCATCTCATTATGTACATATATGCTAAAACAAGTCTTCAATACAGTGGTGATCGGTGTGTCTTTCAGTGAGGTCTCTGCATGCATGTAACGTAGGGATGCAACTGAATATGAATAAAATTCAAGGAAAGGCAAGTAGATCATTATTGTCTTCACTGCCATATACAGTATTGAGTAAGATGAAAGAATAATTATCTTGAACTATGACATGTGAAGCAGATGTTCAGAAAGAACAGATGTTTTTTTTTTCTTTTTTTTTCTATGCTCGCCAAAAAGGTTCACATGGCATCTCTAGGAGGCTAGGTGTGTACATCAGGACCAGGATCTCATGTTAATCACCACCATCACAAAAGTGAAAGGTGCACATGAGCGTTTAACCATGAAGCTAGTCGAATAAAAAAATGCTCTAATTAATGTTGAGTTTGCAGCATCCATTCATTCTGTAATGCTTTGTACCTGCTTGGTTTAAGGTTTACATTCAAGCCTCAGTCTCACATACCTGGAATTACTCGCTACATGGTAGACGACAGCAGGTGATTTTAATTTTTTTTGCCTTTCAGGGGTCAAACAACGTCAAGTTTGTTTAGCATGTACTGTATGTTCTACGCTCAGTAAAGCACATATAACCTGACAAGGCATCAACTTGGTCCAACGGCAAGGCAAGCCAAGACGATTGGAGTTGATGACTTGCTGCAGCCTTTGTCCGCCTTCACAACCATTGGGATTCTTGGTAAACTTCTTCCACCTGGCTCCCAAGTTGATGCCGCAGCCATCCACGACCGGGAGTCCATGGGAGCTAATTGGTCGAGCTCTCACGGGAGAGAGGGATGGCATGCACTCAATTCCCTGTCACTCACAGCGATCACCAGCCAATCATGGGCGTCTGTGAGCTCATTAGTACGAGGGAGCAGATATCGCTTTCCCTCCGTGTCTGCTCCCCAAACACGCATGAGCAGCAGTTTGAAAAGAGCATGCCATGGAAAGGGCGTGTGGATACTTATGCCCCTTCCTGGTTGGTGGTGGTTGTGTGATAGGAAAAGCAATACTTGACAGCTGGGAATTGGATACGACTAAAATTAGGTGAGAAAATGGGGGGAAATAAAAAAATATAAAGGTTTTTGAAGTTTGGTTTGGATCGATCTTTTTCTGGTCCCGGGTTCGATTCCTGGGCTCAGGGCATTTCTGTGTGGACTTTGCATGTTCTCTCCATGCCTGCCCGGGTTTCCTCCAGATACTCCAGTTTCCTCCCACAGTCAAAAACATGCACGGTAGGCTGATTGGCAGTTCAAAATGGCCCCTTTGTGTGAGAGTGAGTGTGAATGGTTGTATGTGTGTTGGCCTGGCGAGTGCAATGGCCTGGCGAGCTGTTCAGGGTGTACCCAGCCTTCGCCCAGAGTCGACTGAGATGGGCGCCAGCCTCCCATGAACCTAATAAAGTGCCTTAAAAAATGAATAAATGAATAATTAATTTAAATTAGCATATCTTTTTTCAGCCGTAGTTCTCATGTATCAAATGGCTATGTAAGACCTATGTATCTCCACCCATCCCAGTCTGCCTCTCAGCAGTCCAATAGGAAAGGTGACCAGTCAGAGCAGATGCACAGACACTGAAAAGACCATAAATGGGAGGAGGAAGCCAAACAGGCAGTTTCAGGGAAAAGTGAGGAAGCAGCTTCCTGAAGAACTATGGAATTAGTTTTGAATTAGGAATCAAACGTTGGTGCTCCACTGGTGTCTGAAATAAAAAAATAAAGGTCTGACAATGTGTATAATATCTGACCTTTCAAGTCTCCATGTCACCACTGCTGTAAAGGCAACACTGAATTTCTCTGCACTTTCATTTGTTTCTACAAACGTTAACCTAGTCGACAGTTGTTGTACACGACTGCAGTGAATAGATCACATTAAGTGGTAAAATTAAATGCAAAATCTGTTGTTTTGGAGAGTGTTTATGGGGTATGCCAAAACTCCTGGGCTTCCCAGATCAAATTGGAGTGAAGGGGTCATTGTGAGTTTTACATGTTCTTTTTGTCTCTGTCTGAGTTCCCATCCCTCAGGTTCTCTGGTTTTTTGTGCTTCCCCAATGACATGCCTGTAAGGAAATGGCTGGCTGTGGATTGACTCTGGATTGACGGATACATAGCACTTATTAAAATAATAAATGGACTAATAGCCTTGCATGTAAAGCAGGTCCCCATCTGTGCAGACGTAATGAACGCTGAATTGTGTCTACTCTAAAGAGGTGAATTGACCCTGCCGATGAGTCTGCCTAAATGCAAATGCTAACTAGTTAGCACATGGGTAATATGGAGTGGAATCTTTTTAATAATGCTGTATGTTATCTGTTCTGATATCAGAGTGATGCCAGCTGCCTTTAATATTCCTTCACCAGAATGAATTCGTTTCCCCTCATTACAGTATGTATCTATTTTGCATGACATTCACGGACTTCACTACACTTTAACCTCTCCTCCTTTTGGCACTAATATATCTATATATAATTTTTTTCATCTTAACCTTGGATGAGAGAGAGGCTGAGGATAAATAAAATATATAATTATTGTTATGATTATAAAAAAAAAAGGTAAGATCTGAGTGATTGCAGAACTCTTCGGGTCGGCACTGAAGCTCGTTTTCGATCGGCTCGGCCCATTCCGTCTGTAGTGCCGGGGCTCGTGGTTTCTGGGGGACCTATTAGCGCTGAGACACACACACACACACACACACACACACACACACACACACACACACACTGGAAATGAGCTGTGTCAAAGGCACTTTTCATTTCTCTCTTTCTGTTCTCTACTGCTCTTCATACCAAATAGCTCTCTCTCTCTCTCTCTCTCTCTCTCTCTGTCTCTCTCCTTTATGCTCTAATGTTGTTCTCTCACTACTTGTTTTTTGGCAACGACCGATTTTCAGCTTGTGCAGTTTTAAACCCCTGTTCCCTTTCCCCGTTCTCTTCCTCTTGTTTGTTTGTATGTTTTTTTTCCTCTCAATTTTTCAGGAAGCTGCTATCATCTGTCTCTATGAGGGCATTTTCTATTTTTCTTCTTGTGTGAGTGTTTTCTTTTTCTTTTTTCTTTTCTTTTTTTTATTCTTTTCTTTTTTTTCCCTCATTTTTTTTTGCTGTATTGGTTTGACTCTTTAGAAGATAAAGACCTCTTCTCTTCTCTTTTATTCTCTTTCTTGCCTTCTCTTCCCTTTTCTTCTCTTCTCTTCCATTTTATTCTCTTCTCTTCTCATCCCTTTTCTCTTCTCTTCTCATCCCTTTTATTCCCTTCTCTTCTCTGCTCTTCCCTTTTATTCTCTTTCTTGCCTTCTCTTCCCTTTTCTTTTCTTCTCTTCTATTCCATTTTATTCTCTTCCCTTCTCATCCCTTTTATTCCCTTCTCTTCCCTTTTATTCTCTTTCTTGCCTTCTCTTCCCTTTTCTTCTTTTCTCTTCCATTTTATTCTCTTCTCTTCTCATCCCTTTTATTCTCTTCTTTTCTCAATCCTTTTATTCTCTTCTCTTCCCTTTTATTCTCTTCTCTTTTATCCTCTTTCTTGCCTTCTCTTCCCTTTTTAATTTCATTTTATTCTCTTCTCTTCTCATCCCTTTTATTCCCTTTTCTTCTCTTCTCTTTTATTCTCTTCTCTTCGCTTTCATTCTCTTCTCTTCTCATCCCTTTTATTCTCTTCCCTTTTATTCTCTTCTCTTCTCTTTTATTTAAAAAAAATATTTAATTTTACTATGTAAAGCTGCTTTGTGACAATGTCAATTGTAAAAAGCGCTATACAAATAAAACTGAATTGAATTGAATTGAATTTTATTCTCTTTCTTGCCTTCTCTTCCCTTTTCTTTTCTTCTCTTCCATTTTATTCTCTTCTCTTCTCGTCCCTTTTATTCCCTTTTCTTCTCTTCTCATCCCTTTTATTCCTTTTTCTTCTCCTCTCTTCCCTTTTATTACCTTTTATTCTCTTCTCTTCCTTTTTATTCTCTTCTTTTCTCGTCTCTTTTATTCTCTTTCTTGCCTTCTCTTCCATTTTCTTTTCTTCTCTTCTCATCCCTTTTATTTCCTTTTATTCTCTTCTCTTTTATTTTCTTCTCTTCCCTTTTATTTTCTTCTCTTCCCTTTTATTCTCTTCTCTTCCCTTTTATTTTCTTCTCTTCTTTTCTCTTCTCTTCTCATCCCTTTTATTCTCTTCTCTTTTATTCTCTTCTCTTCTCTTTTATTTTCTTCTCTTCCCTTTTATTCTCTTCTCTTCCCATTTATTTTCTTCTCTTCTTTTCTCTTCTCTTCTCTTCCCTTTTATTCTCTTCTCTTCTTTTCTCTTCTCTTCCCTTTTATTTTCTTCTCTTCTTTTCTCTTCTCTTCTCTTCTCTTCCCTTTTATTCTCTTCTCTTCTTTTCTCTTCCCTTTTATTTTCTTCTGTTCTATTCTCTTCTCAGGGATAAAGTTAATTCTAGTTTACTTCTTCTTTGAATTGTAATGTAGGTTTGGGCTTTGGAGATTCTGTTGACTCAGTTCCACCAACCAATTACTAATGGGTCTCTGCTGTGTGTGTGTGTGTGTGTGTGTGTGTGTGTGTGTGTGTGTGTGTGTCAGTACTTTCTACATAATAAGAACTGCAATACTTTTTAAGCAGCAGAGTGAGGACATTCTGGCTGGTGATCACATTTTTTAAAGTTCTGTTTGAGGGTTAATACTTTGTTTTAAGGTTAAGGTTAAAATTAGGGTTAGGGTAGGAGTGGGAGGTAGGCATATAACTGTCATGGTTAAGGTTAGGGTAAGAGGCTTATGTCAATTAATGTCGATTATGTCAATTAAATAAGTGTGTGTGTGTGTGTGTGTGTGTGTGATCTTTGCACACCCCTGTTTTCCTCATAAATCTTTCTCCTCCGCTCCTCTGAACTCGGCTAAAATCAGTTTTAGATACAAGTAAAAGTTCAGGACAGGGAAACATATTTATATTCAACACAACACAGAGTCTATTCCAGACGAGTTTAGGTGAAGATGAGTACAGCTCCTCCAGACCATTTTAGGGCCCACACACACACACACACACACACACACACACACACACTCATTCCCCACTCACACCTAGAGGCAGTTAGGAACAGCCAAGTGGCCTAATGTGCTTGGGAGGAAACCAGAGTACCAGGAGGAAATCCACACAAACACGGAGAAAACTACTCCACACAAAAAACGCCCTCGCCGAACCCAGGACCTTCTTGCTATTAAACATTTGTATGTCTTCTGATTCAGAACCATATGCTATCATGTGGAAGCCTTAAGCCCTGATCTCATTTGGCCGAAAACGGCCGCTAATGGCGACGATTCGATCGATATTTAGGTGAGGAGCGAGCATGAGGGGTCTGCGACCGATATCATCGACCATATTGCTGACTGTCAGTGACTGTCAGCGAGGAGTCCACCTGTTGTGGACCTGTTTCCAAATGTTTACACGATAATCTACTAATCGGTGACTGTCACCAACTATCCCCGATTATATAGCTGACAGTCCGAGACCGTTGTGGTCGATCACAGATGGTCACAGATAGTTGGGGACTTACTTGCAGACAGTCTCAGACCTAGTTGGAGACAACCAGAGATTTTCATCAGAGCATTATTTTATTTCAGTCATTCAGGACATCACATACACAGTTGTGGTTGGTCTGAGACAGCCGCCATCTCAAAAAATCACCGGCCCAAATGATATCGGGCCTTAAAGTTTACTCATTAATGTTATAAAAAGTGAGGGGGATTATTTTAAGGACATTTAAAAACTTTTGGAAGTAACTTTGCTACTTTGTTATGCGAAGCAGAAATAAAACACGGATTCAACAACTTTTCTTTTTTCTTTTCTTTTCAAAGGTCCCATATGTTCAGTTTGAATGCATCAGATGGATACTATGTTATGCTTTGTGAATTCGAATAAATGAAGTATGTATTTATAGATTTGCAGCAATTCTCATTTAAGCGTTTGCATAATGGCAATTAGAGGCAAGAATAAGCTCTGGAGTTTCTCCTACCCAAGTGTAGATTCGTTAAGGTTTCTCTTCCTGTTTCATTGTAAATGTCTGAATTGTTTTGTTTTTATTTATTATTATTTTTTGGGCCGGTTGTGTAGTGGTTAAGGTGCTGGGCTCATGATCGAGAGGTCATGGGTTCGAATCCCTGTTAGACTGTCCACCCAGCAGTATAAATGGGTACCAGTAAAAATACTGCGATAGAGTAGCGTTGCATTCAGGAGGAGTTGAACTCCTAGTTGCTTCACGCTACAGAAACCGGGGATACCTGGGGCCGGGGCCTGATGATAACCGGGGACTGATGAGTCAGTAGGCTCGGGTGTAAAAAGCCCAACAGATGTACATTAACTTACCTTTATATATATATATATATATATATGAGAATAAAGTCTAGTTAGTAAATACAATATATACCTGGTGCCGGACTGAAGGGAATGGTCTGTGGAGACGAGAGCTAAGTCAATATTTTGAACTGCATTACGCTGTGGGGTGTATGATCCCCAAGCTAGCTGTTTACAGTGTAAACACAGCCATCTGCTCGTGCTTTAGAAAATGGATCTACTTTGAGCTTCAGGCTCTGTAATCTATGCATGACAGTGATTTTTATCTAGGGGGAGGATCTGTCTTTTTGGACATGACAAAGGCAAATGGAATATGAAGGTCAAGAGCAGGACGGATGTATAGAAGACAATCATGAAGAGATAAACATGAACATGTTTCTTAGACGCGATGCTGCGTATCTCTTCTGCACGTAGCCGCACTATTGTCCTCAACTGCAGACTACAGAGAAATTGGATTCCAGGATTGAGAGCTTTCTCGCGGAAGCAGGTCGACGTGATGAGGGACTCATAGAAGTATGATTGATTTAGAAAATAAATAATTTTGCCCGTGCGCCTTGTATCGGCAGAGCTCGTATTAAAATTGAAAGCAGGATGGGGAGAGGACAGCAGGAGGAGAAGAGCTAAAAAAGAGAAAGAGAGAAAGAGAGCCGGAGAGAAGGGAGGAGGGGGAGAAAGACGAGGTCACGGAGCAGCCGCTACGTGTTTAGCATCCTAAACAGCTGGTGACCTTGAAAGATGGACGTAAACAGATAGCTCTGACTGATAGAGCCAGAGGCAAAGCAAGGGCAAGTGGAGAAGCTAGTTACCTTTCTGTGCAGATGTTTGCTTAATGTTAAGCAAATTTCACAACCGTACAGAAGAATCACGTCATTGTCACATGTAACTGGGAGAAATAAAGGGAAATGTGTGAAAGTGCATCCACCTTAAAATTGCACATGAAGAAACGGCACGTGTGACATTATGTGTGTAGCATGTGATGAATAAAACATTTTCTCCCACATATAAACATTAATTATTTGTAAAACAAAAATGTGGGAACCATGCAAATGAGCCATGTGTAAAAATACATATTGGAGACATGAAAATCATGAAATAATGAAAAATTAAATGCATTGTGTAT
>JBCNYH010000006.1:5050146-5061185 GCA_039654325.1 Tandanus tandanus | reverse complement strand
GCTGAGATGGGCGCCAGCCTCCCCGCGACCCTAATTAGGAATAAGCGGTTCAGAAAATGGATGGATGGATGGATGGATGTTTCATTGAGTGAATTAGGGTTGGCACAGTGGCGTAGTGGTAAGGACGTCCGCCTCACAGCAAGAAGGTCCTGGGTTCAGTTCCAAAGCTCTAGTATTTCTGTGTGGAGTTTCCTTTCAAATTGTTTCAAATTGACCCGAGGTGTCAGTGTGGGTGTAAAGTGGTTGTGTGTGTTTTGGCCATGTGATGGTCCCTACGACCCTAGTAGGAGTAAGCGGTTTGGCAAATGATTGCGTGCTTCATCGGGTTAATTAGGTTAATCCACACAAAGTTACAGGACACGTCCCAGAAATGCATCCTGTGTGTGTGTGTGTGTGTGTGTGTGTGTGTGTGTGTGTGTGCGTGCGTGCGTGTGTGTGTGTTTCAAAAAGAACCGTCACTAGCGCAATAGTGTGCCTGTGTGTGTTAAGTCTACATGTTGATATGACGTTCACTGTTTTTTTTATTTATTTATTTATTTATTTTTATTTTTTTACACACTGAAAGACAACCATGAAGCATAAGAATATACTCCTGTCTCACTTTTACAGCTGTAATACACATGTAAAACACTTCTGGTTTAAACTGCAGTCCGGAGGTTTTTCATTTCCAAATAAATTCTCCTGGTTCCATTGTGTGCAATTATTATTATATACTGTATATATATATTTGAGTGTGTGACATACAACATCATTAGCATATAAATTCAAACGCTGCACTTTCCCAGGATGTCAAGCTAGGAGAAAGGTTTATTTTTTCTCTCACCGACTACACCCAACGACCCCCCCCCTTCCCCTGAACCCAGACCCCCAAAGCCCCCGGCTACAACATATGGATATTAAATAATAGGGTTTATGTTAGGTTGGCATGTAAGTTGTTTTTAGCTTGATCAGTAGGCGAGCATAAACAGCTGGTAAAAGTCTGAAGTAGCTCACATATCCATGTCACATGTCAAATACACCTTGTTTTATAGTACATGGATTTTTCTGGACAGATCAGAAATCGTGGCAGCACGGTGCCATAGTGGTTAGTATGTTCGCCTTACAGCAAGCAGGTCCTGGGTTTGATTCCTGGGCTCAAGCGTTTCTAGGAGTAGTATCCATGTTCTCCCCGTGCTTGTGTGGGTTTCGTCCAGGTACTCCAGTTTCGTCACACAGTCCAAAGACATGCACATTAGGCTAATTGGCTGTTTCAAATTGACCCTAGGTGTGAGTGGTGGAGTGAATGGCTGTGCGTGTGTGTTGCCCTGCGATGGATGGTCTGCCGAGCTGTTCACGGTGTACCCCGCCTTCACCCAGTGTTGGCTGAGATAGGTAGCCTCCCACGACCCAAGAAGAATTAAGTAGTTCAACAAATGAGTAAGTGAGTTCATAAATTGAGCAGTGGGGGCTCCCGAGTGGTGCATCGACAAGGTGCATGACTATCAACCTGGAGATCGCAAGTTCGAATCCAGGTTGATGATACAGCCATCCGTGTCCTGGAGTCCATGGGAGCTAACTATCCGAGATCTCACAGGAGGGAGGGAGGGATGGCATACGTTCACTTCCCTGTCACTCACAAGCGATCACCAGCCAATCATGGGCGTCTGTGAGCTCATTCGTATGAGAGGCGGATAGTGCTTTCCGTCCGAGTGTGTCAGGCCGCTCCCAAATACACATGTGCAGCAGTTTGTAAATAGGCGCGTGACAGTATCGCATGTCAAGGAGGGGGCATGTGCATGCTTATGCCCCCCCTTGGTTGGTTGTGGTCATGTGATAGGGAAGGCAAAAGGTTTCCTTTGGGTACTCCGGTTTCCTCACACAGTCCAGTTTAATCCATGTGAGTGTGTTAGGCTGCATATGCGTTAGAATGCACATACACAGCTGTTTGCTATGATGTGGGTGGCAGCATTATGTGTCACAGAGGGGCCACATGCATGCTTACGCCTCTTCCTGGTTGGTGGCGGTTGTATGTGATAGGGTAGCAATACTTGACGGGTGGGAATTGGATATGACTAAATCAGGGGTTAAAAATGTGTGTGTGTGGGGGGGGGATTATGAAGGCGGTTGTTCACGTCGTCTGCATTCACGCTTGTGGCTGAGAAGACCGATGCGGGATCGTCAGGTTGCCGTGTCTGCAGGGGAAGGTTTGTTCGGGATTTGGTGTTTTGGGTGCACAATCCTGTTTCCTTAGATGCTTTACCTAGATGTTGTTCCTACAGATGTTCTCAAAGGAGGAAACAGCGCTGTTGACAGTATTCCGCCATGTGTTACAATCTGCGGCAAGTGTAGACCAATGTCGATGGTCGATATGACAGACACCGAGGGACTTCTTTAGGGAGTCCTTGTAGCATTTCTTTGGTGCACCTATATTTTGGTTACCAGAGGAGAATTCACCATACATGATTATCTTTGGTAGACGATGACTTGCCATCCTGGAAACATGTCCTGCCCAACGTAGCTCTGACTTTAACAAATAACTAAATAAACAGGTAGAATTTATAAACTATAAACAACAAATAAGATGGTCAGGGTGGTATTGCCCCTCATTGTGACATCATCATAGCATGCTTACGTCAATCAATGATGATGTACAGGTCATGGGATATTTTGACAAAAAGACAGACGGATAATGAGACGGAGAATATCAAGTCCGGTCCCTGTCAGAGTATCGGTAAGTGATCTGCCCATTACAACCCAAATTCTGGAAAAGTTCTTTAAATTTGAATAAAATGAAAACTAGAATGAGCCAATATTTCATTCACAATAAAATATAGATATCACAACAAGTCATTAAATTGAGAAATTTTTACAATTTTATGCCCAAAATGCCTGCTACAGGTCCCAAAAAAGTTGGCACAGAGGCAACAAATGGATGAAAAAGCAAGAAAGTTTAAAAAGATTCAGCTGGGAGAACATCTACCAACTGACGAAGTTAATTGATATCAGGTCTGTAACACGATTAGCTATAAAAGAGATTTTTTTTTTGCGAATTTTGAAATTTGCATCAAGATGTTTTGCAACTCAACAAGCAAATATTTATTCATTCCATTTTCAAGCCAGTTAATCCCAATTAGGGTCGCAGGGAGGCTGGTGCCCATCTCAGCCGACTCTGGGCGAGGGCATGGTACACTCGGAACAACTCGCCAGTCCATCGCAGGGCCGACACACATACAACCATTCACACTTACTCTCACACCTACAGGCACTTTGGAACAGCCAATTAGCTTACTGTGCATGTTTTTGGACTGTGGGAGGAAACCGGAGTCCCCGGAGGAAACCCACACAAGAACTTCACACACAAATGCCCCAAGCCCAGGAATTCGAACCCAGGCCTTCTTGCCGTGAGGCAGATGTGCTAACTACCGCATGACCGTGCCGCCTCGAGCTAATATTTTGTGGCTTAAATTTGTATATCGCATGAAAGTCGTGAGAAAGTCACACGAGAATTTGTGACTGATCTGCAAGTAATTTGTGATTGGTTTGCGGATGTTTGGCGGAAAAAAAAAAGAGAATCTCCTGTCACAAATCGGGTTTTGTTCCCTTTTTGTTCTCAAACCATTCGCTTTTTATTTGCCCATTATTCGCACAAATAAAAATGCGAATAAAATACGAATGATGACAAAATACACGGAATATGGCGGATAAAAGCAAGTCTTAAACTGTTTTCAAATTTTCCATGTAGAGGCCTGACTGTTCTCAAACTTCATTTATTCATTCATTTTCTAAGCCATTTAATCCTAATTAGGGTTGTGAGCAGACTCTGGACGAGGGCGGAGTACACCCTAGACAGCTCACCAGCCCATTGCAGGGCCAACTATTCTCAAACTTTCCACGTTTAAGTCTCCAACTTGTCGCTTTTCCTTGCGAACAAAAAAACGAATACTTTCTGAGCAAAACGACAACTCTGCGACCTTGTCGCAGTTGTGCGGACTGTTTGAGAAGAGTTTGAGACTATTCCACGTCACAACCTTGTTTTGCATCATTCGCGGAAATTTCAAACATGTTTGAAATTTTTTGCGATGAGTTCATGGACCGGGTGACACAAATGTGATGCCAAGAATGTCGCAAGACAGATTTGAGAACATTTCGAGAACGAAAAGCGACAGCCGCTAACTGCCATTTGCGTCAGTCGCAACTATTGCACCTCTAGTGCGATCATCCCCTTAACTGCACCTTCAACGCACTGCATAAGATACAGTATAAATATAATTAACCCTTCGTTCCTGTAGATGATGAATAAAATCCATTCAGTTCAGTTGAACCCTGCAGGGTCGTTTCCATCTGTGTCACTTCCATTTTATCAGTGCAGGAGCTAATCATATTCAAAGGATCCACAAGACTGTAAATTTTATGCACAGAGCAACGGAGCGGTACAGAAATGAATGGCCAATCATGAGAATACGGCATGGCTGTTTTCCCATTTCCTGAAAAACACACACACGCGCTTTGTGTGTCGTTGCGAAACGTATTTGTGAGTCAGAAGCTGCAGTGAATTCTTCTGGAGTGAAAGACGTGGGGCAGCAGATCTGTCCACATCATTCACGTCCAGCAGCGGAGACAACTAAAGGAAAAAGCTTTTTACACATCGCCTGCAGCATTAATGCAGAATGACAGTTATCACCACGTGAAAACACAGCATGCGGCGCAAGGATGCCAAACACACACGCGCGCGCACACACACACACACACACACACACACACATCAAGGTTGTATGAAGTGTAGTATTCTGGGTAAAGCATGAGGGGGTAATCTCTTATGGTAACAGGAGAAAGAGAGAGAGAGAGAGAGAGAGAGAGAGAGAGAGAGAGAGAGAGAGAGAGAGTGTTTGGCAACAGGAGATAAAGCTGGAGCTCGGCGGGAATTTGAATGATCTGCTGTGGCATGTCAAAAGGTTTTCTGCTGACTCTCTGCATTCTGCAAACACACACCACAAGGTACTGTGTATGTGCGTACACACACACACACACACACACACACACACACCACAAAACCCATTTTGGCTTCACGTAAACACAGCGGCTCACACAGAACTACTTTGAGCTTTATTATAGTGTGGATAATGAGGAGCACTGGGCTCTTGCGGCGTGTAAGTCTTTTAAAAGTGGGATTGAAAGCATGTGGAGCTGCTGTACTTTTCCCTCGTGTCTGGCTTTACACACCAAACAGCGTCCAAACACTTAGTACTTTTCACCCAAGACCTTCCCTCCATCTGGAAGGGGAAAAATAGGCAAGCGTTCTGCCGCCGTCTCAGCTCCGAAGCACAAAAACACGCCTTTCTAACTGCTCGAGTCCAATGTATTTAGCCGAGAGAGGAAAAGTAAATTGGAACATCCGAAATGATGAATGGTGAGAAATGGACTGGAGTGTCATTCACAGTCCAGAAGTTTTGAAATGATGGATTGTCCAAGGTTTTGCCTCGCAGGGTTTCAAGTTCAGAACAGAGGTTCTTGTTGCGCTACAATGAGAAAGCACTTTCCGAGGTAGGAAGGATTTCTGGGTAGAATTTTGCACACTGCTGAGATAAAGCTTGTCCTATTTAGAAGGGAGCTACTGTTGATCTTTTACTTTTGGACACACTGGAAGTTTTGGAAACAAACTTCGCAGTGGGATCAAGTGTAAATATAAAATTAGGGACCTTATCATGTTGCTTTCTAAATAAATAATTTGCATTTTATTGAAAGAAGATCCTGGGTTTGAGTCCTGGGCTTGGCGAAGGCGTTTCTGTGTGGAGTTTGCATGTTCTCCACATGCTTGCGTGGGTTTCCTCTGGGTACTCCGGTTTCCTCCCACAGTCCTTAGACATGCACATTAGGCTAATTGGCTGCTCCAAATTGCCCCTAGATGTGAGTGTAAGTGTCAATGGTTGTGTGTGTGTTGACCCTGAAATGGTCTGGCAAACAGGTCAGGGTATACCCCACTATCGCCAGTGTTGGAGATAGGCACACCCTTCCGCGACCCTAGAGGATTAAGCGGTTCAGCAAAAAAAGTGAATGATGAGATGTGTGTCCTACTATCTTTTGCTGCCCCTGATTCTTTTCATGGGATGTCCCATATAATAGGTAGACCCCTGAGCAGTACTCTACCAGGGGCCAGACCCCATGTCCTTCTGTCTCTTTGAGAAAAAAAGCTAACAAAACGCGACTGATTTACGACAGGAGATTTGCTTTTTTCACCAAACATCCACAAATCAATCACAAATTACTTGCAAATCAGTTGCACGAATTGTTGCTCGACCTTCTCATGACTTTCACGCGATATATGTATTTAAGCCACAAAATATTTGCTTGCATGTGGAGCCGCTAAACATCTTAACTCGAATTTCAAAATTTGCAAAGTCGCTTTTCTATTGCGCCTCTAGTGTGATCACCCCCTCGGTTTTCAGATGCCCCTCATATCGCTTTAGCAGGGGGTCAAAAACTTCAAATGCTCTTACTATACCATAAGTGAGCGACACGGTGGCATAGGGGTTAGCATGTCCGCCTTACACCAAGAAAGTCCTGGGTTCCAGTTTTAGGCTCAGCGACGGCATTTCTGTGTGGAGTTTGCATGTTCCGGTTTCCGCCAACAGTCCAAAGACCTGCACATTAGACGTTTGTTCCAAATTTTCTCTAGGTGTGAATGTGAATGGTTGTATGTCTGTCTTGCCCTGTGATGGTCTGACAAGCTGTTCAGGGTGTATGCTGCCTTTGCCCAAAAGTCGGCTAAGATAGGCTCTAGCCTCCCCGCGACCCCATAGGATGAAGATGCTCAGCGAATGAATGAATGAATGAATAAACCATAATTTCAGGCACCTTTGTTGGTGTAATGACATGTAATGACACTGTAGCTTACACTGAACCCGATTCTTTGCTTCAAATGCTGCCTAATGAGGCAGGAACCTTAAAATATCACCGCTTCTAAGGCCACTGATCCAGAATAAAAGACTTTCAGAGTGAATTTATTTACCTGGAGAAAAAGCACTAAAATCCAATCGGATAATAAAATCAAACACGACACGCTGAATTAACTATTGTCGTTATTTTGGCATCGTTTCGTCTTCACTGGAAAGTAATTCTGATTTCATGTCAGCCTCGATTTTTATAAAGAGCATGTGGTAAAACTGCCGCAGTACTAATTACACCTCAGAGTAAACAAATGCGGACTAGCATGAATTCACGGCTTAACATTAGCTATTCGTTGTGATGCTGCATGTTTAAATCGGAGTGCTATATTTCTCCTGGGCTGCACTACAGCCTGGGGATGTTTTAATATTGCATGGCCTCTTTAGGCATGAATAATTAAAGCATGGAGTGTGGATTTTGATGAGAGGAACGATTTCCAGTCAGCATGTGGACTTCACTTCTGGCAGCCCAAAGTGAGATTGGTGTCATTAAAAAGGGAATCTCAGCTCGCAGGGAGCGAAGGGAAAATGGACAGATCTGTGTGCGAGGTGATATCAGGGCTAATCGACTTCTGTAGATCAAAAAAAAAGAGAGAATGATGTTCCGACTTAAAAGCAAAAGTAAAAATGCTGCTCACCAGGCAGAATGGCAGTGCGCTCACTGATCATCTGCTGCTGTGATCAGCTGTGAATCCTACAACATACACACACACTTTCATGTCTAAAGCGTCAGATCCAAAAGTCAGTCTTTCACTTTCTGCCAAACTCCTCTCTCTCTCTCTCTCTCTCTCTCTCTCCCCCCCCCCTTTCTCTCCCTTTCTTCTCTTTCCTTTTTTTTTTTTCCTGATTTCCTTTTTTCTCCAGCTTAAACTTTGCTGATATGCCTTGGGGTGGTTTGTTGAGCATTCATAAATAAGTAGCAAAGTTTTCTTGTTGTGATGACTCAGTTACATCTCCACCACCCATGGAGAGTTGAATTCTCTTGAATTTTAGAGTCAGCATGTGGACTCCATGCTAATCAGCACTAATCATTTGTGTGTTCAAAAAAAAGAAAAACAAAAAGGAAAGAAAAGAAAAGAAAAACTTCAACTTACAAGCAAAATTAGAAGTGCTGCTTTCAGTGAATTGCTTCTTCCCGGTTTGATGACAAATCCTTTAATGTCTTGCTTTAAGTGACATGTTCACTCATCCTCACTCTTATATCCTTCTGCTTTGTCATTAAAGGCGCCAGTAGTTTATGTGGACCCCACCTAGAAGTGTCAAGAAAGAGACGGAGGTATGCTATGTCTCCCTCGGGATTACAGGATACAACGCCAGCTCCTCCAGGTCACCTTGAAACAAAAATACTTCATAATGCAGTCATCAAACCTGAAGAAGTCAAAGAGGGATGAGGATGGAAAAATAAGTAACATGTGAATAGAATAAAGAGGAGATAGAAGATTGGGAAGAGAGGATAATGGGGAAGAATAGGGACTGACGTATAGAACAAAAGGAAATAGAAGAGAAAAAAGCTGGGCGAGCGTGGTGTCTCAGGGTGGTAGCGTCCCTCGCTAGGTGCATCCAAAACCCATAAATTGCATCCTCGTTTCTCTCACTTGCGTCTCATCATGGCGTCTCCGTTCCTCCCACCGAGGAACCATGGAGAGATGCGAGGAAACAATGCCAGGAGCGTAGACTTGAGGAAATGTGTTTTAGGAGAAACAAGATATTCAAATAATCTCCTCTGAAACATCATACGGAGCAACATTCGCTTCTGATGATGGTGGCACTGTTAGACATATAAACATATGTAAGGCAAGCTGGACATGCTACGTAAAAGCAGCCAATGTCATGTAAGGGGCAGGTTATTTATATGCTGGCGTGCAGCTCTTCCAGGAAGGCTGCCCCTCGATGCTCACTCCTTAATGAATAAATAAAAGAATTGGGATGGCTGTCAAAGATGGCGAACCACATGAACTTCCAGTTCAAGTGAAGATCAAGGAGTGAGGAAACAACAAATAAGGGTTTTGGGATGTGCCCGCTCTGACATCATATAGATGACATCATGACAAAGAGACAGAAGGACATGGGGTCTGGCCCCTGGTAGAGTACTGCTCAGGGGTCTACCTATTATATGGGACATCCCATGAAAAGAATCAGGGGCAGCAAAAGATAGTAGGACACACATCTCATCATTCCCTCTTTTTGCTGAACCGCTTAATCCTCTAGGGTCGCGGAAGGGTGTGCCTATCTCCAACACTGGCAATAGTGGGGTATACCCTGACTTGCTTGCCAGACCATTTCAGGGTCAACACACACACAACCATTGACACTTACACTCACATCTAGGGGCAATTTGGAACAGCCAAGTAGCCTAATGTGCACATCTTTGGACTGTGGGATGAAACCGGAGTAACCGGAGTAAACCCACAGAAGCACGGTGAGAACATGCAAACTTCACACAGAAACGCTGTGCCCGGGAATCGAACACAGGACCTTCTTGCTGAGAGGTGGACATGCTAACCACTACGCCACCGTGCCACTGATGGTAGGACAGACAAAAATAATACGACTGGTGTCAGAAACTAGTATAAAATATGCAGAGGGATGGAGACAAGTAAAAAATATATATAGCATACAGAGAGGAATGGGGACAGGAAGGTACAAGTATAGTGACAATAAAAGTGAGAGGGCTTGGGACAACAAAATACTGGAGAAGGGACAGAAATTTGACAGTGTTGTGAAAAAGGAAAGTAAAGAATGCCAGACAGGAAAATGAGAAGGTTGGGAACAGGAAGGGGTGATGATTTGGTACAGGAGCAGATGAGAATAGGAGCAGGAAGGTACTAATTGGGGATAGGAAGGTCGAAGGGCTGTTGATAGAAGAGTACATGAAAGGGGGGGCAGGAACAAATAAGGTTTGAGGGCTGGGCAGTACAGGAATTGCAACAGGAGATGAGAGTGATGGGGAAAGGAAAAGGTGAAGGTTGGGAGAGGAAGGAAAAAGAATGAGGACAAGAAGTAGGACATTTCAGGAGAGGAATGTTAGATGGTGAGGGGAAAAGTGTAAGAATGGGACAGTGGGGGCTCCCGAGTGGCGCATCGACAAGGTGCGAGACTATCAACCTGGAGATCGCAAGTTCGAATCCATGCTGCAGCCATCCACGACCGGGAGTCCATGGGAGCTAATTGGCTGAGCTGTCACGGGAGGGAGGGATCTGTGAGCTGATTTGTACAAAAAGGGGTGGATAGCGCTTTCCCTCCAAGTGTGTTAGGCCGCCTCCAAATGCGCAAGCAGTTCGTAAAGAAGTGGGTGGCAGCATCGCATGTCATGGAGGGAGCATGCACATGCTTATGCCCCTCCCTGGTTGGTGGTGGTCGTATGTGATAGGAAGGCTACACTTGGTGGGAAACGGATACGACTAAAATTAGGAAAGAAAAAAAAAATACTAACTAAAAATAAACAGTGGGACAGTGGTTTGGATATGAAATGGAAGGTGAAATGTTGACAGAAATAGTGAGGAAAGGACATTGGTGAAGCACAACATTAGCAACAGAGAAAGGGAGAGGAAGTGATGCCATGGCCATGCTGGAGGCACGTTACCAAATCCAAATGTACTACTGTACATATCTGTGTCTATAGACTATATATGGTTGATCTGATTGGCCTGTTATTCTGATACTCACTCTCAAATTTGTCAATTTCTTCAGTTCATTTTGTCTCTGTGTACATGTATTTGCATTATATGTCCCTAGACTCTGACTCAGGTGGCACGGTGGTGTAGTGGTTAGCACGTCTGCCTCACAGTAAGAAGGTCCTGGGTTTAAGTCCCGGGCTTGGCAAGGGCATTTCTGTGTAGAGGTTGCATGTACTCCCCATGCTTCTGACTGCAGATCTTCTTAATTCTTGGGATTTGTACGACTGTTATAAGTTTTGTATGAGCTTGTTATAAGTTATAAGTAGATACTTTATCATGAGTGATACTTTCAATTGTTTTTAATTTTCTGACCAGTGATTTGATGTTAACTTTATTAAAAGCTTATTATGGGGGAGGGGGGGGGGAGGGGGAGGGGGAGGAGGGGGGGGGGGGGGGGGGGGGGGGGGGGGGGGGGGGGGGGGGGGGGGGGGGGGGGGGGGGG
>JBCNYH010000006.1:5014962-5026538 GCA_039654325.1 Tandanus tandanus | reverse complement strand
ACTGTCTGTCTGACACATGAGGTGAGAAGAAATTCTAATCCTTGGTCTGAGGAAGGAGGTGAGACAGGAAATTCTAATCATCTGTCTGAAGGATGAGGTAAGATAATAGACTAACTGTCTGTCTGACACATGAGGTGAGAAGAAATTCTAATCCTTGGTCTGAGGAAGGAGGTGAGACAGGAAATTCTAACCGTCTGAGAGATGAGGTGAGACAAGAAATTCGAATTGCCTGACTAAGAGATGAGGTGAGACAGGAAATTCTAATCATTTGTCTGGGAGATAATGTGAGACAGGAGACTCCTTCAATCTGTCTGAGGGTCGAAGTGAGACAAAAGTCTTTAACTGTTTCTCTGAGTGATGAGGTGAGACAGGAACATGAACTGTCTCTCTAAATGATAAGACGAGACGGGAAACTAAAATAGTTTGAGTAGTGAGGTGAAACACGACACTCGAACTGTCTGCCTAAGTGATGAGGTGAGACATGAAATTGTAACCGTCTGTCTAAGCAAGAAGGTGAGACGAGACTCTGTCCATCTGAGACAGAACCCTCTAACATTTTGAGTGATGAGGTGAGACAGAAGACTCTAACCATCTGTCTGGAAGATGAAGTGAGACAGGAAACATACTGTCTATTTGAGTGATGAGGTGATACAGGAGATGCTATCTGTCTGTCTGAGTGATGAGGTGAGACAGGAGATACTATCTGTCTGTCTGAGTGATGAGGTAAGATTGAAACTTTGATCATCTGAGTAATAAGGTGAGACAGGTAACTAACCACTGTCTAAGAGATGAGGTGAGACAGGAATTCTAATTATTCGTCTGTCTGAGTCTGTCTGATGAGACAGACAGGAGACCTTAACTGTCTGTCAGGAAGGTAAGGTGAGACAGGAAACTAACAGTTTGAGTGAAGAAGTGAGACAGGTAACTACCAGACTGTCTGAGTGATGAGGTGAGACAGGAGACTGTAACCAACTGTTGAGTGATGACATGAGACAGGAGACTGCACCTGTCTGTCTGAATGATGAGGTGAGACAGGAAACTGAATTTGTCTGTCTAAGTGATGAGGTGAGACAGCAGACTATAAGCGACTGTGTGAGTGATAATGTGAGACAGGAAACTACCAGACTGTCTGAGTGACGAGGTGAGACAGGAGACTCTAACCGACTGTCTGAGTGATAATGTGAGACAGGAAACTACCAGACTGTCTGAGTGACGAGGTGAGACAGGAGACTCTAACCGACTTTCTGAGTGATAATGTGAGACAGGAAACTACCAGACTGTCTGAGTGACGAGGTGAGACAGGAGACTCTAACCGACTTTCTGAGTGATAATGTGAGACAGGAAACTACCAGACTGTCTGAGTGACAAGGTGAGACAAGAGACTTTCTGTCTGAATGATAAAGTGAGGCAGATAACTTAACTGTCTGGCTGAATGATTATGTCAGACAGGAAACTGTAATCATCTGTCTGTATCATGAGGCGAGACAGGTAATTAAAGGTACCTAACTGTTTGTGTGAGTGATGATGTGAGACAGGAAACTGTAGCAATCTGAATGCGTGATGACGTGAGACAGTATTGAGAGAGTAAATGTAGAGAGATAGAGAACGAAAGAGCTATAGAATGAAATGGCATAAAAGGATTCAAGAATATGAGAAAGTAAGACGACAGTGAGTCAGAAAAAAAACAGAACTGAAGGGGAGAGAGAGAGAGAGAGAGAGAGAGAGAGAGAGAGAGAGAGAGAGAGAGAGAGACAGACAGCGAGAGAAAGCAATTAGACCTGCAGTACTTTGCAGTTTATTCTGAACAGATTGTGAGTGTATTCCACTTCCTCTGAAGGCTACACGTGGCATAGTGAGGAATCTGACGGGTCGGTACGGGTCACAAGTAACAGGCATTTGGAATGAAATACTATAACATCTTCTGTCGAAAACCGAGCTAAAGCCCAATCACGAGCTTATGTAAACAAGACATAACAGTGCCAGTTTTCGTTGTGAACAGACAGTCTAACAATAGAAACTTCCTCAATTACAAGTTCCAGTTCACTGAGTCTGGATTTGTACTGTACAAGCACAAACAAATACAAAAGCACCATATGTTACCTAAGCAGTGCAAACACAAAACTTCCTGTATAGTAGCAATGTACAGTACATCACTTTTTAAAGTTTTATTTTTTACAAGGCATTATTTACCATTATTTATCTTTTTTTAAATGATGAAAATCAAATTGAAGTTGACTTATTAGTAAGTGTACAGGCTTATGTGGCCGTTTTAATCTCATTGCCAAAGTGTTCATCTGTTAAGTTACTTTTAAAGTAAAGGCTTTAAATGATGACCAACTTTTATCCAAGTTTACCTTGCTTAGGTTTCATCATTTACATTTAGAGCATTTGGCAGATGACCTTATCCAGAGTGTCTTACATTATTTATCGCAGTTGAGGGTTAATGGTTAAGGAAGTTGCTCAAGGGCCCAAGAGCAGTTGGGGCTTGAATCTCCAGCCCTCATCACTTCAGAATGGTGGTGTAATGGTTAGCACACTCAGGAAACCATGGCTCATGTGGTTGGAGCGTCATTTTGGAGTTGGTGCTACTTTAATATGTGGGGCAGGGCATTAGGGACTCCCAAAGATATTTCCAGCAGTTTCTGCTACTTTCTCTGCTAGTGTTCTGCCAGTTTCTGCTACTCCGTCAGCAATTTCCAGCAGTTTACACTACTCCTTCAGCTTTTTCCATAGGTTTCTGGTACTCCCTTGGGTTTTTCTGGTTGTTTCCGCTACTCCTTCAGGTATTTCTGACAGTTTCTGCTACTTCTTCTGCATTTTCCGATGGATTCCGCTAGTCCCTGGACTATTTTTGGCGGTTTCTGCTACTTTCTTTTTATTAAGGCAGTTTCCGCTACTTCCATGGCTGTTTTCAAAGGTTTCCACTGCTCCCTCAGCTACTTACGCCGGTTTCCGCTATTCCCTCTGCTTTTTTCCGCTTTTTTCTGGCAGTTTCTGCTACTCCCTTGGCTATTTCTGGCAGTTTCCACTATTTTCCTGACAATTTCTGGCAGATTTTGATATCGTCAGGGATATCCCTGAGTAGGAGCCATATTGCTGCTTCAAGCAATGTGACTCAAGCAACATCTACATTTGTTGACAGGAAGTCAAAAGAGCTCCCTTGATTCAGTTGGATACAAAAACAGGTCCACCCCTGCCACATATCTGGCATTTGATGTACCCGAGGCTACAGTATATTCAAGTGGAAACTGCCGGAAAGAGGCAAGAGAGACACAAATGTGGTTAGCACTGTCGCGTCACAGCAGGAAGGTTCTGGGTTCGAACCTTTCAGCCGAGTGGGGCCTTTGCCTGTTCTGGTGGGAGATTGCTTACTCTCCAAGTGTTTGAATGAGGTTTCTTTCATGTGCTCTGATTTCCTCCTGCAGTCCAAAAACATGCAAATCAGGTTAACTAGCTTCTTTTTAATTACCCATAGATGTAAACATGAGTGTGAATAGATGTTCATCTTGCTGTAAACCCTGTGGAAAATTGGAGACCTTTTCACTGTGTAGCCTGCCTATCACCTGAAGTCAACTAAAATTGGCTTCAGCTTTCCATGTGACCCTCATGGATAAGACGATCCATATCTGTGTTCAACAGTACCGATGTTCCCAAGTGCCTATGTTCCCCAGTACCTATATTCCCTAACGCTAACCCCTAAACCGTAACCCCATAAGGACTGGGAAACATAGGTATTGGGAAAGATTGGGAACATGGGCTGATATCGGATAAGCGGTATGGATAATGAAAGGGTGATTTTATAATGGAACACACCAATATAGAGGCATTTTAAGATATGGAGTGAGTTAGCACTAGAAATGAGTTAAGTGGATTGTTCCAAATAGTAAGCCCTCATTTTCTAGGGTTCTGCCTTTAAGGAACCATACAAATATGAGTTTAAATAACTGTATAATTGGAACATATGCACCAAAATAGAAAAGGGGCAGAGAGATTGAATGAGGGATCACGTTACCCTCCTTCCCACCACCACCCCTACCCCATTATCAGTGGCGCTGCAGGTGATCAGAGCTCATTAGTTACGTTTAATATTAATGAGCAGCAACAGCAATAAATTGCCCCCACAGGCTTCAACGAGAAACAGGCCAGGAAAACAGGGCACTACAGCCCGGGCCTTGTGTAAATAATGGCACCGCTGCAGCTGCTGAAGGAGCTGAAGTAGCAACTGCAGATCTGCAGCTCGACAGGAAGAACACTCCGGAGGGAGCGTTTGTTGAAGCAGTAATGTGTTCTCATAACAACGTGTTCCTCATCTCAGCTTGGGTGGATTTAGTACTGTACACTTCGAAACTCATTAGCCTCCCTCATGACTCGAGATGGGATAAGACAATGCTATTAATTAGAATACGCAAAACAGAATTCTTTGACTGTGCGTACACATCCGATTCCTCACATGTAATAATTCATTACAATTCTTTTTATTTTGGTTTATTAGATAGTAAGATTACTCAATTCCTCTGAGCTTAGGTTGGGTGGAACTGTGGTATAGTGGTTACCACATCTGTCTCACATCAAGAAGGATCTGGGTTTGAGTCCTGGGCTTGGCGAGGGTGTTTCCGTGTGGAGTTTGCATGTTAACGTGCTTGTGTGGGTTTCCACTGGGTACTCTGGTTTCCTCTAATAATCTAAAGACATGCACATTAGCTGAACTAACTGTTCAAAATTGCCCCTAGGTGTGAGAGTAAATGGTTATGTGCGTGTTGGCTTTGTGATAGATTGGCAAGTTGTTCAGGGTGTACCCTGTCTTTGCCCAGAGTCGGCTGAGACAGGCTCCAGTCTTCCTGCGACCCAAATGAATAAACAAACTGAATTTAGGTTTAGAATTTATTTCCACTCACCAGACCTTCTAACAGTTCTGATCATTTAGGAATTTATCTAATTATCCAATTACGTAGCAACAGTGTAATGCATGAAACATCTCAGTGCTTTTGACCGTGCCGTGGTCCTTAGTGCCAGATGGACGGGTATGAGAGGTTCAGAAAATGTTGATCTCCTGGGATAACATCCTGTAGAGTTTACACAGAATGATTTGAGGAAAAAACAAAAAAATCCACCGAGTTCAGTTTTGATCCTGAGTTCCGAAACGCCTTGTTGATGAGCGCGGTCAGAGGAGAATGTCCTGATGTGTTGAACTGAATGCTAAGGTAACTCAAATAACAACTCTTTACACCCATGGTGGCAAGAAAGCTTTTCAAAACACAGCAGGAGACAACACTCATCGGTTTCCACTTCTGTCAGGCAAATACCGGAATATCAGGCTGTAGTGTGTGGAGGTTCCGGACAGCTGAAGACAGTTTTAAATAATTAAGGCCATTACACACCAGATACGACACTACACTGTGATGCAAAATGCATGCACACCAAATCTAATGTGAATGTTTAAATATGTGGGACAGTAGTGACTCCATGCTTAAAGCTCTGGGGTTCTGACCAGAAGGTTGGGTGTTCAAGCCCCAGTACTACTAGGCTGCCACTCTTGGGCTCTTGAGCAAGGCCCCTAACCTCAACTGCACGGTTGTATAAGAGATTTAAATGTGAGTCACTCTGGATAAGGGCATCTGCCAAATGCCATAAATGTAAATATTTTATGCTTTATATCATGCATGATTTGTGCTGCGACTGTCAGTAGTGTTCCGAGTGAAATGATGGACCCGTCCATGGCAATGAAGACACGGACATCCTTGATTTCACAGGTGAAACATTCATTCATTAATTTTCTAAGCCACTTAAACCTTACTAGGGTTGCGGGGAGGCTGGCACCCATCTCAGCCGACTCTGGGCGAGGGCGGGGTACACCCTGGACAGCTCGCCAGGCCATCGCAGGGCGGACACACATACAACCATTCACACTGACACTCACACCTAGGGATGATTTGGAACAGCCAATTAGCCTACTCTGCATGTTTTTGGACTGGGGAGGAAATCGGAGTACCCGGAGGAAACCCACGCAAGCTCCACACAGAAACGTCCGAGCCCGGGAATTGAACCCATGCCTTCTTGCTGTAAGGCAGATGTGCTAACCACTGCGCCACCATGCCGCCCTACAGGTGAAACATACCCATTCAGATCCCAGGCATGAGTGACACCGGCGGATAGTAAAGAGTTGCTGCTACAGAGACTGGACACAAGTAAATAGAAATTTCACAAGTCAATAGAAATTTCAGAATGAATATTTGCTGGTCGAAGAAGAGGCTTACGTCTTGCTGCTCCGCTGTAATAGCCCATTTGATGAAGATAGCGCGTAACAGTTTCTGAGCTGGTTTGGATGTCTTCTGCAATGTTTGCGGCATTGGAACATGGGTTTTTCTCCACTGCTCTCTTCACGGAGCAAAGGCATCTTTCTGATGGTCCGGTTCCACCTGGTCATGGATCCATGGTGGTCTTACCTTCACTGTTGAACTTTTTGCCGTTGACAGATGAATATTCAAATTGTCAGCTATTTGTCACTGGCTGATGCCACCCTCTGACTGACACACAATTCAAAATCTCGGAAAATCTGACAATTCCTGAGATCCCGGAGTGCAGGGCATGCTTGCATAACTTTAGCACAACTTTGCACACCTTTATACAGCACACTTACTAGTGTTCATTAAATTTAAATAGTTAAACTGTCAGATTTTTTTTTTTTTTACTTTTTTCTAACTTTTTTTTTTTTTTTTTAACTATTTCCAGTTCACTGTCCTGGTTAAACACAGTAGGAGCAGTCACATATATCAAAACTAACAAAGTCGCATACTTCAAAAAAAAAATCCAAACAAACACTACATTTGGTGAATTATCTCAAGTTATTTAGGACACACTAAATAAGCATTAGCGCTAATATAGTCAATAGTTGGACCTCTTTTTAGCAGCTTCTGTCCATACACCACTCCCGAAGCTCCATTAATAAGCTCTGATTCAGTCATAATCATGCATTACAGCTAGGGAATAATATTACACTAGTGTTCCCTTTGAGCCCTCAGGCTGTACGATAAAAATCAACAATAACAAAAACAACCAGAGGAGGTCAAAATGTAAAATTTTTTACACTTTGCTGGCTAATGAAGTTAATTTGCTGGCACATGATGTGTGATTATCATTAACACACACACACACACACACACACACACACACACACACACCAATTAAAATTGTGTGTTAGGAGCCTATTATATAATTAGCTCTTATTTCATTTAAAAAATAAATTCAAATTAAAAGAAATATGGCAAAATATTACTCTTAACCACATTTTAACCCCTTAAACGCTCAAATTATTATTCTAATAATTAGTTCAAAGAATATTATTCACTAATAAGAATTCATTATTTAGTTTAATAGGGAAAATTATAAATATCTGAATAAGGCTGTACATTTGGACCAAATGATGGGTCCTGGGAGTTTTAGGGGTTGAAACAAATTACACATTACTCCAGTTCTATTCCATGGCTTGTCAAAGTCTCCTCGTGTGGAACTTATCCACTCCGATATTCTCTTTGATTTTCTAATAGATGCAGAAGTTTGATCTCTGTGAAGATCAGAGACCTTTTACTCTTCCTGTTTGCCTTCTAGTCACACACGTTCTCCCGCTACGCTAATTCCGCGTATTAGCAAACCATCATGTAGAATAAGCATCCTCCCGAGAAGAGCTGCGCTTGTCATGGACATGATGCAAAGTTAACCTTGATACTCTGATTGGTTTCTCTAACAGAAAAATTCCAGTCAGTGATTCATGGGATTTTTCATTTTTAATATTTTTATAGTGCTCTTCAAAGGCAATGTCACGGAGCAGCTTTAGAGAACTGCATGTTTGTACACCCAGTGAACAAGGCACACACAAGGCTACAGCTCCTTCAGGCATAATAAGAAAGAAACCTTGAGAGGAGCCAGAATCAAGAATGAAACTCTTCCTCCTCAGGGCTTGTCATCACCTTTTGATAAATTACAGTATTAACCGTACTTAGGTGCAGTCCAGGTTTAGGCCACAAAAAAAAAAAAAATTATTATTATTAATTTATTCATTTTCTAAGCCACTTATTCCTATTAGCCAATTAGCCTACTCTGCATGTTTTTAGACTGTGGGAGGAAACCGGAGTACCCAGAGGAAACCCACGCAAGCATGGGGAGAACATGCAAACTCCACACTGAAACGGCCGAGCCCGGGAATCGAACCAGGAACCTTCTTGCAGTGAGGCAGACATGCTAACCACTGCGCCACTGAGCCGCCCAATTATTATTATTATTATTATTATTCATTCATTCATTCATTCATTCCTCTTCTTTCGCTTGTTCCGGGGTCGGGTCGCGGGGGCAGCAGCCTAAGCAGTGAGGTCCATACGTTCCTATTATTTATTAATGAACTTATTATATTATAATAAATTATTATTATTATTATTATTATTATTATTATTATTGTTGTTGTTGTTGTTGTTGGTATGTAATATTGTGTCCCTGTGCATGAGTCGTTTCTGTAGAAACAGTTCCATGGAGTCAGTGAATTAATATTAACCTGATGTTCATGTTACAGCTGGAATTAATCTCTGAGCCGTGAAGCTCGAAAAAAATACTGCACACCTTCTGACCAATCAGGATCCAGAATTCAGTCCTGCCCTGCTATAAGAGGATATACAGTACTGTGTTGTGTGATAGAGAATTTCAATAAAGAGCACTGAAGTCATACTTATTTAGAAGATTTTCTTTTAAGTTTTTAATATATATATATTTATATCGTTATGTTGCCTCATTGTAAAACATCGCTTCTGAGTAGTGCACTGGCACAGACACGTTTAATGTGTTAAGACATTCATGATATTTTCTTCCTGACCTCAGTGCTCCTTTCTTTCTCGATCCCTGTGGCACCTGCCAACCTCTGACCTTCAGGGCAGCCAAAACCGAAGCATGTGTTGACTGTGAACCTTCTCTCGTTCTCATAGTTCCACTCAAAGGTCACCCCTGCAACCTTTTTCTTAATCACCCTCTCCATCTGCCTTACGTTTTTCCTCACCTTTATCTTTCTCTCTCTTTCAGTCTATCCATCTTTGTCACCCCAGTTTTGTTCTTGTTTTTTTTATCAGTTTATCTGTCCATCGTTCACCTTTCCTTATTAATCTCTTACAGTTTCTCCTCCTCAGGTTTCTCTTAGATTATCCTTCTCAAGCAGTCAGATAAGTGCAGCATAACTGTATCAATAACAACAACAACAACAACAACAACAATAATATTAACAACACCAGGATCAACAACAACAATGACAACAACATCAAGAACAATAACAACAACAATGACAACAACAATAATATTAACAACATCAGGAACAACAACAACAATGACAACAACAATAATATTAACAACATCAGGAACAACAACAACAACAATTATATTAACAACATCAGGAACAGTAACAACAACAACAACAACAATAATATTAACAACATCAGGAACAATAACAACAACAACAATAATTTTAAGAACATCAGGAACAATAACAACGACAACAACAATAATATTAACACATCATGAACAATAACAACAACAACAACAATAATATTAACATCATCAGGAACAACAGCAACATTAACAATAATATTAACAACATCAGGAACAATAACAACAACAATAATATTAACAACATCAGGAACAATAGCAACAACAACAAAAACAATAATAATAACATCAGGAACAATAACAACAACAACAATAATATTAACAACATCAGGAACAACAACAATAACAATAATATTAACAACATCAGGAACAATAACAACAACGACGACAACAATAATAATAACAACATCAGGAACAACAACAACAATGACAATAATATTAATAACAATCTGCAATAATAACAACAACAACAATAATAATAATAATAATAATAATAGCAGTAGCATGGTGGTGTAGTGGTTAGTACATCCGCCTCACAGCAAGAAGGTCTGGGTTTGATTCCCAGGCTCGGGGTGTTTCTGTGTGGAGTTTGCATGTTCTCCCCGTGCTTGTGTGGGTTTCCTCCAGGTACTCCGGTTTCTTCCCACACTCTAAAAACATTCACAGTAGGCTAACTGGCTGTTATAAATTGCCCCTAGGTGTGAGTGTCAGTGTGATGACCTGGCGAGCTGTCCAGGGTGTACTCTGCCCTCGCCCAGAGTCGGCTGAGATGGGCACCCGCCTCCCCGTGACCCTAATTAGGATTAAGTGGCTTAGATGAATGAATAGCAACAACAACAACAACAACAATGACCAGTGGAGCGAACACGTGTTTACTGACCTTTTGCGTGGCACCAACTGGTATATATAATGTCAGATCCTTGTTGTATAATACGTTTTGTTACCTGAATGACATGTTTACGCTAATACTACTAATAACATTACTACTGTCATGACATTAGTTACTATTATTGTCATTACTAGAGAAATTATATTTTAAAAACCAAGTCTTCGGACACATGCATGCTCTCTCTCTCTCTCTCTCTCTCTCTCTCTCTCTCTCTCTCTTTTTATATATATATATATATATATAAACACACACACACACACACACACACACACATATATATATATAGTCATATGAAAAAGTTTGGTTAATTTACTCTACTTTCAACAAAAAGATAATGGTGGTATGTCTTTCATTTACTAGGAACATCTGAGTAGTGGGGTGTTTACCAAACAAAGATTTTCAGTGAAGCAGTATTTAGTTGTATGAAATTAAATAAAATGTGAAAAACTGGCTGTGCAAAAATTTGGTACCCTTGTAATTTTGCTAATTTGAATGCATGTAACTGCTTAATACTAATTACTTGTAACACCAAATTGGTTGGATTAGCTCATTAAGCCTTGAACTTCATTGACCGATGTGTCCAATCATGAGAGCAGGTATTTAAGGTGGCCAATTGCAAGCTGTGCTTCTCTTTGACTCTCCTCTGAAAAGTGACAGCATGGGATCCTCAAAGCACCTCTCAAAAGATCTGAAAACAAAGATTGTTCAGTATCATGTTTTAGGGGAAGGCTACAAAAAGCTATCTCAGAGGTTTAAACTGTCAGGAATGTAATCAAGAAATGGAAGGACACAGGCACAGTTGCTGTTAAACTCAGATCTGGCAGGCCAAGAAAAATACAGCAGCGGAATATGCGTAGGATTGTGAGAATTGTTACAGACAACCCAGAGATCACCTCCAAAGACCTGCAAGAGCATCTTACTGCAGATGGTGTATCTGTACATCGTTCTACAATTCAGGGCAATTTGCACAAAAAACGTCTGCATGGCAGGGTGATGAGAAAGAATTCTTTTGCACTTTTCCTATTGTTCTTTATTTTATTTCTTGAGTCTCTTTGTTCTTGTATATGAAAACATTCACTGCAACACATTCTAGTTATGATTAAAAAATTACTTTTACCAAGGAGGATATGTTTTACCATCAGTTTATGTGTTTGTTTGTTTGTGAGTAAGATTACACCAAAAGTGTGAACGACTGAAGAAATAAAAAAATACAGTGCACTTATACAACTTAACAAAATGAAGATAAATCAGAAACCAAGTACTATTCAAG
>JBCNYH010000006.1:5001662-5014862 GCA_039654325.1 Tandanus tandanus | reverse complement strand
GGAGGCATTCTAATCAGATGCCCGAGCCACCTCAACTGGCTCCTCTCAACGCGGAGGAGCAGTGGTTCTACTCCGAGCTATTTTTACTATTATTATTATTATTATTATAGTGGCACGGTGGTGTAGTGGTTAGCACGTTCGCCTCCCAACAAGAAGGTCCTGGGTTTGAGTTTGCATGTTCCCTCTGTGTAATCCAGTTTCCTCCCATAGTCCAAAGACATGCACATTAGGCTAATTGGCTCTTCCAAATTGTCCCCGGGTGTACATGTGAGTGTGAATGGCTGTGTGATTTTTTATGGTCTGATGAGCTGTTCGGGATGTGCAGCTATCCAAGTGTCGATTTCAGGTGAGAGGTGGGGTTACACCCTGAGCATGTTGCCAGTCTACAGTCAACAACTGTTCACACTTACATTTACACCTACAGGGAATTTAGAGTAGCCAGTTGACTGAATGTGCATTTGGACCTTTGGACTGTGGGAGGAAAGTGGAGTACCTGGAGGAAACCCATGCAGGGAAAACATGCAAACTCCATACAGAAAAGACAGAGTTGGCTCTGAGGTTTGAAGCCAGAAGCTCCTTGTTGTATGTCAACAGTGCTAAGCATTGCCCCCACCAAGCCATCTTTTCTGTTTATTCTATTTTTTTTTCTTCTTCTTTGTAATCTAGCATTTCTTATCCTGGAATTTCCTGCTGATATTAGCCCAATACCAATGGGTTAATGCACTTGGCTCTGTCTTCTCTAATTAAAAATTATATTTCTATCACAGAGTTCATGTTCAGTTCATTTTGAGCTGAAAAGAAAAAGGACAAGGACTAAAAATAACCATAGAGTTTGTCCCAAATAGACCCAGCATAACCAGCATGCTTACACAGCTGCTAGCAGGGTTGTCATTTACATACTCGGACAAAATAAAAGTAGTGCACTCTAACATTTTGTTGGACCGCCTTTAACCTTGATTACAGCGAGTAATCACCATGGCATTGTTTCTGCAAACTTAAGCAACATCACAACATTTATTTAGCTATAGGAATTGCTTCCATTCGTCTGTGTATCCGTCCATCCGTCCGTCTGTGCATCACACTTTAGTTTCCGAACATTTACTTGCCGCGCGCTAAAGCTGGGGCTTACAAACTTGCTATGCTGGTTCACTACTATGAGTGCTAGGCTGAGTTTGTGTGTCCAGACATTTACTTGCCGTGCGCTGAAGTCGGGGGCATTCAAACTTGCTATGCTTGTTCTATATTGGCATATTATGAACTGGTTCTTCGGTGGGAGCGTCTGAACCCCTGTGGCCTATTTTTTTCATCTAGAGTTGGATTCATTTACCAGTGACATCTTAAGGTGATGACGGGAAAATTGAACCACTCCATAAAGTCTTCTCCAGCACATCCCAAAGACTTTTTACCTTTTTTAGGGTTAAGATCAGGACTCTGTGGCACCCGTTCATGTGTGGAAATGATTCCTCATACTTCCTGAACCACTCATTATTTTATATTCATGCCATCGGAGAAGAAAACCTCTATTGATGTCATAACCAAGTCATTTAGAAGATTCAGCTGACTTCATTTTATTGCCACATAATGTTGCTGAGGGAGGCATGGTGGTGTAGTGGTTAGCACGTCCACCCCACAGCAAGCATGTCCTGGATTCAAGTCACTGGCTCGGGCATTTCTGTGTAGAGTTTGCATTTTCTCCCCATGCTTGCGTGGGTTTCCCCTGGGTACTCTGGTTTTCTCCAACAGTCTAACAACATGCACATTAGGCTATTGCCCTATTGTTTTAAATTGCTCCTAGAGGTGAGTGTGAATGCTTGTATGTGTGGTGGCCCTGCAATGATCTGATGAGTCATTGAGGGGGGTACCCTGTCTTCACCCATTGTCGGCTGAGATAGAATCCAACCTTCCTGCAACCCTAGTATTATTAAGCAGTTCGGCAAATGAGTAAGTGAGTGAGTGATAATGTTGCCGAGCCTTGACCTGACCAACTGAAGCAACAATGCCATGGTGATTACACACCGTAATCAAGGCTAAAAACGCTCCAACAAAATATTCGAGTCATGACTTTTTTTAGCCGGACAGGGTATTCCACAGTACTCTACCAGTTCTATATTTCTCCTGTTGTTTTTTGCTTGCCATGATCAATGAAACAAACAAACAAACAAGACCACCATACCAGTTTTCTTAACAAATAAATTATTGTACTAATGCCCTCAGCTCTTGACTGTCAGATTTATTCTGTCTGACTCTTAAAGCCCCTGTCACACATGCACAATTTAGCCAGGGTATGCCGATGTATGAGAAATTTGGCGAATACGCTGGCGTATATTGAATAAGTTATGGGTAAGTTAACGGCATGCTGGCATAAGTCGTAGTATGGCGAGGTTGTCAAAAATTTTTGTGCATGCAAAAATAGCTCATACGTTCCGCGTACGCTGGCCATAAGTTGCAGGTGAGTTATGCGATCGTTCACACACATTATTTGTAAGTTACTCATAAGCTAAATATAATGTCTAGCGTACTTTGAACCTACGTACTGCATATCATGTTGGCAGTGTTCGCAACTTATGACCAACGACAGTCGAATTTATGCAGCAGTGTATCCTCGACGATTGATCACATGATGTAGCCTCGCTGATTCAAATCAGATCCGCCCTCGACATCGCAGTATCAACATCACTGTCATGCCGAAGAAATCGATGAGGTCATTCTGCTGGGAAAGCTAGTAGGTATTCTCGTTTCAGACTCGCCGGATCCTCCATCTCTCGGATGACATGGACATCTGCTCCCCATGGAGTCTCAAGGAGTTCTGACCGGTTCCTCGTTTGAACCCCATTTGTATACAAATCCCCCTAAGCGCTGCCAAGATGCCGTTTATGCGCTAGCTGTAAATTAGCAAGACGTTCAGTAAAAGTTCCGTGGTCATCCAGAACACGTCAGATCTATGTCTACATACGTCTATATATACGTTGGAGTTAAGTTTGATATGTTAGCTATAGGTTTTCGATAAGTTACTAATAAGTAATGTATACGTTCAAAACTGGAGTAACATCGATAGTTCAGCGTATGCCAGCGTTTTATAGAAATTTGTCATATGTCGGCATAAGTTCTGCAAATCGTTAATATATGACAGGGGCCTTATCAAAGATATCAATATATTTAAAGAGATCTATGAACTATAGCACCTGACCAACAGTCATTAGATGGACAGACTTTTCCAGAACAGCCAGATGGACAGCCCAGCCCTTGGCGTTTAGGAAAATGAAGCTCACAATGATATTCCATTCCCTTCTTTTATCTCCACACTGGCCCGCTATTAGTAATAGACTTAAGTATGTAGAGTACCAGTGGTGCCACACGTTGAGATTTTAATTCCTACACAAACAGGACTAAAACGAAAGAGAAATAATTACATCACTTTCCATGTTGGATTTAATGATTCTGTCAACACACAATGTTTCAATCGTTTCTCAAATGTGTGGAAAATGAACCAACACCCCAATTTGTATAAGCTCTTTTGAGCTCTCAGCTTTGAATGTGAAGAGTAGAGAGCAGGAAAGAATGAAAGAAAGAACACCCACTGTTTTTCATTGAGATGAACAGAAGATTGATTGCAGAGATTAGAATCAACAATTATGCTGTATTGGTATACAATCTGAAGTCTAAAGTAATACTGACAATCTGAAGTAAACTGGGTCAATGGGAGGGAACATTGCTAAGTAGTGCACACTACGCCAGCAATAAAACAGCAAAAGCAACTCCGGCGCAGACTTTGTCAAAGGAAAATTCAAAGTGGAGCAACCACAAATAATGAGGCAGTAGATTTCCCCCCCCCATAAAATCTGCATAAACAGGATCCAAACACAAGCCAATGAATAAATGAAATTTTGTCAGTACACACTTTGAACTGAGGAAATTCTGTTTACTGCTGTAACGGACAAACATGAATAATAAGGGTATGAAGAGCGACCAAGACTTTTCATAACCATGAAAATGACATTTTCTTCCAGGCATAGTGATTTGCATTTACAAGACACACATATTCACCAGCCATCCACCCGGTCATTTATAAATCACATTATTATCTTTAATTCACCTCCTCTCCCTCTCTCTGGCTGAAGGCTCTATATTCACAATAATGGTTCACACTCGGAATTGCTGACATGGAAATGCATTAGTCGTCACTATAACTATAGTAAATATCACCTACCACCTGTTTATTTATTTATTTATTTATGTATTTTGGTGAGATTTGAAATATCCATCAGAGCATCTGATGCAAAGCAGTAACTTTTAGGACAGTTGGGTGGTGATCATATCTGGCTCCTTAAAAATACAAACTACCTATTAACTGACTATGAGGTCACTGCAAGAAAATTCCAGACCGATGCTTTGATGCATTGATGTTTGCATCAAGGCAGAGGTCTGGAATATCTCTGTACTGACCGAACTAACAAGGTTTAAAAATATGTTTGGTTCTTTGTTTTTTGTTTTTTTTATATTGCATGGGTGGCGTAGTGCTCAGCAGGTCTGCCTTACAGCAAGAAGGTCCTGAGCTTGGCGAGGGTATTCCTGTGTGGAGTTTTCCCTAATGCTTGCATGAGTTTCCTCTGGGTACTCTGGTTTCCTCCCACAGCCCAAAGACATGCACAGTAGGCTAATTGGCTGTTCCAAATTGCCCCTTGGTGTGAGTGTGAATGCTTGTGTGATGGCCCTGCAGTGGACTAGCGGGCTGTTCAGGGTGTACCCCGCCTTCACCCGGCTGAGATAGGGTCCAGCTTCCCCACAACCATAATAGGATTAAGCAATTCGGCAAATGATTGAATACATAAATCATATGCCGTTTTTTTTTTTTTTTCTGCAAAAGCACTTTCAAAAATGGAAAAATAAATAAAATAAAAAGGGACCAGAAAATGATGCCTGCATCTGGGAGCTGAAATTTCCACAAAGAAGATATGGAAGTCCAAACTGACCCCATTCATGCTGGCTGTGAAATGCTGTCTTGGGGAAATTTATTATTATTGACTGCTCAACAGCCAATCAGATTCCACCTACTGTCGTTGCCATATAATTCTTTTTATTCTTGCTGGAAATGAGGGTAAGGGTTATATATAGGGGTTATTAAAGATAAGATTGGGCTTAGTGAGGTAAAAGTGAGGGTTACTGATATAGAATCAAGGGTTATTGAGGTTCAGGTTAGGGTTACTGAGGACTATGTATCGGGTGCATTTGTTCCAGTGATGGTTACTGAAGTTAATGCTAGGTTTATTGATAGCGGATATAAAAGCTTTACAGGACCACAACTGTTCAAATATTACTATTTAGCAGACTGTGCTTCCCCCTGTCTTGTCACTATTTACACTTCGAGTACAACTCACACCATTCGCAGCTGAAAATCTCCTAGAACTAAAGCTACGTTCACAATTTAATTCTTTTTAGAATATTATTAAATATATTTTTCCCCCTCAGATTAGATTTGCCTCTCTTGACAACTGAAGTTCATAATTTCAAGTGATAGTGGCATGGTGGCATAGTGGTTAGCACGTCTGCCTCACAGCAAGAAGGTCCTGAGTTTGAACCCTGTGCCTGGCGAGGGAGTTTGTGTGTGGAATTTGCATGTTCTCTGAATGTTAGCATGGGTCCTTCGTTTCTTCCCACTGTCGAAAGACGTGCACATTAGGCTAATTGAATATTCTTTATTGCCCCTATGTGTGAATAGCTGTGTGTGTTTTGGCCCTGCCTTATAAACACTGTCTTATAAATCACCAACTGCCTTATCCTTTCACGACAACTGTCATGGCTGTCGCTCCTCTACATCCAATATGGGTAAAAACACACCCATGTCACATGAGATACATATCTGAACTAGGACCACATAGGAAAGTGACTCAAATCTGTTTAAAAAGATTAGAACTCTATGTCGGACAGCATGGTGGTGTAGTGGTTAGCGAAAAGCTCCTGGGTTTGAGTCCCCGTGCTCGGCAAGGGTGTTTCCGTGTGGAGTGTGCATATCCTCCCTCGCTTGTGTGGGTTTCCTCCGGGTGCTCTGGTTTCCTCCCACAGTCTAAAGACATGCAAATTAGGCTAATTGGCTGTTTCAAATTGCCCCTAGGTGTGTGAGTGTGAATTGTTGTGTGTGTATTGCCCAGCAATGGACTGGTGAGCTGTTCAGGGTGTACCTCTCCTTCGGCAGAGTCGGTTTACGGGGTGATCACAGTAGAGATGCAGTATAAAAGCGACTGACTCAAATTGATTTTTTTGCGATTTTTTTTTGCGAATTTTGAAATTCGCGTCAAGGTGTTTTGCGACATGCAAGCAAATATTTTGCGTTTTGTTCTCAAACAGTTTGCATTTTATTCACTCATTATTAGTATGAACAAACTGTGAATAAAATAGAAATGTCGCCAAAGTACACGGAACATGGCGAATGCCAGCTAGTCTTTGCAAGTCAAACTTTCCTCGTGGAAACCTCCAACTTGTCGCTTTTCCTTGCGAATGAAAAATGAATCATTTGCGAGCAAAACGACAACTTTGCAACCTTCTCAAAACACATGTTTGAGAAGAGTTTGAGACATTCTCGACATTGCCGATGACTTCACGAACCAGGTGACCTAAATGCGAGCCCGCGAAGGTCACGAGACAAATATGAGAATGTTTTGAGAATAATAAAAGCAACAACCGCAAATTGTCATTCACGTCATTCGCTTTTCTATCGCACCTCCAGTGTGATCGCTCCCTTAGATAGGCTCCAGCCTCCTCATGACCAGCGTAGGATTAACCGGTTCAGCAAATGAATAAACTCTATGTCCATGCATCACTAAAACCAGCAGATCTGTGTCACACTGAGGCATAAATCTCACTCGAGTCCCTTCAGCCAGGTAATGTGAAGAGCTAGTGGTCTATTTGAGACGTGAAGATGCTCAGGACCTGATACTGCAACTGGATGATGGACTAGAGTAGAGAGGAAGAAGGCCTGATCTGCCGGCCTTCAAAATCTTTAGGAAACCACTGCTGATGTTTACCAGTCAGTTGCCAGCACCATTCTCTTCTACGTTGTGGTATACTGAGGAGGCAGCATAAGGAAAAGGGATGCCATACGGCAAGAAGGACTGGTGATGTGAGCCGCCCTGTCCATGGCACAAACATGGATTCCTTACATCAGTGTCAGAGAGAAGGGCCCAAAATAAACCACTGTCCATCATGAGCAAAGTCCACCATCATTTGCACAGCACACTCTCAAGGCAGAGGAGCATGTTTAGTGGCAGATTGCTGTCGCTGTCCTTCTTAACTTACTGGGGAAAATTTTTGGCCAAACTTATTTAGTTGTTATAGTTTTTTTTCACTTCTCTCAGCGATGGCTGGGTAAAATTGACTTCCAGGCATGATGCTGCGTCTCAGTTGTTCCTCATGCTTATTTGCATTCTGTCACTATGACTGTGGCTTGCTGGTTACTGGCGACGTTAGCCTTTATTTACAGTTTGCTGTTTTGTGCTTATTATTGAGTGGCAAGGTGGTACAGTGGTTAGCACGTCTGATGCACGACAGGAAGGTCCTAAAAAACGCCCTAGGCTTGGCGAGGGCGTTTCTCTGTGGAGTTTGCATGTTTTTCCCATGCTTGTGTGGGTTTCCGGCTGTTTCAAATTATCCCTATGTGTGAGTCTGATTGTGGATGGTTGTGTTTGTTGGCCTTACTATGATCTCGTGAGCAGTTCAGGGTGTACTCTGCTTTCGCCCACATTCGGCTGATATAGGATACAGCCTCACTACGACCCTTATAGGACTAAGCAGCTCAGCCAATGAGTGAGTAAGTGAGAGTAAGTAGGAGAATTGGTTGTGGTTTTGTGGTTGTCAGGTTGTTTAGAACTCTTCAGTGATATAGTAAGATATTCATGTACCTGACCCTCTCGTAGGAGCACACCTGGCAACACAAGGTCATGATAACAAGACTGTGTATGCATGTGTTTGTGTCTAGATTTATGCTGGAGTGATTGCACAAATAGAGCCTTTCTTTTAGCATACGGACCTCCTGCTGTGAACAGAGGGCAGATTGGCGCCGGGTTATTAATGGAAACGCGTATAGTGTTTGGCGTGAATGGTACTCAGGCTGAACGTTGAAGCTTTTACGATCTTAGTTTAACAAGGCCGACATGTTTCTTGTAGAAGAGTCAAAGGAAGCAGGGATTGCAAGGCAAGAATTAAATTGTTGTGCGCACAAATAGGATATGTTACTTGGATATGTTAGCCTAGTTACCCATGTATCCTAGTAAACCAGGAGATGTTGTAAAGAATTCATCTTTACACACAGTTTCGGGAACCATAATGCATTTACTCTCATTTCATCAGTCTGTTGCTACTTCCAGAAAATCAATATCGTTGAATTCATAAATCATAAATACATACATTTCTTTTGGCTGCATATGTTTCGATGTAATGAGAGTAGTTTCTGGAAACAATGTACTGTACTGTATGTCTATCAAAACATGTAGAAATGTCTTTCTTACATTTCTGTACTTGCTTATTCTATCTGTGTACAAAGATAATTTACAAAGGTGGCAGTTTAACAAGTGTGGCTGTGAAAGCAGTCCATCTGCTTGAAAGTGCTTTAATTGCTGGCTGTCTACTAAATCCAGTCTGGGACTGCATAATTTCAAGTTCAAGTTCAAGAAGCTTTATTGTCATTTCAACCACATAGAGCTGACGCAGTACACAGTGAAATGAAACGACGTTTCTCCAGGACCTGGTGCTACATAAACATACAGCATAAAGATCAATTTCGAGGAAAAAAAAAAGAAAAAACATTCAGCAAATCCTTTAAGATTTCAGCAATCCTTTAAGATATGAGAATAATTCAGTAAAGTATTGGCTGAATTTTCTAACACACCCTGTGATAATGTGCTCTTTATAATCAAGGGAATAAAGATACATGTTTATTTATTTAATATTTTGCTATTGCATCAGATTTGTAACTTTTTCCTGCAATCTTAAGAATACTCTGTCCTGTTTCCTGGTGTACTGTATGTAGGTAGGTTAATTCTTCCTATTTCATTTATTTTACGAATCGCTTTATCCTTTATTAGGGTCACGGTGAGGCTGAAGCCAATTCCATCACGACCATCGCAGAGCCAACACGTACACACACAAAACCATTCATCCTCGCTTTCACTCTTAGGGGCAATTTGGAATGTCTAGTTAGCCTGACGTGCAGGTCTTTGGAGTGTGGGAGGAAACCAGGGTACCCAGAGGAAACCCACATAAGCAGAGGGACCTCACTGGTTATCCAAAGATGAGAGTTCACAAGTTAGAGTCTATGACTGTAGATAATGTAGAGCGATTCTGTAATGTCAAGTGGTCTTAGTTGCCCTGCCCTGCATTCGTCAAACTTAAAAAATTAAATATGTGTTGTTTTATTGGCAAAGGAAGGTTGTACAAAGAACTAAATGTTTACCTGCCAGTAATTGTGGCACATATATCTGGTGAAAATAATTACATCTTGATAAGGGATTTGTTTTTCTCTGAATATTGAATCATTTGAAGTTTTATTAAAGGTTGGAATTTTCTACCCCACAGTGTAAAGTGAAGCTACTTCACCAAAGATTTAGAGGTTGGAGTTTTTCTAACCCTTTTTATTACCTTTTTACTAAGAGGTGCCAAAAATCATGGAGGGAACTGTATATCCTAAAGAACAATTTTAAACTAAAACCTCCTGTGTCTCAGTGGAGGGTTTTTTTCTTGGGTAAGTAGACAAAGTTACCTTTGCAGTGTCACTATCCATATTGTCTGTAGGAAAACTGTTTTGGTTCTCAATATCAGCACAGTGAGGGGAAAAACACACTGCACACAGCATAGGAAGGTGTATTCACAGCAGCAAGCCTAAAATTGGACAAACCTGGACCTGTCAGTAAAACAGCACATGAAAAATCCACAGGTCTTCCCCTATAGGCATGGCCAGTGGGCAATCTGGACATAAAGCTAACCCTCACTTTTCGATTTCTTCTAGTACTACTTTTCCAAATATATTAGTGGATTCATATCAATAGGCTTTGCTACAAATGCAATCTTAAGAATATCTTAAGTCTCTGAATATCTAATTGATCTCTATCTCTATCTCTATCAGTGATTTGACTCCTTTCTGTCATTGCCAGCATTAACAGTTTCAGCAGTTTGTGCCACAGTAGCTCTTCTGAGGGGTCAGACCAGATGTACTGGCCTTCACTCCCCAAGACACTCTTGCAAGTTGGACCACCTTTGGTAGTACTTACCACTGCACACCAGAAACACCCCAGAAGAACAGCCATTTTGAAGATTAAAAGACAAATGCCCAGCTCCTGGCCTTCTCATGTCGGAGATGTTTGGAACTAACAAGGAGGCGAGTTTCTGGCGCCTTAATACCAGTTTTTTCGGGTAGACCGAGCTTGTTAGCCTTGGCTTGCAGTCTGTCTAGTAGAAGGCTTACTATGATTCCAAAAGCCATCAGTGCACAGGGACACAGATATACTATGATGGGTGCCAGGGCACACAAGTAAAGCAATGGGAGTCAGGAGACCCCTGTCTGTTGTTCCAGCTTCCTTCTAGAAGATGGGTACTCTGATGTAAATCAGTTTCACGTGATTACTGGTCATCTCGCTCCGGCCTGTCACCAGGTGATAATCACAAAGACTTAGAGTGGTACTTGTGTTGTACAAGTATTTTTTTTTTTTTACTATAATTCAGTGAAGTACAGCTGTCTCTGATTCATTTATCATGTTTGTCATTCTACTAACCATGCAGATCAGCAGTAGGACACAAAAGTCATCTGAGAGTTAATGAACGGAGAGTCAACAGTGGTGCAGACAATGAAGAAACACAAAGAGATGGCAATCAGCTGTAAAGATGGAATCACCATATATGTACTTGGCTATTATATACATGTATATAATTGACAATGTAATGGCGTGATGCTTCACACTAGGAAGCTGATTTACTGGTGTTCCACCCTAAGTTTGATGTTGCTTTTTGGTTTTTCCTGATAATATTACTTTACAAAGTGCTGTGTATATCTAATACCACAATAACTTACCAACAGCAGGACAAAAACCTTTGTCAACAATGCCCCAATGTGTGCATCCGAACATGGCAGCAGTAATAAGCGTTGGTGCAAAGAGAGCATGTGGTTTGGACAGAAGGATATTTGAGTTGTTGCAACAACAAATATGCCTGAAGGATACTTTCTCATGATCCTCCCTGACTGGCAGGAATGAGAAAATGCTGGCAGCCACTGCCCTTATAACCCACATCGAGTATGAGGAATGATATCTCATGGGTGAGCGGCATGCGCGATGCACTTAATCTGACAGATCCACCATGGCTGGGAAAAAAAAAAAAAAAAAGATGGACTTTCATAGCTAATTATTGAAGCGTGCCAACTGGGCCAATCAGTTTCACACAGTGTGAGTCTAGAAATTCTAGACCTGGTTTAAGAACATTGAATGTTGCTTAAAGATAAATCCTACGCAAGAACTAATAAAAAAAAAAAGGCGACAAATGATAATTACACCGGTCTACAGCCAAAATGCTTCTGAAATAAATATAGTCAAACTTTACTGATTTTGGGCCAAAGGGAATGAAACTGATGTTTAAAATTGTTGATTGGATCTAGTTTTTGAGATATGGTACTGGGCCAGCATACACCACCCTGACTTAGGAATCATTTAGGATGGGTGAGTTATAAAGGGAAGGGATCTGAATTTAATTCAGAAGTCACTTAATACATTTTTGACTGAAGGAAGGAATAAACTTTATGTAAATAGGTTCAGTGCCAGAACATTTATTTCAGGTGCAGTAGGTTATGGGTTCAAAGCCTGGACATGGTGGGAGTTTGACATGCACTGAATTTTCCGCCTAAAATAGCAGTGTTTTATTAATAACTATTTGTTGACATATTGTATAAATATGATAATTATTACCAGTGACTGGGTTTAAAAAGTACTTTTATTCTTTCTTTTTAGGCAAAACAATAAATAATGCAGTCTGAAGTTGGTATTGCATCAAAAATGATATAGATTGCAGCATACTGTCCCTAGAAGTCACAAATGATGCAACGTTAACACTGTTAACTCAACTTCCATTACTTTGCTGATCACACTGTTCTATATTAACTCCAGAAACCATACGCATGTAGCTTCATGTTCGATATTATCATGTAGACGTCAAATGAAAAAAACTTGGAAATGTCTTGGAAACAACAGCCAATCAGATGTTTTTATTGTCATGTTTGAATTTTACATACCAAAACCAATAATTAATAGCACACTTTGTTTCTGAAGCTAACTTTTAAAAATGTGTATACCAGTGTTACCACTGCCGAGGAGGATGAGGATTATCCTCAGTTTGTGCTTGTTATGTGTAGATTTTCATGAATTTTTTATTTTTATATATTTATTTTCTTTCAGTGGTGGGTCTTTGGACACAGAGGAGATGATCCCAATCAAAATCTGGATCTTGGGATCTGGATCTGGATCTAAGATTTCTTAACATTGTTAGATAGGATTATTTTTGATACTTTGGTTCATTTGCGGCATTGCTTGGCTTGGCGGAGGATTGCGTTCTCTGAATGCTCCTGTTTTAAAGAGAATTTGAGTCAGAATTCAATCATTATGGAAGCTCTGAGATAGTGTTGGACTATAGCACGCATAGTCCACTGCACCTCATATGTTTGGGACATGACCAGAGCACCTCAATCTCATTGTTGGGTTGGCACAATGGATGCAGCAGAATATTTTACATTTCAGTAGAGACTGACACAAAAGAACCATTCCATATGGGTGTAACAGGGAAAGAATGAATGGATCAATGCCACGCTGACATCGCAACAAGATAAACAACCCCATGACATTTAGTTTTCTTTTAAGATGGACAAGGCTCATGACCAGACTATCTCCCACCCCTTCCGCCCTACCCCACCAGAGACATTGTATACTGAATCCAGGAAAAAAAACAAAAAACAAACAAGAACACCAAAAACCACATGTTAGAAAATCACTTGCAGAAATGGGCTGCATTTTGATCGCGGCGGAAATGATGAAGGATATTTTAGAAAGCGATTGTTTTGGCTACATGAGTGAGGGGAGTTATGCAAGGATAGCATGGAGGAGCAGAGAGAGAGAGAGAGAGAGAGAGAGAGAGAGAGAGAGAGAGAGAGAGAGAGAGAGAGAGAGAGAGAGAGAG
>JBCNYH010000006.1:4896235-4917323 GCA_039654325.1 Tandanus tandanus | reverse complement strand
TTATACACCACCACTTTTGTCTAAAAGGGCTCCTAATAAAAAAAAAAGTAAAAAATAACTTTTCTTTTGGTGAATGAATGAACTTCAACCATATGGAATGGTTTAGCGAGTAAAGAAATTAAAAAATATGTGAACACTATGCCTGAAAGGTTAAATACTGTAATCAAAATAAAGGGTTTTCACACTAAATATTGCCTTTTTTCACAAAAAAGAGACTGTTATTTTTGTTATTACTATATATTGTTGTGTGTTTACTTATTCTCATCAATATGATCCAATAACACATGAAATAAATACTTGAATAGTACTTGATTTATGATTTATCTTCATTTTGTTCAGTTGTATAAGTGTACAGTATTTTTTTTAATTTCTTCACTCGCTAAACCGTTCCATATGGTCTGAAGTTCATTCATGCTATGCAAAAGTCCAAAAAAGAAAATTTGTGACACCTTCCAATTTTGGCATTGTAGTTAGCGCGTCCGCCTCACAGCAAGAAGGTTCTAGGTTTGAGACCCGGGCTTGGCTGTTTAGAGTGTGTGTAGAGTTTGCATGTTCTTCCTGAGCTTCCATGGGTTTCCTCCTGGTACTCCAGTTTCCTCCCACAGTCCAAAGACATGCACAGTACTTTAATTGGCAGTTCCAAATTGCTGCGTGAGTGTGAGTTTGTGTGTGTGATGACCCTGTGATGGTCTGGCTCCAGCCTCATCATGACCCTAGTAGGATTATGTGGATTGAGAAATGAGTGAGTGAGAAAGTGAGTTGGTTAACCAACATTACACCCTAACCAGCAACAGACCTTGGCCTATACTCTCATCTAAATCACTTCTCATGCACAGTTCAACCCTTTGTCTTTTGAACATAGAGAGGTTTTCACTGTGATTAAATGGAGGACGTAATGTTCACTGATTTGTTAACTCCATTACCCTTGCAGCATCCGTGCATAGCCGAAGAAACAAACTTCAGACATGAAACATGCCTTGGCTCATTATTTTAGACCAGGAGAAAATGATGTTCATTTTATTTTAGGCTGAACTATCGCGTGAAGTTCCGCTTAAGTAAAATTAATAACAAATTTAATTATGATGTGTCTAATAAGCTCATGATGTTTTAATGAAGTCTGTCATAAAGCTCCAAATGATAATTTATCGCATTCTGTTAATTAATTAAGCCGTGACCTCTATGAGGTAAAACTACCCTTCCTCAAAGTTCATCAGCTTTGTTCACTTCTGTGCTATTTATAGACATAAGCAGCAGCTGGTCTCTCTCTCGGGTAGTGTTATATTCATACACTTATGGCAATATTACTTTTCTTTTGCAATATCAATGCATATCATGACATTTACATGGCATATTAAATTACATTATTTGTAAGAAAGTGTTCGATGTTGACTTGTAGATGTTCTTATTCTAACCCAATGTCTCAGTGCCGGCTTTATCATGCAAGAATCACCTCAGTACCATTCATTCATTCATTCATTCATTTCATTATTTATTCATTTTCCGAATTGCTTCATCCTATTAGGATCACACAGCGGCTGGAGCCTATCTCAGCCGACTTTGGGTACACCCTGAACAGTTCGACAGTCCATCGCAGGGCCAACACACACAACCATTCACACTCACACCTAGGGACAATTAGCAAATTAGCCTAATGTGCAGGTCTTTGGACTGTGGGAGAAAACTGGAGTACCCAGAGTCAACCCACACAAGCACAGGGAGAACATGCAAACTCCACACAGAAACACCCTGACCAAGTCCAGGACTTGAATCTGGGCCTTTCTTTCTTTCTTTTGTTCTTATATATATATAATATTATCATCAGTACTGACAATAAAGGTATTTGGTCTATTGCTTTTTAAAAAATAAAGTCGATAATAATAATAATAATAATAATAATAATAATAAAAATCTTATTCTTACTCTTGTTGCTGATGATGATGATGATGATGATGATGATGATGGATGAATGGAGGGATGGATACATGAATGAATGGATGGAAGAATGGATGAATGAATGGGTTGGTGGCTGTATGAATGGATGGGTGAGTGGATGGATGGATGGATGGATGGATGGATGGATGGATGACTGGAGGGGTTGAGGGATGGATATATGAATGAATGGATGAATGGGTCGGTGGATGTATGAATGGAAGGGTGAGTCAATGGCTGGCTGGATGGATGGATGAATTTAGGGGTTGTGGGATGGATGGTTGGGTGGGTGGATGGCTTGATGGATGAATGGAAAGATGGAGGGGTTGAGGGATGGATATATAAATGAATGGATGGATGAATGGGTGGGTGGATGTATGAATGGATGGGTGAGTGAATGGCTGGCTGGATGGATGGATGGACGGGTGGAGGGGTTGAGGGATGGATTTGGCTTGATGGATGAATGGAAGGATGGAGGGGTTGAGCGATGGATATATGAATGAATGAATAGATGAATGAATGGATGAATGGGTGTGTGGTTCCATGTGCAGCAGTGTCATGCAGTGTGACAGTTTCATGTATATCCGAGGAGGTAGTTTTACCCTTCCAGATGGGTGTTGTTTGCTTGTTTAAAGAGAACTTGCTGGGTTTATTATTAGGGTACTGTACTATTGGTCTCTGTCAGAGCAGACATCATTTTATGGTCCACATAAAATGCACAGGGCTCTGGAAATATAAGAACCGGAGGATCGACTGTTCAGAAGGACTCTTGAAATATTGGCTTGTCCCTTTCGAAAGATGGTACACCAGTGCCAAACTCAGTAGTTCAAAAAGCCTGGAACAAAAGAAGAAGCCTTTATTTTAATATACTAACATTTTATGTTTTAAAAACGTTGCAAAAAGGTTGTGACAGTGTCATTTGTAGACTCTCAAAAATGTTGAAACATTTCAAAAATTATCTTAAAAACATTGTCAGTAATTGTTACAGTAACAGTGCAAGTTCTCCCTGTGCTGCCGTGGGTCTCCTCCAGGTACTCCGGTTTTCTCCCACAGTCCAAAGACATGTACATTAGGCTAATTGGCTGCTAAGTGCCCCTAGGTATGGATGTGGGTGTGAAAGGTTGTGTGTGTGTGTGTTGATCCTGTGATGTTCTCGTGTTCGTCCATTGTCAGCTGAGATGTCACCGCGACCCAGGATTGAACAGTTCGGCAAATGAGTGAGTGAGAGTATGGATGCGCACAATCCTTGTCCGATGCAAGGTGGCGCTGTACTGGGGGCCTGGATGTCTATGCCATTTTGGCAACATACATAAAAGTCATGTACATATTCTCAATAAACTTTATGCTTCAACATCATCACGATGTTCAAATGATGTTTTGTGCAACCAACCAAATAATGACCTTTATGCAGCGATGTAATGATGTTGCGCGGCATTACAGTGCAATAAAATCCATTCCGTAAATTCAAATATTCCAGCTTGTTAGGAAGCTGAGGTCAGAGCACAGACTGAGCCATGATACAGTGCTCCTGGAGCAGAGAGGGTTAAAAGCCTTGCTCAAGTGCCCCACAGTGGCAGCTTGGCTGTCTTGAGGTTTGAACCCATAGCCTTTACTGCTGTCCTCAGTGTGAAAGACACTGTGAACGAATCACAGGGTGGAAAGATCCACCAAATATTCTGTGAGCTCAAAACGCAGCTTGTTTTTTGATGTTGCTGTTTTTTTACATCTTTTATTCATCCTTTATTTATCCAGGTGAGTCCCGTTGAGATTTAAAATCTATTTCGCAAAAGAAGAGCAAAGAACTCAGACTTTACTCTCGGAATCCCAATCATGACATAGTGGAGAGTGTCCGATTTATTTATCTGTTTGTTTATATATTTATTTATTTACTCAATCACTCACTCATTTGCCGAACCGCCTAATCCTACTAGGGTCACGGGAAGGTGGGAGCCCATCACAGTCGACTCTGGGCGAGGGCGGGGTACACCCTGAACAGTTCGCCAGGACCTTGCAGGGCCAACGCACACACAACCATTCACACTCACTGTCACAAACCCACGCAAGCACAGGAAGAAGATGCAGACTTCACACAGAAACACCCTGAGCGCGGGAATCGAACCCACGACCTTGTTGCTGTGGGGCGAACGAGCTAACCACTGCGACGCCCCGCCACCTATTTATTTATTTATTTATTTATATGTGTATGTATGTATGTATCTATGCATGCTTTAATAATTCCACCCAGGCAGATAGAGCTCAAATCCATGTGCGCATCCTACCTCCCCAACCATACTCGAGCTTCTTATCACAGAAAATAAAAAGGAAACCTTCCCACATTCGGAATTTCCTCTAACAATCCAGAATTTCATTATCAACACCTCTTCCCTCTCGAGTGGCATAAGTGCTCAAGGCTAACAAATAAGAAATGGGAAAAAATTTCCATCCTTCTTGTGTGGCAATATATTAGGAAGAAACAAAGTGGAGGACGAGGAGAGGGGGTAAAAAATTGCAATATTCATTTTCAATAATCCAGTGTTAATTTACTAGTAACCAGATAACAGCGTTGTTGCATATTATAACGCTGGATTCCTCTTGCCCAAAGGTCATACCATAAATTACACTAAAATTAGCCCAGCAGTGTCCCATTATCTCGCTCTGCATGAAACTTTCCTCTTCCTGTGTAAGTCAGGGTGACCTTCCTCTGTTATTGTCCCCAGATGCCTGTTTAAAATTCTTCCTCCGCCACTCACTGTCGCCCTAATATTTCCTCACGCGCTCGTACGCCTCCAGATGTATTTATGCTCTTGTCCATCTGTTGAGCATTTGGTGGCTTCTTGGCTGTTTTCCCTCCTCGGAGACGGTTAGCCGGCTGACCAGCTTTGTTTTGATACGGGGGCGTTTAGATGAATAAATCGGCCATATTGTCAATCTGGATGGCTTTTCTTTCTTTTTTTTTTCCCTCGTAATATTAAAGAAGAAAAAGTCCAAAAAAAAAAAAAAAAAAAAATGCAACAGTTCCAAGAAGATTTGTGATACATCTAAAAGCGGGTGCGATTTTTTTCTTTCATTTCTTTTCTTTTTTTTTTTATTTCTTTTTTATTTTTTTACTCTTTTGATTTATTAAGACAACCTATCAGGGTTAATTGAAATGTGTGTTCACTCAACTAGTTTTAAAATATCAAGTACTGAAATGAATTAAACAAGCTCTGTACTGCTGAGAAATAGAGAATAAGGCTCTAACTGCATGTTGCTTCAGTGTGCGCTAATAATTAACGTCAGAGACCTTTCGCATAAATTCTAATAAAGGAAATGATCAGAGAATGTTAAGAATTTAATGTGTTTATGCACATCCTGCTTCTCCTCTTGTTTATTTAAATCTAAGTATCAGAGCTTGTGTTGACCTTGCTTGTCGCTGCACCTCTTCCTCGGATTCTCTCTTACTTCAGGAAAGCGAGGCATGCAAAAGGCTAATGTATTAACAATGCAGCAAACCTTGAGAGACTGGCAAAGGCCTCGATTAATGCACTGCTTTGGGTGTTGTAATGCTAACATGTTTTTTTTTATCTTTTTCTTTTTGACATGACATGATTTTTTCTAAGAAAAGAGATCTCACTCAAAGGGTTCTGTTCAAGTGACCCTATTGATTCTCTTTTTATGTGTCTTCTGTTGGGTTATAATGACCAATTTATTATTTATCAATTTGAATGGTTCACTAAAAATAAATCAAGATAGCACATTTTTAGTGGGAAATTAAGACGTATCCATCCATCCATCTATTGATCCATCCATCCACTGACCCACTCACCCATCCATTCACCCATCAATCCATCCATCCATCTTCTGTCAGAACCCACCCATCCATTCATCTATTCATCCATCCATCTGACCATCCATTGACCCACCTATTCATCCATTCATCTATGTATCCATCCACCCATTCATTCATCCATCCTCCCATCCATCCATCCATCTACTGACCTACCCACCCACCCATCCATTCATCTATCCATCAATTCGTTCATCCATCTACACACCCACCCATCCATCCATTGACCGCTCCATCCACCCACCCATCCATTCATCTATGCATTCATCCACTCATCCATCCACCCACCCACCCATCCATCCATCCATCCATCCATCCATTCTTCTATGCATTCATCCACTCATCCATCCACCCACCCATCCATCCATCCATCTAGCCACAATCCATCCATCCATCCCCATCCATCCATCCATCCATTTACCATGTATACTATAGGCTCAGGGGGGAGCTGCAACCAAACCCAGTTGACTCCCAGTTGGACGGGAGGCAGGGTACACTCACAGATTGCTAAACAATTACAGCGCTATCACAAGGATGGACAACTTTTCCCACTTACAGTTACACCTATGGGCAAATTAAAGTAGTCAATTAGCTTAATATGCATGTCTTTGGAAACCAGAGCACCCAGAGGAAACCCATGCAAGCGTGAACATAGCCAACCACAGGGCTTAAACACACGCAAAATACTTTTAATTATTTTTGAAGTTTTGTTTTCATTTGAATAGGTTAAATAAATCACACAGCCATTTTTCCCCCTGTATTCACGGTACATGAGCTTGCCTTGAGGTCCCATGCTGCAAGAAACACTTATACACAACAAAATCAAAAGCACATGCAATTCTGTGAGCAGCAGTTAAAATTACCAGTTAAAAAGGAGCTCAGGTTTCTCAAAGTGACTATTTGGATGCTGTCACTCCCTCACTCTCACACGCTCACCCAGTTCCGTCAACAGTGGAGTGGCTGATTGCCTCATGTTACAGGGTGCCCTCATGTCTTTCCTCCTTCTGGTAACCTCTTTTTAGTTATGCTGTCATAGTCAGTCATGCTGGAGTCCCTACTTGCACTCAGCACTAATAAACTCTCTTCTTTAACCATTACACTGTTATGAGCATACCTAACACTTCCCTTTCCCCTTTCTCTCACTCTCTGTCTCTCTCTGTTTTTGTTGAGGTACACATGCTACTTCTGAGGTACCAGTGATCCTGATCCTTCCACCCTCTGAACCCTGTGATCCGTCCTGATGTGCTACTACTGGTTGGAGTTCTCATCTTAGAAGCCTCAAGGTTTCTTCCTCGTGTCGTCTGAGGGATTTTTTCCTTGCCATCATCGCTGTGGGCTTGCTCATTGGGGATGTGTAGGGTTTATAGAGAAAAGTAAAATTTTAGATTAAGTAATGTGGCAAAGCACTATACAAAAAAAAAAAATGAATTGAATAAAATTGAATTGAATAGATTTGAGTTCAAAGTTTATGTCCTTTATGTATTTATATATAAAGTACAAGTGTAAATACAGTTACAATAAAAATTTAAAAGTGCACTTTCGTATTTTGTTGGTCCACCTTTAGCCTTGATTACAGCATATTATTTCCATGGCATTGTTACTTGAGTTGGTCAGATTGAGACTTGGCAACATTATGTGGTAATAAAATATAAAATCAGCTGATGACTTAAATGTACTGAATGACCAGGTTATCCGATCAGTGGACCTTTTCTTCCCTGATGGCACTGATATAAAATCAGGGCTTAAATAGTGAGAGATTCAGGGAGCATGAGGTCATTTTCACACGTGAACAGGCACCACAGAGTCCTGACCTTGACCCTACTGCTTTAGGATGTGAATGAGAAGACGTTACGGAGCGGCTCAATTTTCCCATTATCAATTCAAGATGTCTGTGAAAAATGAGCCAAACGCTGGATGATAATAAATATTGTAATGTTATTTAAGTTTGTTGAAACAGTGCCACAGAGATGACACATGCTAATCAAGGCTAAAGGCAGTCAAACGAAACATTTGAGTGTGCAAACTTTTTTCCTTGCCAGGCAGTGCGGCACGAGAATAGATGTTTGTGAAGCAACAAATCCTTAAAGTTATAAATTACATAATTACGTCGCATTAACTGGGAAATGTCCTGATATCTTTGACTCTTATTCACAAATTTAAAAGACTTATGGCTTCTTTTAATAAATCATTCCAACAAAAAATATCATTCTTATCGCAATGTAATTGAAAATGAAATTGACATTTAGAGCCAGAAATGCCCTTTCAACATATCACAATGTATGAAAACATTTCATTCCTTTGGTAGTAGAACGGATGTTGCTATTTGACAGAAGGCAGAAAAGTAGTGGGCTTTTATTTCTGTTCTTTAATTCTCACAGAAGTATAAGGAAGTCTATGTTACTAGAATAAAGTACCTCAGTCTTGACTATTTCATTTTGTCAGTGTATTTGCCATGTCTATCCACATAAAGGTCCACACATTACTTTCTTTCTCCCGGAAAGTCTCCTGAGTCGTTATTCACAATTCCACTACATAGAACAAACAAGTGAAATAAAATATCAGAAATTACAGGATGTTGTGTTTCCTCCTCACCCAAATATTTTGGCAAAAGTTAAACTGAAAAATAAGGTTTAAAAAAAAGTTTTTTCTTCAATCATTTTTAATGCATTAACTCACATTGTTATTAAGAGGTTATGTTTTCACTGGCATTGGTTTGTTTGTTTGTTTGTATGTCTGTTAGCAACTTTACTCAAAAAGTTATGAACGGATTTGGATGAAATTTTCAGGATGAGTCAGAAATGATACAAGGAACAATTGATTACATTTTGGCAGGGATCCAGATTATTGTCTGGATGCAGAGAATATTTTCCCTGAATATATTTATTTTGGGTTTTCCTGTACCCCCTTGGTGGTTATTCTCCAAAATAGCTTTTATTGAGAGTAATATTATATTTAACTGCGAGGGGGCGACAAATATTTAAAATATGATCTTTTTATCTCAGTCAGTGACATCCACCTTGCCTTCGGCAAATGATTAATAATTATTTTTAATATTGATCTGACGGCATGGTAATGTAGTGGTTAGCATGGCCACCTTGCAGCAAGAAGGCCTGGGTTCGAGTCCCGGGCTCAGCCATGTTCCATATTACCCCTAGGTGTGAGTGTAAGTATGAATGTGTGTGCGTTGGCCCTACGATGGTCTGGCGAGCTACTTAGGATGTACCCTGCCCTTGTCCAGTGTTGGCTGAGATAGGCACCAGCCTCCCCATGACCCTAGTAGAATTAAGTGGTTTGACAAATAAGTAAGTGAGAGAGTAAGTAAGTAAGTGAGAAAGTAAGTAAGTGAGTGAGTGAGTGAGTGAGAGAGTGAGTAATATTGATGTGTTGTACAACCAATAAAACACTTCAGGAGGTGCTGTTATTGTAAAGTTCTCAAGTATTCATTTTAAACTGTAACAATGAGACCTCTTCCTATGACATATCCTCAAGTGTTTTTAACATAAACGCATAGACCCTACCATGTCTAATTCAAGAAACCTTGGTACTGAGTTTCAGTATCCTGTGGGTGCATAGGAGGTGCAGTTTGCAGGATCCACACTCATTTTCGAACCGGACCCCATTAATGTTTGTCATTTCATCTAGGGTAGCATGATGGCTCCATGCATTCATAAAACTCAAGAGGTTTTATTTTTTCAAGGTTTCAGCGCTTTCTATACTGTGAATATATAGCGAAAAAGTCCATTCCCGATAATCCAAGGTAGCCATTGTACTGTATGTGCAAAGGTCATGGGTGAACTCATGGGATACTTCGCATTGACACAGCGATAGTAAAAAAAAGCTAATAAAAAACATTGTTAGCTGGCTTTTTGAAACACGGTTTACAAGTAATGTCATTTGTATAGCATATTTCATACACAACAGTAATTCAGCATGTTTTGACAGAGATAAAAGCATGATTCATGAAGGACAAATAAAAAAAAATACTTAAAAGACAGAGATGGTGTTAAAAGAAATAAATAAATGATTAAAAAGAAGTGCACAAAGGGCACTGAACTGAGTGCAGAGCACAGCCTGGGGAATTTGATTAAAGACACAAGAAAAAAGTCCCCCCCTTTGGGATTGAAAGACATCTGAGATATTCTGCTTGCTTGTTTACAGTTTTTCTACATGAGGATTGTTCTAAGAAACCAACTGTTAAGGGGCTGTGTGGGTTAGACTTCACTGATGGTGTCATGCCATGGCTCAAAGAGCTAAAGCACAAGATACCAGCATAGCAGATAAGATTAATTCCCAAGTCCTAGCTGCGCAAGTGCCTCTGCCCATGGCCATTCCAGCCTCAGTGTCTTGTTAGACCCTTGCTATGCTGCCTGCTACTATAAAAGCCAATGATTTGCCACTGGAACTCAATCCATACTTTATCATGGCTAAGGTGACCAAATTTGGGACTGCTATAGAACTCACAGCATGCTATTAGAGGATGTTGGGAATACGCCTTTTTCATACCCATGTCTTGGTTCCGTGGCTCAACACAGATCATTCACTCTCCAACCATCCTCATTACTAGCCCATGAGATGGCCTGTTGGACGCATGATGTGGTGCTCACCCTTACTGCTTCTGGCTCTGTCTCCGTATTGGCCCCAGTCCTTTCCTGGTCCCAGTCCATGCTTATGCTTGAGGCCTGGGATCGGTTTGCCATGTCCACATCTCCAATCACTGTCCACACCTGTTCCTCCTAATTAGTTTGATTGTGTCTTGTTGGCTGGGGTATAATTGCCATTTTTATTGTTTCAGTGGCATGCTACATGTGTAAACCAAAGGTGATTCTTTCAAGCCTCGACTTTTCACAGTGTGTCCTGCCTGGTCCCTCGTTTCTTTTTTCATGTTCAAATGCTCAATGTGTCATTTGTTTTACTCTTGATGTGTTAAGTCTTAATTGTTTGTTTTGTTTGGGGTTTTATGGGGGTTTTTTAACAATGATTTTAGACTGTACTAGCGCGTTAGCGCCATTCTTTGGTCTGGGGTTCTCTGCTTTAGCTTGCAGACTAACTCAGACAGACAGTTCACTCAGTCTCCGGCTTCTCTCTATGAAACAAACACAGAACACACATAAATCGGCTTATCAAATCGCTAGATAAAATACAAACCATGCAGCAGAAACTTCACCACAGTTTAGCATGAATCTAGATGGTTATCTTATAACTGCAATGGTAATTGTAGTCCTAAATAATTTTAGCAAAAGAGTTGATATCACTAGCACTGGAAAATCATCGTTTACAGTTTCTGAGTGTAGGAGTGAGGGGGTTTCCAAGACGAGAACCTCAACCCCTGGGTCCATACTGTTAGAGACTGTTGGATTTACTCGGTAGTAGGTCTGTCCTACCTTCTTTTGCTTTCAAATAATGGATCTGGCATTATAATATCATTATTTATCGAAGCTGTAATATTTGTCTTCTCATCGCTAAGTCGCAATGAAACTACAAGCCGTGTTCAAAGAAGCTCTGTGGGTGGGATGTCAGAGTGTGTAGGTGATAAAGCCATAAAAAAGGCTACCGTTCCTCTTTGTGACATCATCACTGTGACAAAGGGACAGAGGGACATGGAGTCCGGCTCCTGTAAGAGCATCGCTAAATGGTCTTTACCTTGGCATGGGGCATACAATAACTAGAGCAGTGCATTAAGCTCTGCGGGTGGGATGTCTCAGGGTGGTAGCATCACAGAGTGTGTAGGTCAGTCGGTGATGAGCCACAATCATTTCGTATGATCACCAAGACAGAGAAGCAACGTGACAGAGGGACTTGGAGTCCGGCCCCCATAAGAGCATTGCTAAGTGGTCTATACAATTACGTGGCATGTAGTATAGTACTATTACATGATGTCATTGTGGCACATCGGGGAAAAAATATAGACGGACAGAGGGACCTGGAGTCTGGCTCGCAGTGGAGCAACCAGTGGATGTTCCATTTAAGACTCTCAATACAGATGACTTCACTCTTATTTGTTGGTTCCATATAAACTGTTACATGAGATTTGGTTGGAGGTTTAAACCTTGAGGCCGGGATCTAACTTCAGAGTTGAATTGCAGTTCAGCTTTGAATTCTCGGTGGATTTTAATGCAATTACGAATGTTATGGAGGAAGAACACGTCGCCTCGGATCAACAATTCCCTAATATAATGAAATATAAGATCTCACAGGAATTGAGCACATGCCACACACCATATATAAATAAGCACTCAAAATAACGGTGAATTCCCCTACTCCCAGAACTGCCCTGAAATGTGACAGATGTGAAGGATGCTAAGAGAAGAAGAGAAAGATGGTGTCCTCTGCCAGCAAGGGCATGGCTAAAGTTTCCCATGTGCAGTGCACCTTTGCTTCAGGAAGAAACACACACACACACACACTCGCACAATTTACACACACTTACACACCGGCACGCGTTCAGGTCAAGCAGTTTAAAGATGCCTCTGGCAGCAGGTACACTGCTGTCCTTGTGCATTTGCCGGACCTTGAATCCAGATCCACATAAATCAGCGTTCAGGCGAGCAAGAGCAGGAGACGGAGAGATTTTAATGGGATGTCGGCGGAAAGTCTGCAAGTAAACGAGCGTGCCCATCGTTTCCTCGACGTCCTGCAGGCACGCCGCGAAGGAGTGCAGCAGGCAACTGCATTTTAAAGGCTAATGAAGTTACTGAGGGAGAACTGAGCGCAATATGTGTGATACGCGTTCGGCAGTAGCCGAGATAACCTTGCACACAGAGCTCAGCTGCTTTTATTAATTCGCCATTTTCATTTTCATTTTCCATTCACCATGTGTACCAATAATGGTGTTAATTAACCTGTGGGTTTGAGTCCACCAACATTTCATCAAAACTAATATATGTCCTATCAGATTCTATTTCTCTGATGTGATTCTGTAATTCATTGGCTTTGTTTCAGTTTTATTCAGCTCAAAATGTATCCGTTTCAGTGATGCACTCATGACTAATACAGATGAAGGCAAGAAATCTGCGAATCTGAGTTTTATAACCTAAGGAGTCACTTCTTCTTTTTTTTAAAATGATGATTATTATGAAGGCACTCAGATGTTCAGTGCTCGGGAACAGCTGCATAAATGGGTGATTATTCAATGGGTATTAAGGTACACTTCTTCACTTCACGCTCAACAGATTAGCATCTCACCTTTTTGCCTCCCCTGCCCTCGTCACCATAGTTACTCCAGACAAAATTGAAGAAAAACATAGTCTTTTAAAAAAAGAGTCACAAAAAAAGTAGAGAAAAGGCGGGCTTTGAGCACAGGCACATAAGGAAGCAGCGTGTGTGTGTGTGTGTGTGTGTGTGTGTGTGTTGGGAGTTTTAAAGCAGTGGCCATGCCGTGCTCAGTCGGCTCTGAACCACTGGAGCAGCCAATTTCAGACGTCTGTATTTTATTTTCAACCTCAGGGGTTGGGTGAGAAATGTCTCTGTAGCTATAGCATGGCTAGGTATTTCATCTCTGATCCCCTCGCAGATAAATACTGTAATTCCGCTGTGTGTTTACAGGCGATTTGGAAAGAAAATGGCACCTCAGCTGAGAGGATCACAGCATGTCCAGATCGCGAGTAAACAGCATGCAAATTGCAATACAGTACCCAGTTTTCAGCTTCTATATATATTTTGTATATACTGTATATACTTTTTTTTCTTTCTTTCTTTATTTCTGCATTTATTTATTCATGTATTTGATTTATTCCTATTACGTTTCTGTGATTTTATAATATCCTGTATCAACACTGTGTCATAGCTGTTATTATTTTTTTCCATATTTATAGCACAAATTGATTTATTTAATCTTTGTGAGCAGAGAGATTCAGCATCTGTTACAGAGAATACTTTGTTTTTATAAATAAACTCAATAATGCTTGAAAATCCTGCTTCATAAAGGTCCATTAACTCACATATCCAGAAGTTTTGCATTGCTAATTAGTGCCAGTAATTATAACTAAATGATATGTAAGCAATAAAGGTTAGCTCTGTGGCCTCCCAGTGAGAAGGTTCTGCGTTCAAATCTGGTGCCTGATGAGGACGTTACCGTGTGGTGTTTGCATGCTGTGCTTGTGTGGGTTTCCTCTGTGTACACTGGTTTCCTCTTACAGTCCAGAGACATGCATGTTCGGTTAATTGGTCACTCTAAAATGCCTGTTTAATGTGAATGTAAGTGTGAATGGCCCAGCTAGTGGGGTTGTGAAAGCTAGTGTGATTGCAGCAGCAGTTTCAAGACTGGATAAATTGGGATGGGTGCATCAGGAAGGCCATCAACCATAAAACCTTTGCCAAATCAAACATGTATATCATATGATCCACTGTGGTGACCCAGAAGAAGAAGAAGAAGAAGAAGAAAAAGAAGAAATGCAAGCAATAAAGCACAAGAGGTGAGCTGTAAATAAACAACATTATCACCGGCAACATACTCATCTACATGGTGTACAGATGCAACTGGACATGAAATAAAGATATTTTTAGCATTGCAAAGCACTGTTAAAGGAGCCAGCTCATATTTTCCACAACCCTTTTATTTAGTATTTTTAAAAATAAATATTTCCCTGTGTTTCCAACTCTTCAGTGGCCTTTTACTTAAACAAACAAAAAATCTCAGCCGACACTGGGCGAAGGCGGGGTACACCTTCGCCAGACCATTGCAGGGCAACACGTACACAACCATTCACACGCACACCTAGAGTCATTTTGAAACAGCTAGTTAGCCTAATGTGCTTGTCTTTGAACGGTGGGAGGAAACCAGAGGACCCAGAGGAAACCCATGCAAGCAGGGGGTGAACATGCACACTCAACACAGAAATGAATGAACCCAGGAATCGAACCTCGGACCTTATTGCATCTTATTATCATTATTATTATTATTATTATTATTAATAATAATATTTTTAAATAATACTATTATTATTATTATTATTATTATTATTATTATTATTATTATTTATTTATTTATTTATTTATTTATTTATTTTTTATTGTTGTTGTTCACACTCTCATTTTCTGAAACGTGCCGAATCCTTCCAGGGTTGCAGGGAGACTGGTGCCTATCTCAGCCGACACTGATAAAGGCGGGGTACACCCGAATCTCTCATTATTACTATCATTCTTTATTACTATTATTATTCTGTAATGTTTTTTATGGTGGTGAAGTGGTTAGCATGCCTGCCTTACAGCAAGAAGGTCCTGAGTTCGAGTCCCAGGCTCGGCGAGGGCATTTGTGTGTGGTGATGGAATGTTTGGATGTTTTTTCCCATGCTTGCTTCTGTTGATTTCCTCCAGATACTCTGGTTTCCTCCCACAGTCCAAGGGCATACACATTAGGCTAATTAGCTGTTCCAAAATAATGGACTGGCAAGCTGTCCAGGGTGTACCCCACCTTTACCCAGAGTTGCCTAAGATGGGCTCTAGCCTACCTGCAACCCTAGAAGGATTAAGCGGTTTGTCAAATTAATAAATTAATGAATATACTGTTTTGATTAGGGGCAGTGGTGGCTCAGTAGTTAAGTTGCTGGCTTACTGATCCAAAGGTTGGGGGTTCAAGCCCCACTATCACCGAGTTATCTCTGCTGCCCACAAGTGCAGCTAACTGGGTTATCAAAGGCCGACCATGTCTCTCACTGTCTGTGGTGAGAGGCATGTAAAAGAACCATTGCTGTCGTTCGTAAATAGAGTAGGCCATTGGATTGCCATCAGCGTGTTTCTGCCCTGCGATGGCCTGGCGAGCTGTCCAGCGTGTACTCCGCCCCCGCCCAGTGTCGGCTGAGATGGGCGCCAGCCTCCCCACGACCCTTATTAGGATTAAGCGGTTCAGAAAATGAATGAAAAAGGACTGTTTTGAGCAATAGTCCAATATTTTCATGGTTATATTTAGCAACTGATGTTACACCACCTGGCTACCTGATAGGAAGTACTATATAGAACTCTCTAGTTAGTAATACATAGTTAGCTTGCAAGGTATTGTTGCTGCAGTATTACAGTATAACCCATGCTAAATGTTGTGCTTGCGAAATGTTGTGCTTGCGAAATGTTGTGCTTGCGAAATGTTGTGCTTGCGAAAAACTTTAGCTAAGCTGTTTAGCTGCACTGACTGATGCATAGGTCGAGAGCAAACAGCAAACTATACACGTCTTTGTTGATCAATTATGATTACGTTTAAAAGGATATTGCGGACATTTTAGCCCATACTTGGGCTTTAAGCTTTTACCATAATATAAAAATTGGATGTCGGCACAGGCATGCTGAGGCATTCAGGGGCAAAATGAAAGGCTTTGATAATTCTAGGAGCTGCACTCTGCTTTAAAATGCACATGGAAACATCGGTGTATGAGTTATGACCGAACGTCTGCTTCTGAAAAGCTGGTTCAGGTGACATGTCAGGTTTTAAATCATCTCTACCTCAAAGGAATAGAAATGACACACACACACACACACACACACACACACACACAAAAGAGAGATATGGAGCACATGAAAAGCCCCAGAGGACATAATGTAAGGCTAGAGACGCCGTGATGTGTCATTCGCACGCTGTCCAAAGCGACTAATGCACAATGTCGGGTTCCTGCATAGCCTCCCCATAAAAATCAGCCTAATTCAATTTCCAGGTCATAAAAGAAAGCAACTCGTGCACATGTGGCCCTTTTAGGACAAGGCCACAAACGAGGAGAGTAGAGAGAGAGAGAGAGAGAGAGAGAGAGAGAGAGAGAGAGAGAGAGAGAGCGAAAGAAAGAGCGAGAGTGAGAGAGAGAGAGAGCGCAAGAGAGAACCTCTTCTCTATTCTAAATGAGATCCACAGCCACACTACTCACATAATGGTGAATTCTGTTATTTTATTATTAGATGAGTTGATTGCAGATAACCGTGTTATGGCTGAGAGCCGCAGCTCGCAAATTCCATCATTGGAAATAAGGCATGGCGAAAAAGCATGTCTGTGGGGATCACTAGGACATGGAACAACAACTCGAGAGTAAATAGCATAAGCTGATGTAATGTCTAAGGACACAGCACAGCCGGAATTAACCAAATGCAGCAAGACAGACAGAGAGACAAACGAAGTTACAATCAAACATGGCTCACCCGCCGCTGTCCTGACAAACTTCCACGCAACGGACAGAGAGAAACAGAGAGAGAGAGAGACAGAAGCCAATAAGCATGTTGGAACAAATATAATTAGAGTTGATCTCATTGTGACTCGAACACAAACATGTTTAATTCACAAATTAAACTCGAGGCTCTGTAGATTCTTTTTTAATTGAATTTTTTCCCCCTTCAATCAGCAGATGGGAAATCTTACACAATTTTATTATTATTTAAAAAAAATTATTTATTTATTTATTTTATTTAATCACTATAAAATACACACAAGGCAGAGTCCTCGTTTACGGAAATGCATTACAGAGATCAAAACATAAATGACGGAAAGCGAACAAAAGGAAAACGCAACCTGAAATAATGTGTATACAATCACACCCTACTCAGGTCAGGATTGAGAATTCGAATGAGGTGCTACATTACATTATACTACATTACGTCTACTTACATCGAGCACTACAACAGCAAATTCCCAACCCAATTTCTCATACAAAATTCTTATTAATTCTACAGTGTGTACTGATGCTCAGAGGCAGCTCGTGGGTGTTTGGGATCCTAGGGGGGGTGTCTTAAAATGGGCTCTACCAATTTGATCATTTTATCCAGAGAAAAACAAAAACAACAAAAATAACATAATCCGAGTAAAATGTATATGATCAATTTACTTACTTTTCCCTAGTTTATTGAAGTAAGTGTAAAAGAGTATAAAACACACTCGGGGAACAATAAAGGCTGTTTCTCATACAGCGCAACACGAATAAAGAATATGATTTATGGATATTATGCAACGCAACATTAGCACTCACACTGAACGTGACATGATCATGCAAGCGTTTCGCTAAACTAATCACCACCAATGGAGTCATCACATGATGAACTGGTGCTTGCTCTTTTATTTTTCATTCAACAATCCTACTAGGGTCGCGGGGAGGCTGGAGCCTATCTCAGCCGACACAGGGTGAAGGTGGGGTACACCCTAGACAGCTCGCCAGACCATCGCAGGGCAACACACACACACACACACACACACACACACACACACACACTCATCCATTCACACACATCCACAACTAGGGTCAATTTGGAACAGCCAGTTAGCTTAATGTGCATGTCTTTGGACTGTGGGAGGAAACTGAACCTATAAACAAACATTTAACATAGAAACATGTACTTGGAGACGTACTGCAACATTTCGTACAGCCTGGATATACCATCACTTGTTAGGAGCTTTGTTAGAAGGCAGGACCAGGTCTGGTGCCCTGTAAATCCAGGTAAGACATGAATTTATTCATAATAGTGCCATTGTGCATGTACCGCTTGCTTATTAATTTCAGTCACTTTCGATGCACTGTATGTGTGCTAATTTGTATGCACTTTAAATAGCGTACAATAGGATTTACACTACAAAAAAAAAAGTATGTCATTGTATCTTTAAAGAAGCCCATTCACCTCCTTTCATTCATTCATTCAATTTCTGAACCGCTTAATCGTAATAAGGGTCGCAGGGACGCGGGTCGCCAGGCCATCGCAGGGCAGAAACACGGTCCCGGCCTACTCTTTACGAACGACAGCAATGGTTATTTTTACCTGCATCTCACCACAGACAGTGAGAGACATGGCTGGCCTTTGATAACCCAGTTAGCTGCACTGGGGGGACAGCAGTGACAACTCGGTGATGGTGGGGCTTGAACCCCCAGACCTTCAGATCAGTAAGCCAGCACCCTACCACCGGGCCACCACTACACAACATGCAAACTCCACACAAAAACCCCAAGAACGGGAATCAAACCCAGGCCTTCTTGCTTTGAGGCAGACGTGCTAACCACTGCGCCTTATGTAACTATATATATATATATATATATATATATATGTTACCTCATTAAACTCTACCACTGAACATATGAGAGGTCTTGCTCAAAGGCCTACCAGTGACACCAGTGTCTGGTGGTCGTGAACCTCCAACCTTCTGATCAGCCACCCAGATCCTTAACCACTGAGCCACAAGTGCCTTGTTTTGCGCCTGTCTGCTTATGAAAATATGTATTGCGTTCATGAGAACTGCTTCACGCTCATGAGAACACCCACATGGTTGTGAGCAGCCAGCCTAGCGAGTATCCGCAACATGCTATATGGTATATAAAAAGAGATATGCATGCTGTACCTATGTATATACAAGTTCAGTTTGACTGTTTATGTAAAGTGAATGGATTTAATGCGAACATTAATTACGAGTGCGCTTGAAGTGATAAGCCCATCACCAAGGGCGGTGACGGTGGCGTCGTGGTTAGCACGTCCCCCTCACAGCAAGAAGGTCCTGGGTTCGAGTCCTGGGCTCAGGTGTTTCTGTGTGGAGTTTGCATGTTCTTACTCTGCTCGCATGGGTTTCCTCAGGGTACTCTGGTTTCCTCTGACAGTCCAAAGACATTAGGCTAACTGGCTTGCCCCTAGGTGTAAATGTGATTGTAAACATTGTAAAAAGATTGTAAAAATGATAAAATAGATGAATTGTTCAGGGTGTGCCCCACCTTCGCCCAATGAGTGAAAGAGTCAGTGAGTGAGTCTATTACCTATGCTAAGGAAATCCCTAGCTGCAGAAAAAAAGTCAAAGGACACCTCCACTAATCTGTTTAAATACTAACCTTTGGGGCACTCTGAAATTTCATCCATACTGATGCTCTACTGATAGAAAAGGTATTAGTGGAAGGAAACACTATACCAAGGAGCTATCATAAAAAATAAATAAAAAAATTATGGAGTGAGCAAAGCAGAGGAGGAGGATATAAGAACATGGCGGTGATGGAATGGATGGAGAAGGTCAGAGAGACAGAAAATGAGAGAGATTACCTTGGGATTTATAAATGAGAAGGAGGATTTGGAGCTGAATATGGTCCTTTCTAGAGAAGCAGCGAAGAATTCAGAGTCCAGGTGTAATATGATGTCGAGATCAGGTGTTGGTAAGAAGCTGGAAGCTTGTAAAGGGATGTGGAGCTGATACCTGTGAGAGAAAGGGACTGGGGCTGGAGACAAAAGCATGGATGAGGGATTTGGCAGAAAATATAAGACAAGATCAGAGCGAAGGTAGGAAAGAAGTCTGGCTGTAGAGCTAACCTGAGCATCAAAGGAAGTTAATTGAAAAAGGGGGGGGGGGGGGGGGAGTGGGAGAAAGTAGGACATGTGGAACAGCAGTCACGCAGGATGGTCGTAGCACTCTTATAGCCTGCTATATGTTCAGCTGTAATGAGTTTTTATACTGCTGCTGAATTCCTGAATCTCATTAGTCAGAAGGTGTTGATTCATCTTCTGTGACAGCGTCTCTGACACTAGTGTCGGCTGCACACACAGCTTTTTTTTTCTTTTCTTTTCTTTTCTTTTTCTTTCTTTTTTTTTTTTATTAACACGCTTCTTATAATACATTATTAAGTCTGTAGTAACACTTCATTCACAGCGACTCATATGAGAGGTGCTCACGTAATTCAAGCCTGACAGTAAGAGGACTTCAAAACTGTTGTTATTTAACAACAAAATGTTTAGACGTAGCATGTTCGCTTCACAGCAAAAAGGTCCCGGGTTCGATCCCCGGGCTCGGGGTGCTTCTGTGTGGGGTTTGCATGTTCTCCCCGCGCTTGTGTGGGTTTCCTCCGGGTACTCCGGTTTCCTCCCACAGTCCAAAGACATGCAGACTAGGTTAATTGGCTGTTCCAAATCACCCCTAGGTGTGAATGGTTGCGTGTGTTGGCCCTGCGATGGCCTTGTAAGTTGTTCAGGGTGTACCCCATTTTCACTTAGTGTCGGCTGAGATGGGCGCCAGCCTTCTCGCAACCCTACCCATCGTAGAAATTGTGGACAGGAGGTTTCTAAGAGTCAGACAAGCAAACACTCACTCACGCACTCACTCACGGAGCCGCTTAATCCTATTAGAGTTCTGGAAAGGCTGGCGTGCATCCCATCCGATACTGGGCGAAGGCGGGGTACAACCAGAACAGGTCACCATACCAATGCAGGGCCAAAACACACACAAGCATTCACTCTCACATACACTCCCACAGGCCATTTGGAACAGCTAATTAGCCCACTGTGCACGTCTTTGGACTGTGGGAGGAAACCGGAGTACCCTGAGGAAAGCCATGCAAGCATGAGGAGAACATGCAAACTCCACACAAAAACACCTTGCTGCAGTGAGGCGGACGTGCTAACCACTATGCCAACGTG
>JBCNYH010000006.1:4836170-4852196 GCA_039654325.1 Tandanus tandanus | reverse complement strand
CCCCCCCCCCCCCCCCCTCCCCCCCCCCCCCCCCCCCCCCCCCCCCCCCCCCCCCCCCCCCCCCCATATGCAATTAGACAAACTTCATTAGCATTTTAGCCAGCTAGCATTACTTAGTTCTCTGGGGTGTGTGTCTAGGGTTGCCACCATGTACATGGAGAAATGAGGGCCAGGGCTGGACCACTTATATTCAGTCTCTTATTCAGCCTTTTTTCCTGTGCTGCTCCTGAATTATATTAATTATCCTAATAAACCACTGTATGTAAGTGATTGTTTCATTAAAAGCATTCCTTGTAACTTAAATATTAAGAGACCATGGAACCAAATTTTGTGAGCGATTTTATTTAGTGCTTCCCATTCAATTAAATGTACATAAATTAAGTGTCTGTTATAGTTTCAAAGAGAGGCTTTAATTGCCTTTAGTAAAGGTAAGGGCATTTTTATGACTAACAAGAGCAGGCAGAGAATACAAACCTCCACCCAGCCCAGTAATCACCCGTATCAACCAAAATGGCAAAAATCATCCTATCTCTCAATGTTAAAAAAAATCTTTAAAAACTTAAAAGAATTTGATCCAGATCATCTCCAAAATATAACGGAGCCTTTTTTGGTCCAAAACCCCATCTCCCTTGAAAATTTCTGGTAAAAAAAATATTTTTATGCTATGAAAATTATGTGGCTATGATTGTTCCAAGTGATGTCGTCGATCAGAATCCTCTGAATCCCTTAAATCAAGCCAAGAATCTTGACTTATCTAGGAAGAAAGAATCCTCATTGTAAGTCGCATAGCCACAGTGCATGTGCAATTCCCGGAGATAGTCACATACCGGACAGTGGTGGCCCGGTGGTTACTTATCCGATGGTCGGGGGTTCAAACCCCACTATCGCCAAGTTGTCACTGCTGTCTGTGGTGAGAGGCATGTAAAAGAACCATTGCTGTGGTTCGTAAAGAGTAGGCCACTGGGTTGGCGTCAGCGTGTTTCTGCCCTGTGATGGCCTGGCGAGCTGCCCAGGGTGTACTAGAGTTGGCTGAGATGGGCACCAGGCTCCCCGCGACCCTAATTAACTAACCCTAAGGAATACATAAGGAAACCATGACACAGAGATTATATGAAGTACCATTCCGCACCACATGCAGAATAATGCTCACTACTAAAAAATAAACTTTTTCACTCCTCTTTTGGGTCTCAGTTTACTTCATGTTAGATTATTATTATTATCACTTTTAGATCTAGTGTATATACAAAACAATATCCATGAAATTATGGGACAAATCGTGTCTCCTATTGATTCAATACAGGACACAGTAGTCTATTTTCAAATATGGATGATCCCTTAGTATACAGAAAGGGTGGAAACCCTAACGGAAACATTACCTACAAACAAGGACCACCAAGAATATGTTAACTAGGTATCATTAAAAGATTTTTTTTTAAAAGCCTTTAATATCTGGAGCTCCTTGAACTAAACAAATAAGCCAGGTTTAATGGCGACTGCATAACAGAGACGATGCATCAGCCTCAAAAAGAGTAAACCGTGCAGTCTGAAGAAACCCCCTGAAATCGGCTTAAAGGAAGCAGGAAACTGTTTACCAAAGCCAGGAACCTTATATGGACTTTTCGTTTCAACTGAAAGGAGGAAGGAAGAAGTGGATATAAATCAAACTCGCACGCATGTGTGTGTGTGTGTGTGTGTGCGTGTGTTTGTGTGTGTGTGTTAGGATTCTGAAGATTATCATGAAGGAGAGATGGAGATTGGTGATTGCTGAGTGAAGTGTCTTAGTTTTAGTCAAGATGATTAGTTATGCACATCTGAAACTAAGTAAACTGATCAGGAAATTCATTCATGCGGTTGCCAAACCACTTAGTCCTTCTAGAATCTTTGCCTGTTATTGACCTTGACCATCTGCAGATTTGGAATAGAATTTGCATAAGCTCAATAAATCTCACCTGCAGCTGCGTCACCTGTTTCTGTTTAAAAGCTACTAGTCAGATAGCTACTGTAAGCACAAAGATAAGGAAACGAGAGCTGGTAAAGTTGTCTGCTGGAGTTTAATACAAAAGAAAAGCAGCTCAGGATTTTATAGTCGAAGGTGTGTGTATATATATATATATATATATATGTTTTACGGTATTTTATGGTAACAGTATTAATGTGGAATGATTTCTAAATTGTTCTTGAGACTGTATCATTCATTCATTTTCTAAGCCACTCAATCCTCAGTAGGGTCGCGGGGAGGCTGGCGCTTACCTATGCCGACTTTGGTTAAAGGCAGGGTACATCCTCAACAGCTCGCAAGGCCATTGCAGGGCAACACGCATACAACCACACTCATACACACTCACTCTCACACCTAAGGGCAATTTGGAACAGCCTACTATGCATGTTTTTGGACTGCGGGAGGAAACCGGCGTAGCCGGGGGAAACCCAGGCAAGCATAGGAAGAACATGCAAACTCCACACAGAAACGCCCCAAGCCCGGAAATCGGACTCGGGACCTTCTTGCTGTGATGCGGAAGTGCTAACCACTGCTCCACCGTGCCGCCGAGACTGTATCTTAAATGCCTAAATAACAAGCTTGTTATCATTCCTCCTACTGCTATCTAACATCTAAATTAGATACAGGACCATGTCACACTTACTAATTTTAGTGTACAGATCACATAATTGTGAATTAATGTTGTGTATTTCCTCTGACGGGTGGCATGGTGGCATGGCGGCGTAGTGGTTAGCACTCTCTCCTCACACCAAGAAGGTCCTGTGTTCGAGCCTTTGGTCGGTAAGGGTGGTTCAAGGGAAGTTAACTTGTTCTTCCTGTGCTTGCCTGGGTTTCCTCCCACAGTTTGAAGACATGCACATTAAGCTAATTGGCTCTTCTAGATTGCCTCTCAGTGTGAATGTGAGTGTAAATGGTTGTTTGAGTCTGTATTGGCTCTGCATTGGAATGGTGAGCTGCTCAGGATGTACCTCGACTTTCACCCAGCGCCAGTGGGGATTGGTTCCAGCTTCCCTGCAACCCTAAAGAGGATAAGTGATAGAGGTAATGAATACATTTATTCTGCCTTCTTTCTTATTATTTTTAGAAGTGGGGGGGGAAAAAAGCTGTCTTATTTTGGTTTTAATTAAGCAGCATCAGATGTGCTCAGCTGGATAGTGTGAAAATCTTGAGCTGTGGTTTAGGGCTACTGTAGGCTGTTATACTACCATTTTTACAAGTGTTCATGGGCCAAATAAAACATGACTACAGGCTGGATTTGGCCCACGAGCCTTGTGCTTGGCATGTGGCGTAGTTAGTCATGTCGTTAAAAACCAATAATGAAGACACTTCTTTAAACAAAGGAACCAATGTCCCAATGCTCCTGGGTGGCTTCTCCAACATGGACAAAAATAGAATCATATTTCACTAATGAAATAAATCAGTTCCAGGTAGTCAGGGACTTTTGGTTGTTTGGTTCATTTATTGTGTCCCCTTAGAGCACTGGGTCGGGTACAAAAAAATGCCTCTGGACTTTAGGGGAAGAACATATTTGACTACAAGCCGCTGCCGCGACCTTCCATGTCTTCAACAAGCCATAAATATTTACCAGCGCTTCGTCTTCTCTCCCAGGTAGACTGCAGACATCACAAAGGTCATCGCAATTTCGAGTCAACATCCATTTATGCATTTCCATGCGAGATTAAAAGCCTTGTGTTGCACACACTGAGGGCAGCATAGTCAGGGAAATAACCTCACCACTTCTCTACATGAGTTCCGCAGGTAAGGTAGAGTAGCACTTATTTTCACCTTTATTTTTTTTTCGAGACTGTTTTTAAGGCATGTTCTTATCTCAGATTTTCTCAAAAACATAATCAGGTTTAATAAAAAAAAAGTGATTTCTATTACAGGCATGATGTTTAGTTCTTCTTGAGGTGAAATAAACAAACGTCTACATTTGTATTTGTATTTCCTTTTACAAACAGACAATTTATTTGTATTAGTGCATGGCACTGTGGCGTAGTGGTTAGCACGTCCACCTCACAGCAAGAAGGTCCTGGGTTTGGCAAAGGCGTTTCTGTAAGGGGTATGCATGTTCTCCCTGTACTTGTGTGAGCTTCTTCTGGGTACTCTTCTTTCCCCCTACAGTCCAAAGAAATGCACATTAAGCGATTTGGCTGATTCAATTTGTCCCTAGGTGAGAGTGTGAATGGTTGTGCTTCTGTTGGCCCTGTATTGAACTGCCGAGCTGTACAGGATGCACAATGCCTTCACCCGAAGTAGGCTGAGATACAGCATAAAGGATAAAGTGGTTCGGCAAATTAATGAATAAGTGTCTTATGTTGGTTACTGATGCCTACTGTGCATATCTTTTGACTGTGGGAGGAAACCAGAGTACCTGGAGGAAACCCACGCAAGCTTTGGAAGAACATGCAAACTGCAGAAAGAAATGGCTTTGCTGAGTCTGGGATTGAAACCCAGGACCTTGTAGCTGTGAGGTGGACATGCTAACCACAATGACACTGTGCCACCCGAAATAAGATAGTGTTAAAGTTAACCTGTTAGTGTCTTTTTTTCAGAGACTGATCGGGAAAAAATAAAATAAAAAAATGGTATATACAGTATAATGTAATTGTGTTACCAAAAAAATGTTTAATTATTAATTTTATTACATATGTCAGAGATTTACGGTATGTATTGAAAATTATACAGAGGTGCTTTGATGGTCAAACTTCAAATGACTCCTTGCTCCCCATACAAATACACTATGTAAAGTACAAGGCAGTGGCTGCTGTACACTTTCTAGGGCACTACTATATTATAGAGGTGGGAATTTCTAATTTAGCCCACATTAATGCTACCTAGGTAAAGGTAACCTTAGCTTGTTAGCTTTCTTGTCAGGGTTGAAACAAGAACAGAAGTTTCCTGAACCAACCTAATCTTAGGGTTAATATGTTGTCGATAACTATTCTCTCTACTTGATGTGTCCTTTTTCTTTCCGCCTTTCGCTTAACCAATCGCCATGCCGGAAACAAAAGTCATAGCATGTGAGCATATAAACTGTATAATAACAACGCATTAGTAGTGTTCAGTGATCACTACTACTTTTTGATCAGATAATTAATTTAACGTATTGTTCAACCTTGAGCAAAGAACAGGGTGGTGCTTGGAGGTTACAGCGTTGGCAACACACAACAGGTGCAATGGTCTGGGGATAATACTGAGGATGAATTTGATTTTCACACTTTTAGCAACAAAAGGGTCAAGGATCAAAAATAAACCAGGCAGAACACTCATCACTCATTTGTCAGATTTCTTAATCCTACTAGACTTGTGGGGAAGCTGGTGTCTATCTCAGCTGACAATGAGTGAAAGTGGGATACACCCTGAACAGCTCGCCAGGACATCACAGAGCCACCTTACACACAAACATTCACACTCATTCACCTAGGGTCAATTTTGAACATCTAATTAGCCTAATGTGCATGTCTTTGGACTGTGGGAGGAAACTAGAGCACCCTGAGGAAACCCACGCAAGCAAGAGGAGAACATGCAAACTCCACACCGAAGTGCCCGAGCCTGGGAATCGCACCCAGGACCTACTTGCTGTGAGACGGACATGTTAAACACTACACCGACGTGCCACCCTTGGCAGAACAACAAACCAGAATATTAAAATAACGGAAATATAGGCACAAACATGCGAGCTGATGCGATAATGCAAATTTAATTGCAAAGCTCCACCCATTTTTCTGTGTCTCTGATTGGTTGGGTGACACAATTGCTAATTAACAGTCTAATCCATCTATAAAGAGTGAGTCAGCAAGAAGAAGCTCTGATACACAACCCACCCACCTTTGGTTTGTGCACATGATGATGCTGCAACATAAACTCTAGATACAAGCGAAAATACATTTGGCTTAAGATATGAATAGATATTTTCAGGAATCTAGAGCTTCTTGTTATCTAACAGAATGCTTCACCTGATGTTTGTTCACATTTCATAGAAAACATTTACTGTTTAAGCAACTCCAGATGCATCCTCTTGTAACAAAACAGCTTCAGCTCCCACAGCACGTGCAAGCACAGGGGTATTACAGTAAGCTTCCATGCTGTTCAAAGCTTGTTGACAATCAGGAATGAGCAAAACAAAAAAGTAAGAAGTGAAAGAATGTTTATTTATTGATTTATTTATTAGCAGTGGTATGGTGACATAGTGGTTACCACGTCCGCCAAACAGCAAGAAGGGCCTGGGTACAAGTCCCGGGCTGTGTGGAGTTCCCATGTTCTCCCCTTGCTTGTGTGGGTTTCTACTGAGTACTCCGGTTTCCTCTCACAGTCCAAAGACGTGTGCATTAGGCTAATTGGTTGTTTCAAATTGACCCTAGGTGTGAGTGTGAATGCTTGTGTGTTGCCCTGCAGTGGTCCGGCAAGCTGTTCAGGGCTTTGCCTTCGACAAGAGTTGGCCACTATCAGGTGTAAGCAGTTTGGCAAATTCAAAAACTGCAGTGGTACCAAAGCAGTTACGTTAGCATCTTTAGGGGTGTACACTGTCTGGCCAAATGTTTGTGAACACCTGTCAATCATGTGTGTGTGTGCTTCTTTGACATCCCATTCCAGCTTTTCTGTCATAATAACCTCCAGTCTTCTGGGAAGTCTTGCCACTAGATTGCTGAGTGTGTCTGTGTGGATTTGTCTGTTTATCCGCAAGAGCATTACTCAGGTCAAGTACTAATGTTGGGTAAGAAAAGCCTAGACTACAGCCAGAATTCTAATTTTTCCCAGAGGTGTTCAGTGGGTCGAGGTCAGAGCTCTGTGCAGGCCTCTCGAGTGCTTCCACTTCAACCTTGGCAAAGTATTTCTTCAAAGACCTTGTTTGTGCACATGGGTATTGTCATGCTGGATCAGGTTTAGGCCTCCTAGTGCCAGTTCCGGCATGGTGGCATAGTGGTTAGTACTTCTGCCTCACAGCAATAAAATCCTGGGTTCGAGCCCTGTGCCTGGCGAGGGCCTTTCTGTGTGAGGTTTGCATGTGCTCACTGCGCTTACCTGGGTTTCCTTTGGGTACTCCGTTTTCCTCCCACAGCTCAAAGAAAAGCACAGTAGGCTAAATGGCTGTTCTAAATTGTCCCGAGGTGTGAATGTGAGTGTGCCTGTGCTGCCCTGCGATGGTCTGTCGAGCTGTTCAGGATGTACCCTGCCCCGCGACCCGAATAAAGTATAAAGCAGTGCGGATAATGAAATCAAATCAGTGCAATCTGAATAATTTGAAAAATTCTAATAGTCCATCAATTATTTTCTCGTTTTATACTTGCCTACTGCCTGTCTAGAGAATTCGCGTATGTTCTGTTTTTCTCTGTGTGAAACGCAGTTATTCAGCTGGCACATTAATTTAAAATACCTAATGCTATTGTAGAAATTGCCTACAAACATAATGGTAAACAGAGCCCAGCAATACAAGCTTGATCAGATACAACAAATAAATAAATCAAATGGGAGTTCAGTGCCGGAGGGGAATGTTGTTTTTGTGATGTAGAGAGCGAATTGCATTGCATAGCCATTTCTGTTGTCAGTCAAAATGAAAAGTATGAACTCTATTTGGCTGGATTAGCCTTCATATTCATTCCAGGGTTATTTCAGGGAGAGCTTTTGTGGCCACTAGTCTTTCATTAATGGAAAGGTTTTTGGATTCAAAGAAAGTTTTGCAAGTGTCCTTCATAAAATTCAGTGCAGCCACGGTAATTGTATCTCTGCTACTGGCATTTTCAATATATTCCTTAAAATCAAAGATTTAAGACTACTCTGAATATCTTCTTTGGCAAAACTGTCATCGGCACGAAACAATAAAAAAAAGTTGTTTTTCTTTACAAATACTGGATAATGTCACCAATGCCATATAAAGCTAGTATGAAAATTCCCGCCTATCCAACCTGGACATCCTTCCATACATGTACCATCAATGGCTTTCTTGCTTTAACTCTGCAGGTCAATCTCAGGTGTCCGCAAACCAGAAAAATGTTGGTTAATTGTTGAAAACCACTCTAAATATAAAATATTTTGCTTTATAACTATAGGGTGAAAGAGGGAATTTTCAAAATACTAATAAACAAAAACACTGAAAACACCTTAACGTAAAAGTAAAAGTAACTTAAGGTTTCTCGTGTGCACGCAATAGTTTCTCGTGCGTGCGCGCTACTTTCTCGTGCTCGCTAGAAACTTTTCATTTTTTTTTTTTTTTCCATGTCCCTTTAGGGGCTCCGTGGAATGGTTTAGCGAGTGAAGAAATTAAAAAACACAGTAGTGTGCAGTGATGATTATACACTTAACAAAATGAAGATAAATCAGAAACCAAGTACTATTCAAGTATTTATTTCATATAATATTGGATCATATTAATGAGAATAAGTAAACAAACAACAATATATAGTAACAACAAAAATAACAGTCTCAGGCATAGTGTTCACATTTTTTTTTCTTCACTCGCTAAACCATTCCATATGGTTTGAAGTTCATTCATGCTATGCAAAAGTCTCAAAAACAAAATTTTTGAATTTTTCAAAAAAATTGGTATTTTCAGTATTTTTGTTTATTAGCCATACTTTTACCTCAACTACTGTGTTTGTGTGTGTATATACATACATATAAACATATATTTGCTGAACACTATCAGTTCAGAGAAATGCATTTGCATTGAACTTTAGAATTTCGTAAAATTTCATAATAAAATTTGTATTTTGCAAAAAATAAAAAGTACTGTTTCATTTCTATTTGTCCAGTACCAACTTGCACTTACCAATAATTGCCAATAATTACAATAATAATTTGCCAATTACCCTTAAACAAACCAAGCTGAAGTAGGAATTAGCTATATTGTCTTTTATCTGGGATAAATGATATAAAATGCACGTACTGCAAGCACATCGACACATCTATAATCACTACACAGCAGAAATAATCCATCTGCTCTTGGGACCAATAAAGCAGACAAACTCCACAGTCTACAACTGAGCTTTTCCAATCCATGCCTCAGCAGATATTTGACCTTCTCTTTTATAACTGGTCTTTTAATCGCTTTAACACAGTAGGCATGCTGTTTAATGGGTTCATTTACAGTAACTAATATGCTGTATTGTATAAGAGCAGTCCAAGAATGACTGCCAAAGAATCTTAGTGATATTAATACGGCTTCACCTACAGTACAACAGTTGTAACACATTCTTATAAATTCATCAGTTGATCTATGTTTTTTTTTTCTTGTGATTAAGGATGATAGGGAATAGACCACTTGGGAAGAGGTCTGACTGGGACTGACCCCTTGTGCATCGCCATGCTAAATTCCTTAGCCATGGGGAGCAAAATGAGTTATTAGTTAGAATTATTTGCATTTCATTTGTTCACCTGTCTCTAACATTAGTATTCAGTGAGTATGTAGCTCACTGATCCAAAAGGCTTTCCATCTCTTCCTCTGTATCACTGACCAGACAGGATTTGCCTCCAGACCTGAAATAATCGCTCTCTCGCTATCGTGCCAACGCAAGCCAGGGCTACCTCAATGCTACCCGAGGCTTGTAGCCTGGGGCTCTTGGCCTCAAGATAAAAACACGTTCGAGTTTCTATAATTCTACATGTAGTCCAATACTTTCCCTGCCCATTGCTGTAAACACCACTCACCCCACCTACGATTTTATCTTGATCTATTGTAATAGATTATGCTATACTTTATTTATACCAACTATGGTTCATGGTTAGCTTAACAGCTAAGTCAAATCAGCTACCATAGTTTCTCTACTAGTTTTGTTATATACATATTTGGACACAAATTACAAAGATACCATGGAGCTAAATGTTTACATCAGAGTGTCCTTCCACCTTGACACCACTTTACACATCGGTTAGCCTCGTCTGGCCCATGGATAATCAACTGGCACAAATCCTCAAATTCTAGCCTTGAAGTAGCACAATCAAGCCCCAGAAGTGCCAACAAAACTGGTAATGGTGGCTCCTGAGTGGTGTAGCAGCATGGTGTGCCACTATCAACCTGGAGATCAAGACTTCCAGGTTGATACACACAGCCATCCCTGGCTGGGAGCCCATATGGGAGGGAAAGCATATGTTCACTTCCCTTTCACTTAAAGCAATCACTAGCCAGCCATGAGAATCTGTGAGTTCATGCATATAGGCGTGGGGGATAGCTAGTGTGATCATCCGAACTGTGTTATGCTGCCCCTGAATGTGCATATGCAACTTGAAAAACACGGGTGGCGGACTGGCATCAGGTGTCTCAGAAGAAACACATTCTTGCCCTTGCTTTCCCTGGTCATGTGATAGGGAGGCATCTTTGAGGGTGGGAGTTGGCTACGATTAAACTTGGCTCACTCTAGCTTGCCCAGCTTTGGCTCGATTGTCGGATCACAGCCACTGTGTAGGTAAAAAAATATCTATATCTAAACTGGATCAGTTGTGACTTTACTAGTCTCTTAAATAGGTTTGGGGTGAAAGTTTTTGCTCATGACGAAGGCTGTGTATCTATATGTTCAAAATAGATTTTTCATTATGAGAATCGTACTTCCTTCCAGTGGATGAAAAGCACATTCTCACTATATGTGTTCTTTAAGATTTTTGATTTTATGGTGAGTAAATGTGCTTATGTAATGGTACCAGACCCCCAAAATCATGACACGCAGATACCTGTAATGCATAAAAGATAGGGGACGGCACAGTGATGTAGTGGATAGCATGTCTGCCTCCCAGCAAGAAGGTCCTGACTTTAAGCCCCATGTTTGGTGTCATTTATGTGTGACGTTTGCATGCTTTCTCCAGGATTGTGTTGGTTTTCCTCCAGGTGCTCCAGTTTTCTCCCACAGTTCAAAGACGTGCATATTAGGTCACTTGGTTGTTCCAAATTGCTCCCAGGGCATGTGCATATGAGTGTAAGTGGTTGTGTGTATGTTGGCCCTGCAATGGTCTGATGATCTGTTCAGGGTGTACCCCACCTTCACCCGGAGTCGGTTGGGATGGGCTCCAGCCATCCTGCGACCCTAATAAAGGATAAGGCAGTTTAGAAAATGAGATGAAATTCAATGTCTGAAGTAAAAAAAAAAAAATAAATAAATAAAAACATGAAATCATATTTATCCTTCAAATAGCTGCCATGGATCTGCCCAGTCTGACACAATGGGCGTCCCTGGGAGTTTAATGTTAAATGTTTTGCATTATATTCTCCCTTTTAAGAGAACCTTAAGAGCACCAGCTTGAAAAAAATTGATTGTACTTGTTTGCAAAATTTAGTTCTATTAATATTCAATAAAGCATATAGTTGAAGTGGAACCCACTCATTCCAGTTCTGTCCTGTGTCCAGGCAGTGCTTTTAATGCATCACATTCAGAGCTTCTTGTGACGGAGGATAATGGGGACTAGACACCTAGGAAGCTGTGCTCATTTTTTTTATATTACCTGCACAAATAACTTGGAAAGAAAATAAGTACCTTGGTCGGTTTGAACGATCTCTGGCAAACCCAAAAGTGGTGCAAAACTTTAACAAGTCCTTTGATCACAATTGAAGAATGGTAATTAAACAAGAAGTTCCACAGATTATTAGTAAGTACTGATTGTCAGGCAGTGGCCCAACATAATCAACTTGTATACATTCAGTAGGCTATAACCAGTTAAAGGAATAGGTCAAAGACTAGCAGAAGGAGTAACTTAATTAGGTTTCCCAGTACACTGGCAAACATGGAAAGACTGACAGGACTGTACAGCATTTTTCCTAAGAGCAGGCCAGGGGGGAAAATGGTTTAATATAAGAGAGTAGTAGTACATGTTCAAGACAAACAGATGGAATCCCAATTTGAAAGGCAGTGTTTATCTGTCAATATAAGGGGAGCATTTGCATTAAGTAATACATATCCCCCAGTCTAGAAGGAAAACATGTCTTTGTCCTGGGATTGTGTACAGAGAGAAAAAGAAAAGACCTGAAGCTGTGCAGCCTTGCAGGAAGTGAAACAGAATAAACAACACTACATCATCGTTATAAGTGGAAGCGAGTCAGAAAGAAAAAAAAAACTTTAACATGGACAAGCAGAAAGTTTTATGTGTGACATAAATGCAAAATTAACAAGAGCGCTTGCTGAGTGCAAACCTCAGCTGAAAAGAAAAAATGCACAGCACCCCCTGGTGGGCCTGCTGTAATATCACACTTCCAAAAAATGGTCCCACAATGTTAAACGATCTTTAAAACATTCTTGGATCCAGAATTTAATCATCTCCAAAACGCCTGGGACTTAAACTCAAGTCCTTCTTGCTGCCCACAAACAACCCAACAACAATAAAAATATAACCTCTTTGATGGAGGTAATTATAATTACGTATAATTATGACAAATGTATTTTTAAAAATTAAACACAGTCACAAGTATTTGGTGTTTAACATGTATTAACTTTGATAAAGTTAGAAATGACAAGAGAAACACTATTATTTCATTCATTCTTTCATTTTTCATTTATTAATTGATTTATCTATTCAATATATTTGCCGAACCGCTTAATCCTACTAGGACCAAGGGCAGGCTGGAGTCTATCTCAACCACCTCCAGCTTGCCAGTCCATTGCAGGGGTCAAAAATGCATCTAAATTCTTCTCTGTTCTGGCTCCAAGGTGGTGGAATGAACTTCCTCTGGATGTTCGGACAGCTGAGTCACTGGGTATCTTCAATCAACGGCTGAAAACCTACCCTTTTTGGCAGTACTTAGACTAGCACTATGTTTTTTTTTACACACACACACACACAAAAAAAATAACAACCTGCTAAATGCTGTAAATTTAAATGTAAATGCAGGGCCAACACACATAAACATTCACACTCACACCTAGGGCCAATTTGTAGAAGAAGAGAACACACATGGGAAGACCACGCAAACTTTACACAGAGATGCCTTTGCCGAGCCCAGGACTCAAACGAAGGACCTTGTTGCTGTAAGGCAAACATGCTAACCACTATGTCACCGTGCTGCCCTATTAAGACAATTACAACTGATAAAAATTAATATAAGCTATTTAATAGTGTGTTGCCTGCTTACCCACAAAAATTGGACAAACAAGACACTTAACTTCTAAAACGCTCTAAGTCACAGAAGCGTTTCCAAGGTTATGTCCAGAAAATGGGTGCAGTGGAATCCACGGGTTACCCTGCATATTTCATACAGTTTCTGATGAACACAATGGCAAACAATAGCTTAAAGCATAATGCTTTGGTTCATTATCTCCAGCAAGAAGCGAGTCTAATTTTTTCCATAAAAAGATTAATTTAACACAGGGTGTGACACAGCCAAAGAAACCATGATGAATGCGATGCCTCCCACAAGTAAAGACTGACAAACACATGCTAATACCCCAGTATCTAACAGTTTGGATGAAATGGTACTTTAATATACTGCAACAAAACCTTAGCTAAAATAAATGGCCAGATAGCACCAGTATCATAGAGGAATTACAAGAACTTGAGTCTGTTGTTCATCTACCATTGCTTTAAATTACAAACAGTAGCAAGAGTCGTAACTGAACTATGAGTCAGACTGGAGCATTATTCATGCTTTTCCTGTTTTCTGTTTAGCGCTGAACAATTGGCAATTACATGGCTAGCGTTAGGACAATAAAAACATGCTGAGCAGCAGAATCCTTCATTCATTTTCCTACCAGTTTTATTTGCAGAACACTAAAGAGAGTGAACACCCAAGCAGGCGATCTGCCACGTATTATATAAAAAACATTCTTTTTCATTCCCAGCTCAAAAACAAACTACTACCGCCTGCACTGAAAGACTGAAAAGCTCTGGCTTGAGGAAATGAGCCGGAACGAGGCTTGTTGAACTCACTAACTCGATTAAACTGCGGAGCGTGAATGACCGAAATATTCACAAACACAAACACTGACCCACTGCGTGCCAGAGAAGAATCCCACCACTGTAATGAGGATGAAATACACAAAGCAGCATTACACAACACTGACACAAATAAACCTACATCTATGAGGGTGAGTCAGAAAGTAATGCCGTTAGTTTTACTGTATAAGAAATAAGGATCACGATCAAACATATCGTACATCAAGATATAGCTAAACCTCACAGGTTCATATCCCTACTTCTCAGCATAGTCCCCACTTCGTCCAATGGCAGTATTCCACCTTCAAATGAAAGTGTGTGTATCTCAGCTTCGTAAAACCCAGCTGGCGGCTGACGTAGCCAATTCCTTACAGCAGTTTTCATCATAAGGTTTGCCCCTCTTTCACTGAACCAAAGAGATGAAAGTCTGACAGGGCTAAGTCAATTGAGTAGGGAGGATGCGAGAGAGTTGTCCACCCGAAAGAGGTGATTGCCTCCCTTGTTCTAAAGCTCGAAAGACGCCTGGCATTGTTGTGTTGAAAAAGAACTTTATTTAAATCCATATAAATTCAGTCTTGTTAAATTCTTTCTCTAAGCCTTTTAAGGGTCTCAATGTATGCTTCAGAGTTGACGGTTTCCCCTCTTCTCGCAGGAAATTGACAAGAATAACACCATGAGCATTCCAAAGGAGAGTCACCATGATTTTTCCAGCAGATTTTTCTGCCTTGAGCTTTTTGGCCTTTGGAGAAGTCGGATGACGCCGTTCCATTGGTTTTCTTTTTGATTCTGGTTCATAATGAGGATTCCAAGCTTCATCACCAGTTGTAGCCTATAAAAAAAGGTTTTGTCTATTTCACTGTGTTCAAGGAGTTCAGTTCAACAGTTAACCCTTTCAGTCCTGTGTTCAGGAACTTGATTACTGCTCTTTGTCTCTGACAGACTTCCAGCAGGGCAGCCATTTTTTATATCAGCTCATTTATTCAAATATCTGGAAAACAAAAACAGATAATTAAAGATCAAGAGTGTATGCTCCGTCACATCTGTACAAAATAAAAAAAAAAAACATTTCATAGTGAAATGCACCTCCTACTATACCAACTGCATTACTTTTAACTTACCCTTATAACCCTTAACCCTATTAGGGTTGTGGGGAGGCTGGAGCTTATCTCAGCTGACACCGGGTGAAGGCAGGATCCAGCCTGAGCAGCTCGTCAGTCCAACGCAGGGCGACCACACACAACCATTCACACTTACACCTAGGAGCAATTTGAATGTGCGTGTCTTTGGACTGTGGGAGAAAACTGGAGTACCCAGAAGAACCCACGCAAACTTGGGGAGAACATGCAAACCCCACACAGAAACACCCAAGTCTGGGACTCGAACCCAGGACCTCCCTGCTGTAAGACGGATGTGCTAACCACTACACTGTGCTGCCCACTTATGAACGCTATCAATAATAATTATTATTGTTTTGATCATAGTATCAAGAGATCATTGTATCAACTCTTACCTTGAAGAGTGGCATTTCATCTATTTCATTTATCAATTTATACATAACACTTATCCTGTTTGGGGTCTCGGGAAAGCTGGAGCCAATCTCAGCCAACTCTGGGGGAAAGTGAGTTCCAACCTGAACAGCTTATCGATCACAAACAACCGTTCACAGGAGGGGTAATCCAGAATAGCCAATTAACCTAATGTATCTGTGTTTGGACTGTGAGAGGAAACTGGAGCACCCAGAGCAAACTCCACAAAGAAACGGCTCAGTGGGCATGAGACAAAATTGTTACAAATTTGGGGTCCAAGGGGTGGGCGCATATTAAGCCGAAACGCATGTAAAAGAAGTGTGTGTAGCACGGATTATGTTGTGTATAATTACACAAAATGCTATTTATTTTTATTTATTTAACTGCTTTACCTGACAGAGAAATGTTCCTTGGGTGGAGTCGGGGTTTACCTCACGCCCTTGCGTTCTCATTTCGGGAACCCTGTGTGCCTACTAGAAAACTGACCAGTCCACCCTAAACACTTCCTCTTTGCCCTCACTTGGGAGGAAGTTGTCATGAAGGACTCATTTTTATTTGTATGTCATTGTCAGCACTGCTAAAAAATTGGCCCTTGATACGACAACAGTGTGGTTTCTTCTTAATAAAAGTCACAACACAACGTAGAGGACA
>JBCNYH010000006.1:4802568-4812665 GCA_039654325.1 Tandanus tandanus | reverse complement strand
GCAGTAGTGGTAGTAGTAGTAGTGGTGGTAGTGGTAGTAGTAGTGGTAGTAGTGGTGGTAGTAGTAGTAGTAGTAGTGGTGGTGGTGGTGGTAGTAGTAGTAGTAGTAGTAGTGGTGGCAGTAGTGGTAGTAGTAGTAGTGGTGGTAGTGGTAGTAGTAGTGGTAGTAGTGGTGGTAGTAGTAGTAGTAGTAGTAGTGGTGGTAGTAGTGGTAGTAGTAGTAGTAGTAGTGGTAGTAGTAGTGGTGGTAGTAGTAGTGGTAGTAGTAGTAGTGGTGGTGGTAGTAGTAGTACTAGTAGTGGTGGTAGTAGTAGTGGTGGTAGTGGTGGTAGTAGTAGTGGTAGTAGTGGTGGTGGTAGTGGTAGTAGTAGTAGTGGTAGTAGCAGTAGTAGTGGTGGTAGTGGTAGTATTAGTAGTAGTGGTGGTGGTGGTGGTAGTAGTAGTAGTAGTAGTGGTGGTAGTGGTAGTAGTAGTGGTGGCAGTAGTGGTAGTAGTAGTAGTGGTGGTAGTAGTAGTGGTAGTAGTGGTGGTAGTAGTAGTAGTAGTAGTAGTAGTGATGGTAGTAGTGGTAGTAGTAGTAGTAGTGGTAGTAGTAGTGGTAGTGGTGGTAGTAGTAGTACTAGTAGTGGTGGTAGTAGTAGTGGTGGTAGTAGTAGTGGTGGTGGTAGTGGTAGTAGTAGTAGTAGTGGTAGTAGCAGTAGTAGTGGTGGTAGTGGTAGTAGTAGTAGTAGTGGTGGTGGTGGTGGTGGTGGTAGTAGTAGTAGTAGTAGTGGTGGTAGTGGTAGTAGTAGTAGTAGTAATAGTAGTAGTAGTATGTTTTTTTTTTATTCACTCCACGACAAATGTAATAAACATTAAAGCCCTAATTAACACTAGAAAATGTAATCTGCTTTAAATATAACGTCAAAAACAATCTTTTTTTGAATAATTGCTTATTCTTCAGTTATCAAAGCTTCACTTTTATTTATTTCTTTATTTATTCATTCATTTATTTATTCCTTGAGTACAAACACTGAAAACCTGAGATCCTCCAAAACCTTCCGTAAACAAACAGGATTTTATACCAAGCCAAATAAAGGGTGCATGCCAGACAGGCACAGCTTGTGGATGAAGCCTTGGCTGGGTGGCCCTGACTCGTACATCTTGCAGCACAAGCTTCTTCTGAGTCATAAAGAATCAACAATGTTTACAATAATATATCGGTATGATGATCAGATGGTGGGTATATTGGGGGAAACATGATCGGATTATACACATCCTTACTACACTTGATAATCTAAGAAAGTCATTATTTAATACTAGTTTAAAATCAAGACACATTTTTGGTAGTGCAGTCTGGAGTAAGTCCAGTGCACAGTAAGTCAGCTGCCACCAAAACCTCCTACTGATTTTAGAAATGTGATATTTATTGATAACAACCAATTAAAAGATTAAATCAGTCCATTTCTTTCTTACCTTTTTTTTTTTTTATTATTATTATTATTTTTTTTTGTTAAACCAAACACGACTTTTTCAGAAATCAGTAGTGCAGTAACACTAGCTTGCAACAGTTTTGCTAGCAACCAGAAATGCTGATAAAGCAGGGTTTTTACATGTAGATAAATTCCACGAAAAGCAACAGAATATAGAATTAGTGTATTTGATAGAAAGAACAGATTTTTTTTTTCATGTTTAAGCATATCGACGGTTTTTTTTTTCCCACCAAACATTATTTTATTGTACTTTTATTGTACTACAGCCCTTCAGCTAATCAGCTAGCACCATGCTAACTGGATATCCACAAAAAGCAACAAAATATGGAATTTAAATATTTTATAATAAAAAAAAATCTTTTTTATTTTTAAGAATTTAAATTTTTTTCCCCACCAAACATGACTTTATTGGACTTCCAAAACAACAGGTCTTCAGCTGGCCAGCTAGCTTCATGCTAACTAGCTTTTCTGTATTTTATCGTAAGTTCAGTGCTCAAGTGGTTAAGACGATGGGTTACTAATCTGAAGGTCAGTGGTTCAATCCGCACTATAACCACTGTTGGGCCCTTGAGAAAGGCCCTTAACGCTCAGTTGTATAAAAATGATAATTGTAAGTCGCTCTGGATAACAGCATCTGCCAAATGCTATGAATGTATATGACACCATCTGGTCCAAGTGACTATAAAACTGTGAGTTTCTGTCAATGTAATTTAAGCATTATCTGCTCGGAATAATGATTTTTAATCCCAAGATAGTAGACCAATCAGATCGCACTCTTCTCATATAGTATATATTAATCAAGTTATTCATGTCACCTGTCAGTGCTTTTAATGTCCTGGCTGATTGTATTGTGAGGGTTAACTGTATGCCTACGTCCTCAGGATCACTGTAGGTTTTGTGGTTTTAGTCGTTCTAGTTATTAATATTTTACTATACCCATAATGACACTTCAAAAATGATTACTCAATATATGCAATATATGAAAGGCTGAGAACCAGAGTAAATTGAGTAAACCAGATATCCCATTTTTATCCCGTGGTGGGAATCTGATCTTGCATCACAAATGTGGCAGTATTTATGGTTTCAACATAACAATTGTTATTTTCATGTCTTATAATTAAACCGGAGACAACGGAAAGCTAAATGCCTTGTCTTGTAAGCCAAATGAAAACAAGAAGGTGGCACAGTGGTGTCTTTCGAAAGAATGAAAAAGCTGCTAATTAAATGAAGCAATCATACTGATCTTCTGCCTCACTTGTTTTCTTACTGGTGCTAGGTGCACATCTGATTAAAAAAAAAAGCTTTAAAAAAAGAAGAAGAAGAAAAAAACACACATCAACAAATTTATCCAGTAACATATGTTTGTGTTTTTATGTTAAAATTCTCTTTTTATCTCTGCCTGCTAGGATTCTTTTATTAGCAATGTTGGCAGGTCTGAGATCTTCTGTAAAGCACATCTGGCTAATATGGTTCTGTGCTGGCTTACAGCAGCTGCCCTACTTTTTCATAAGCACATGCCATCTATATAATCTGATCCACAGTGTTAACACTACAGCATCTGGGCGGCCAAAGACGAAAGAAACTGTGACCTTATTGCAGCTGTGTGGAGCCTTTGACATGCAACAGCGATGCTAAAAAAAGACGATGATAATAATAATAATAATAATAATAAGATAATAATAATAATTTGGTGAACTTAATTTAGATATTTTAATTTAGATGTCAAACTCAAAGCCTGTGGGCTAAATACATCCTGTTGCCGCATGTCATCAGGCTGGTGCGGACTGGCAAAATGAATTATTAAAATGGCCCTGAGCAATATTATCTAGAATTCGCACCAGACATGACGCGTCTACGTTGCCTGAGCATCTGCATAGCAACTGCCTGCCTTGTACACAGCACACTTAAAACAATGCTCGTATGTGCACAATAGTGTTAATGAAGCATGACTGATGTGGAACATCATCCTGGTTGTATTTACAACTAGCCATGCATTCGTCTTGGGTGAGCGTCTACGGTATGTTGTTTATCTTGTTTTCTGCAGTAACATAATATGAGAAGAACATTTGAATGTTTTTTAGAGGTAGGAGAACAAGTTTCTAGCGTGCAGTATAAGAGAAGAAGTGTGTGTTTAATGCAGATACAGTATATGGGATGCTCCTGTTAACAACCAAAGTAAAAAGAGAGAGAGAGAGAGAGAGAGAGAGAGAGAGAGAGAGAGAGAGAGAGAGAGAGAGAAACACCGAAGCATGTGGGCTGATGTTTTATACATCCTAGGGAGCTGTTGTAGATTCAAGTGGTGGTTAAAATGGATGTGCATCTGCTGTGTGTCTCTTTCAAACACTTTCAGAAACGAGTTTCGCATTAACTGGCCTTTTATATAACAACTAACTCCAAATACAAGAAGAAAAAAATAAATAAACAAACAAGCGGACACTCACAGAGTGGCAGGTATTGTCGTTACACACCGTGAATATTGTAGGGTACCTATATGGGTAGTGGTATTAATATCTATAACTCATATTTGTCTTATAAGACGTTTTATATTACGTAGACGTGACCAAATTAGCAGGAAAAGAAAAAGAATTACTCTCATTTGAAGGTTTTATGAGATGGCGAAGGTTTGACCTTTAAAGGTCACTCAAGGTCAAAGGTAATTGTCTCATTTAAAGTCCACATACAGTTACCTATTAGTGTTCCATAGTAATAGCATGTGTACCAGCACTAAAAATGTGACCTTGACCTTTGACCTACTCATCTCACTCATTTGCCGAGCTCCTTAATCCTACTAGGTTCGTGGGGAGGCTGGTGCCTATCTCAGCAGACACTGAGCGAAGATATGGCACATCCTGAACAGCTCGCCAGACCATCACAGGGCAAACACACACACATTAGCCTAATGTGCATGTCTATGGACTGTGGGAGGAAGCCCACAAAACCTTGGGGGGAAAGTAGGTAGGTATGATCTTGTATGACAAAAGATAACTCTAGTAGGTGCACCGTTAGTGTTTTTTTGGTTTTTTTTTTTTTTTTTTTTGCCAGTAAGCTTCAGGTTGAGGCTAGGTTTTTGCCCCAGGACTGATCACTCAAGAGGAACAACAACAAAGAGAAGAAGAAAAAAGCCATGCTGGCACTTTACTTTCTATTACTATTTCTATTTCTTTTCTAAAGTGTTTTTAGAAAAGCATTTTCAAGGCATGGTGTCCTCCTACACTAGACCAGTCCCTTTAGACCACCTTGTTTATTGTCTTGTATACTTGTATTACGTAGTTATATTGTCTTGTGTCTGCTCCTGGTGGAAGCCTTGCTAGAAATCTTATCAAATGAAGTTCCATTGTACATGATACAGGCCCAATAAAACACCTTCTTTTGCTTCTTTACTTCTTCGGTTCTGCTTCATACCAAGCTTAAAAAATAGAACACAGGGTTCAGATGCTCCCGCTGAAAAGACCATTTCATAATATGCCAATATTGAATAAGCATAGCAAGTTTGAAAGCCCCAGCTTCAGCGCGCGGCAAGTAAATGGAAACCTAGTATACAGTTTTTCCTCTGTGACCTTGAAAAGTAGGTCAAGGTCACTCACACACAAACTCAGCCTAGCACTCATAGTGGTGAGCCAACATACCAAGTTTGAAAGCCCCAGCGGCAAGTAAATGTCCGGAAACTAAAGTGTTACAGACGGACAGGTTGCAGACCGGGTTGCCAGGTTTCAGAAAAATCTTCATCAAAAAAGTGAATTAAAAACTGCACAAAAGAACATAGTAACTGTTCTGAAGAGGCGAGCTACTCAACACGGGAGATTCTTCTTTTTTGAGCCTTGCAGTTCGTACAGTCAGTCAGACGAAAGTTAGTTTATAGTCCTTATTATGTTATTATGTCTTATTATATTATTGTACCTGGGGCAATTTGAAACAGCCAATTGCATGTCTTTCAACTGTGGGAGGAAACCGGCGGACCTAAAGGAAACCCACACAAGCACAAGAACAACGTGCAAACTCCACACAGAAACATCTTGGACTCTAACCCAGAACCTTCTAGCTGTAAGTTGGACCCTTTTTTGGAAATTATGTCAAGAGTTCAAGACGGTTAATGTGATAACTTTGGAAGGAAATGACATCGGATCAGCAAATTTGCTGTATGGGCCTCCTTCAGGCGCGAAAAGGAATTGTATATTTGTCACCTTGACCTGTTTTAAGGTCACAAGGTCACTTTTTCTATATTGGTCTTGTTAACTGGTCCTGCCGGCAGAAGCGTCTGAACCCGTGTATATTTGGAGCATTTAACAAATACAGATACCGACCGAGGGCGGCACAGTGGCATAGTGGTAAGCACGTCTGCCTCACGCCAAGAAGGTCCTGGGTTCGAATCCTGGGCTCAGCGTTTTTGTGTGGCTAACTAGCTGTTCCAAATTGCCCTTAGATATGAATGGTTGTGTGTGTTGCCCAGTGATTGCTTGGCTTCACCCAGCGTCGGCTGAGATAGGCTCCAGCCTCCCCATGACCCTAATATCGGGATTAAATGGTTCAGCAAATGAGTGCATGAGATACAGTGCTCTCAAGCACTTCTAATGCACTTCCTTCAGTACAGTGAACAATTTCACCTGGACATTGAAAACCTAAGAACGTCTACTCTAATCTTAAACACTGTCCTGTGGCCATCCCAGGGCAATCTTCCAATATTGGACTTCCTTTCAGCAGATTTTAGGGTTGGTTTGGTGTTTTTATGTTTATGTGAGAGTATGCTGTGCACATTTTGGTCTCTGTATCTCACCAGATCTTTTTTTTTTCCTTTTCTAACCCTTTTATGCTATTTGTGTCCATTTGTCCGCTGGTTACTGGTCAAGACCTACCTCCAAACCTACTCTTGGGTGGTAGGTTTCCCGCCGGCCTTGATCCACCACGTTTGATGTGCATCTGCCTGCTCTCTGTGGACTGCGGTGTGCCTGTTGCTCTCAGTGGTGGAATGTTTGTATGATCATTCTGAGTGATCTCGGAAGCGCTCTGTATGCGGCAATGTGTCTGTTCTCAGTTTGTGGATCCGTGGCATGGCTTTCTGGTTGCCCGGGGCCATTGCATTTGTACAGACTGTGTAGGACTACAAGGAGCTACACCACTGAAATGAGATCCTGGAAGCTTTTAGGAGGACTCTGTGTTCCTGATCTTTGCTGTTTAGTTTTTTTTTTTTTTGCCCTTGGGTGTGAGGAAGGTGTGATACAAATTAAAGGAAATTGGTTTACTTTTACCTTGCACAAACGTTTAACACATCAAACCACAAATTAGCATTTTTTTATGCTGAGTATAGAATAAATAGGAACACAGTGACTGAGAAATAGGAATGCGGAAGTGACCTCGTCGAATGTCCTGGTCACAAATAACAATAACAATGGCAAATAATTAGGTCTGATGTGTAGGATTGTGCTAAGGTCGCTTCACATGTTAGTGTTCGTAAACAGCGAGCACTCGCCACTTCAAACTGCAGAGCACCTGACGACGAGAGCGGTCCTCATTGAGAGAAGTACACAGATAGTATTAAATAAAATCTATCAATGTGCATTGCAAATGCATGGTGCCCCAACATAAGCCCACCCATCCACATAACATCAGGCCGTCTTCCATATATGGTAAAGGACTCTGCAGTATGTATTTTGATTCAGCTTTATAGGACTCATTTAGTCATTTTCAAATATTGTCGATGTGGGATGCAGGAAGGCACCCAACACTTTTCATTTAATTTATCAATTAATTCAGCAGAGTAGTTTACATATTTGCCTTAATAAAAATAATAATAGTATTAATAATAATAATAATAATAATAATAATAATAATAATAACAATAATAATGATAATAGAAGTAGTAATAATAATGCTAATAATAATTATTATAACAATAGTGTTATTATTAATAATAATATTAATAATAGTATTAATAATAATAATAATAACAGCAATAATATTAATAATAGTAGTAATAATAATGATAGTAATAATAATAACAATAATAATAGCAGTAATAATAGCAACAATAATAATAATAATGATAATAATAACAATAATATTAATAATCTTAAAAACCATGACGTATGAAATCTCTTAATATTTAGGGTAAATAATGTACAGTATGTGCAGCTGTACCATTACTATTCCAGTGGTATCACATGAAACTCGTAACACACTGTTAATTGTTATCACTTTTAATGACTAACACCTGATATCATTAATTAGTACACATGGTCTCTTGTGTGTCTCCAGTTTATCTTTAAACCTTCACTTTTTCATGAGTTATTCAAGAATCATGACTGATTCTTGTTTATGATCAATTTTCATCACCTTGCTAACCTGGACACATTCACCTCAGTGATGTTGAGTATTTATAATATTCCGCGGGTCTTATCACCTCTCCTGCCAACACAGTTTTGTAAGACTGCGGAGAAAAGTAGCAGAGGACTTTGGTGTCAACCCTTAGCGCATTTTATTCCAGTCTTGTCACGCCGTTGTTCTATACAGCGATGTTTTATCTCCGCTGAGGGTTTTCCCCTCTGTTGTTCTTTTCCCCTCAACATCTTGTTATCTGGATTGCGAGCGATGACTTGGGCTGAAGTCAGCTAAAAGATTAATTGGACACAAGGAAAGTTCACACGCCTCTTGGCAATTCATCGCACATCCATCAATAATTCAAGTGCCTATAGGTGTGTCCGGAATTCCCTTTGATAGAAGCAATCAATGCGCACTCCCTACGCCTCTCCAATAAGAAACACGAGAGAGAAAATTGCTTGCCCATCCTTGAAAAAAACTGTGTTGCTGCATGTTTGTATGTGTGTGTGTGTGTGTGTGTGTGTGTGTGTGTGTGTGTGTGTGTGTGTGTGTGCGTGTGAGTGAGTGTGCTGTTTAAAATCTAAGTCGCGTACAATGCGGACCTGCTTCGCTTCAAAACTGCCCGAGTGTAAAACTAAGGCTTCAGACTAATTTGATTGATGGACAACGTTTGTGTTTAAACAGATGCATTTTTGTACCATAAACTCAGAGGAACAAATTAGGCTTAACCCCTCAAAACCCTGCATTTCAATTCATTCCATTTTTCAAATTGCTTCATCCTATTTCAAGTCACAGGGAATTTTGAGCCTATTTCAGCCGACTCATTATACACCCTGAACAACTCTTTAATCCAATGCAGGGCCAGCACACATACATCCAATCACACTGAGCAGCCAGTTAGCTTAACGTGCATGTTTTCGTACTGTGGGAGGAAACCAGAGGTACCCCACAGGTACCCAGAGGAAACCCATGGTAACTTGGAGGGAACATGCAAACTCCATACAGAAATGCCCTCGCCGAGCATGGGACTCAGGACCTCCTTGCTGTGAGGTGGACATGCTAACCACTATGCCACCATTCCACCCAATAATCATGTTGCAGCAGCACAATGCAGAGTAACCCTGGTTTACACTGGGGCATGATGTGTTACACTGGTTTCCTTGAGGGAACTTGGTAGATTCATGATAATCTTGAGGACACTTGGTGGATTTGTGATGATCTTGAGGGAACTTGGTGGAATCGTGATGATCTTGAGGGAACTTGGTGCAATCGTGATGATCGTGAGGGATCTTGGTGGATTTGTGATGATCTTTAGGGAACTTGGTGGATTCATGATGATCTTGAGGGATCTTGGTGGATTCATGATGATTTTGAGGGAACTTGGAGGATTTGAGATGATTTTGAGGGAACTTGGTGGATTCTTAATGACCCTAAGGGAACTTGGTGGATTCGTGATGATCTTGAGGGAACTTGGTGGATTCGTGATTATCTTGAGGGAACTTGGTGGATTTGTGATGATCTTGAGGGAACTTGGTGGATTCTTAATGACCTTAAGGGAACTTGGTGGATTCATGATGATCTTGAGGGAACATGGTTGATTCATAATGATCTTGAGGGAACTTGGTGGATTTGTGATGATCTTGAGGGAACTTGGTGCAATCGTGATGATCTTGAGGGAACTTGGTGGAATCGTGATGATCTTGAGGGAACTTGGTGGATTCGTGATGATCTTGAGGGATCTTGGTGGATTTGTGATGATCTTGAGGGAACTTGGTGGATTCATGATGATTTTGAGGGAACTTGGTGGATTCATGATGATCTTGAGGGTTCTTGGTGGATTCATGATGATTTTGAGGGAACTTGGTGGATTCGTGATGATTTTGAGGGAACTTGGTGGATTTGTGATGATCTTGAGGGTTCTTGGTGGATTCGAGATGATCTTGAGGGAACTTGGTGGATTTGTGATTATCTTGAGGGAACTTGGTGGATTTGTGATGATCTTGAGGGTTCTTAGTGGATTCATGATGATTTTGAGGGAACCTGGTAGATTCGTGATGATTTTGAGGGAACTTGGTGGATTTGTGATGATCTTGAGGGTTCTTGGTGGATTCATGATGATTTTGAGGGAACTTGGTGAATTCGTGATGATTTTGAGGGAACTTGGTGGATTTGTGATGATCTTGAGGGTTCTTGGTGGATTCGTGATGATCTTGAGTGAACTTGGTGGATTCGTGATTATCTTGAGGGAACTTGGTGGATTTGTGATGATCTTGAGGGAACTTGGTGGAATCGTGATGATCTTGAGGGAACTTGG
>JBCNYH010000006.1:4780954-4798031 GCA_039654325.1 Tandanus tandanus | reverse complement strand
TATATATATATTCAAAACAATGCATTGTTTGGTAATAAAGTATCTGTTTTTTGTTTTTTTTGTTTTTGTTTTTTTTTATTTAGTGGTGCTGTAGTAGACGGACTGACGTAGGTTTGACTGAAGTAGATTTGATTTTTGTTGTCTAGTTGCGTTCACATATAAAATATGTGTTGTTCATCTGTCATAAGGAAAATTGATCAGGTCTGTAAGACAAATTGCACAACATGTTCATACTAAAGTGATACGACTGTTACAAAACAAAAAAAACTCAGTTGATATTCCTGTGATATTTATTTGACACACATATGCTCAACCCAGTACCGTCTTTAAAATGTTGTATGATACACATGGATATATAAGGAACTCTCATGGGTTAAACATTGGGCAATCATCGGACTATTCTTAGAAAACCGTACAATCCTGAGCACATCCGATGACCCAAAATACTCATGGAATTCATATGTTTATTATAACACTGCTGTAGGATGTCGTCGGGCATCGTCGAGATGGACCTGCCATCAGCCTTAAAGAAGCAAAACATTTTCAACATGTTCAAAACTCCACAACAAGGGTCTTTGATGTCATTTTCTGTTGCACAACAGGTGAGTTTTATACGACACACCCACACCCACAAAAATAATAACGTTTCTTTCATCGACGTATGTAAGAGGGGATCAACAGGTCTTTATATCAAAGTTTATGACTAAGATAATTAAAATGCTTTACCATGTTGTAAGTATAACTTACTTTTTGGTCTTTTTTTTTGGTCTTTTTTGGAATTTTAATCCATCCATCTATCGATTAATTTTCTTCTGCATATCCGAGGTCAGGTCACGGAGGAAACAGGTCTAGGAGGGAAAACCCAGGATACTCATATAAAGAGCTTATTTATGCTTTTAATGTTTGAATTCTTTTTTCTTTTTGGCAGACCATGTGATTGCAATAAAGAGAAGAAAAAGACATGTCTGTTTTATTATCCTTCATAGCACAAAGGGATAAAAATACAAAATTCAAATGTAAACATAAGAACCAGCCTCAGGCAGAAGTGTACACGGAGTGCTGTATGGGGAATTAGACTGCAGTCTTTCTACACCTCCTGACATTCCTATAGCGTAGCAGGCCACAGATTCTCATTCACATCACAATGAAAATCTTTCCTTGAAAATCTTTTCTTTCTCAAATGTCTTCTCCAGCCTCTGCAGGTGTTTGCTGTGATGTCCCCATATGCTGCATTTGGTGTAGCCGGCAAGGTCATCTGAGTATGTAAACCTTCCACTTCCACGCTGAGGAGAACTCTTTAGAATGACTCTTTGAAAGGAATGGGGAAAAAGAGTGGGAGGAATTCCATCACCATCCTGTAGTGCATCAGAAACCATGGTCTGATGCTGTTTTATATTAATAATGATAAAAATTATAATAATAATGGCGGCACGGTGGTGCGGTGGTTAGCATGTCCGCCTCACAGCAAGAAGGCCTGGGTTCGAAACCCCGGGGTGTTTCTGTGTGGAGTTGGCCTGTTTTCCCAGTGCTTGCATGGGTTTCCTCCGGGTACTCCGGTTTCCTCCCAATGTCCAAAAACATGCACAGTAGGCTAATCGGCTGTTCCAAATTGCCCCTAGGTGTGAGTGTGAATGTCAATGGTTGTATGTGTGGCGAGCTGGTCAGGGTGTACCCTGCCTTCGCCCAGAGTTGGCTGAGATGAGCGCCAGCCTCTGCCCGGCCCTAATTAGGATTACACAGCTTAGAAAATGAATGAATGAATGAATAAATAATAATCATTTAAACTCACATTTTTCTAACACATATATTGGTGAATACTCCTGAATCAGATACCCCTTATCTTCAAGTATACAAGTATAAGAAGGTACAGTCATTCAGTTGTTCATTTGCCGAACCGTTAAGCCTACTAGACTGATGGGGAGGCTGGAACCTATCTTAGCCAATTCTAGGCCAAGGCTGGGTACACCCTGAACAGCTCGGCAGTCCATCGCAGGGCACATATAGGGAAAATTTGGAACAGCTAATTAGCCAAATGTGCCTGGCTTTAAATTGTGGGAGGAAACCAGAGTACCCAGAGAAAACCCATGTATGCACAGGGAGAACATACAAACTCCACACAGAAACGCCCTCGCTGAGAGGGGACGATTTATTGGAGACACCTTGCCTTTGCGGATACGTTTTGCCTTTGAAACGTGTTTGAAGTTTGAGTATATACTACACAAAAATGTACAGTGTGTCACCTGTCTTCTGTGATGGTGTGTTTTAAACTCATTAAACGTTTCAGGGGACAGTGGTGGCCTGGTGGTAAGGTGCTGGCTTACTGATCCGAAGGGCGGGGGTTCAAGTTGGGGTTCAAGCCCCACTATTACCTAGGTGTCGCTGCTGTCCCCCCAGTGTAGCTAACTGGGTTATCAAAGGCCAGCCAAGTCTCTTACTGTCTGTAGTGTGAGGCATGTAAAAGAACCATTGCTGTCGTAAAGATATGTAAAAGCGCTATACAAATAAAACTGAATTGAATTGAATTGTCGTTCATAAAGAGTAGGCCATTGGGTTGCCGTCAACATGTTTTTGCCCTGCGATGACCTGGCGAGCTGTCCAGGGTGTACTCCGTCCCCTTGAGTCGGCTGAGATGGGCGCCAGCCTCCCCGCGACCCTAATTAGGATTAAGCGGGTCAGAAAATAATTGAATGAATGAAAGGTTTGGTATGTACTGGTATATAAGCATATGATATATGCACAGAAACACAAATAAAACAAAGTAAAATAATATTGTTAAGCTTTATTTTTCCTTTTTTAAAGTGCATAAATATTAATGATGCCGCCTACTTCAAGTGACCATGATAAACCATGAGTGTCCATCCACTTGGAATAATGTCTTTTAAATTCCAGTTAGTGCATCAATCAAATCCCTCTGCTCCCATCACACTACCACATTCTGATCAACATGAAATAAGCATTACCATATTTAATCTTTTGAATGTACATGCTAAAGCATTTGTAATTTGCTCAAAAGAAAATAAAAATGATGAGATGGTGTGAAGTTTAAATCTTTTTTATCTGAGAAATGAACAAAAGTGATCGGGGGGATACAGAAAAGTGGGTTGAATTCTGATATTTTAATTAATGCCAATTTACTCTTACCTTACAGTAATAAGTCATAATTAACCACCTGCAGAAGTTAAGTAAAGTATAAAAATCTTCAAAAATAGATATCCTTTAATCAAGTACAGACACTTAAACAAAAGCTTACAACTTTCAAAACAACAGTAATTAATTACAATCAAGTTTACAGAGTAGAAGAATACATGGATCACCATACAGGTAATTAGGATACAATAAGGGTTACTATAAAAGAGATTATTTAGCAGAATTACATTCTTAAAGTGAAACGAAAGGCAAGTCATCCAAACTCTCCTGTTACACATGAACATATTTATATTTTCATTATCAGGTGGTTTTTACGTACAGTTTCGAAGTTGCAATCTGCAAAAATCAACGAGTTTTTCATTAGCCAGCTTGAAAAGACTGCTGTTTCACTCTCGCGAGAGTGCGAAGACGTGAGAAGAGTTGTATGTTAATCCTCCAGTTCATTTAAGGCAAGTTAATGGCAATAATAACAGTATACAGATATTAAAATAACAAATGAGATGTAAACTAGTGAATTTCTGAATAAAATAAAACTAGGCACAAATACAATTCATTCGAATCCGTTTGCATACATTAAAACAAGCAAACATTCATTCATTCATTTTCTGAACCGCTTAATCCTAATTAGGGTCGCGGGGAGGCTGGCGCCCATCTCAGCTGACTCTGCGCAAGGGCAGAGTACACCCTGGACAGCACTCCAGGCCATCGCAGGTGCTTGAACATACAAAAGAATAAAGCGGCATGTATTCATATGCAAATTAGTTCTGTGTTGCTAGCAGAAACACAAGACGATCATGTGACTTTTGGCATCACAATGTTGCCCCCCTGTGTGTGGAGTAATTGCCATTTTATGCCCTAAACAAGAAAAAATGTTCATGAAACAGGGCAATTTTATAAAAACAGACATAAACTATGCATGAAATCTTTCAATAAGTTTGGGTTTAATTTCTTTTTAAGTATGAGTTTGGCATAACTCTTCTCTCATTCAGCCAATAACTTCACTCCATTCATCAATCAAAAGGACTCCATTTAGCATCCAGTCATTTCAGATTAGCATGATAGTTCATCAGCGGAGGAAAAACTTGTGAAAGAATTGTGTCAGTTCACCATCTGCAGTGATCCTCTCATGCAACACAATGCAGGTAGCTCTATAGATATCTGTGTGTTTGAATATGAATGAGATACCCGACTGCAGTGTGGAAATTCAGGATGAGCGTTACTGGCCGTACTGCAGTAAAATAGTTGAATACACTGAAGTAAGAAAAAATAAATTTTAACTTTACCCCACTAGAAAGTGTGTATGCTACCTCATTTAAAAAACACATGCTGAAGTTAGCTGGATAGATTTAACAAAGCTAGCCAATTCATTCATTTTCGAAGGCACTTAATCCTAATTAGGGTCTCACTCTGGGTGAAGGCGGAGTACACCCTGAACAGCTTGCCAGGCCATCACAGGGCCAACACACATACAACCATTCACACTCACACCTAGGGGCAATTAGAACAGCCGATTAGCCTACTGAGCATACTTTTGGACTGTATTGTGGAAACTGAATTACCCGGAGCAAACCCACACAAGCATGGGGAGAACATGCAAATTCCGCACAGAAACGCCTGAGCCCGGGAATCGAACCCAGGCCTTCTTGCTGTGAGGTGGACACGCTAACCGCTGTGCCACTGTGCCGCCAGCTAGCCAATTTCCTTTGCTCATTCCAGGTCAGACTAACATCACTTCCAATAGCTAACGTAACTATGCAAAGCAAAAAGTGGAATTGTAGCTAATGGTAAATATTGTTTGTGTCTGTGCTAGCAGGATTATGCAAAAAGTTATGGACAGATTTTTTAATGAAATTTGCTACCAGACGTGGGGTTTTGGACAAGGAAGACTTTCAAAGGACAAGGATAGATTTCGACTTTTTTTTTCTTTTGAAGTGTGGTACTACAGCAAGCCCAATAGGGGGTGCTGTGTAAATTCAGGTGGGGGTTTTTTTTGGCTTGGCACAGGTTTGCGCTCTCTGAGTGCTCTTGTTGAATTATATTTTCAGGAATAACTGAGTTTGAGGCATTTCATATCGTAAAAAGTACGTTTTACATCTCAAGAAGACAAAATTATAAATTCAGTTATAATATATTGTATATTGTATTCAGTTTTTTATTGATTTAAGACATAAATACAATTAAAGGTTGCAACATTTTAAACTTATACTTGCATGTATTTGTGACTGGAAACCTCCTCTTTTAACTATATGTTTAATTATTCATCATTTCTTTCTTTATTATACTTTATTTTAGTATTACTGCATCAGGCTGGGGCGACACGGAGGCATAGTGGTTAGCATGTCTGCCTCACAGCAAGGTCCTGGGTTTGAGTCCCAGACTCGGGTGTTTCTATGTGGAGTTTGCACGTTTTTCCCGTGTTTTTGGGGTTTTCCTCTGGGTACTCTGATTTCCTCCCACTGTCCAAAGACATGCACATTAGGCTAATTGGCTGTTCCAAACTATCCCTACATGTTGTGAATGCTTGTGTGTGTGTTGGCTCTGCAATGGTCTGGTGAGCTGTTAAGGGTGTACCTCGCTTTCGCTCAGTGTTGGCTCAGATTAAGCCCTAGCCTCCCTGTGACCCCAGAAAGCATTAAAGAGTTTGGTAAATTAGGTAGTGAGAGTTAGTGCATCAGGCTTAACTTGGTCTTTTTTTACTCAAACTTACCTCAAACTCTGGACAGGTGTAGAATTATGTGACAGTCAACATGGTGCAAAAATACATCTTGGTTGCTTTGTTGCCTCAGTGTTTCTCACTTTTTGCCCCATAATGGACTGGTGACCTGTCCAGGGTGTACCCCACCTCTGGCCCGAAGTCAGTTAGGATTGTCCTTCAGGCTCACAATGAATAAGAGGTGCAGATAATAGAGGAATGAAAATTATAAACACCAAACATGTCCAAGAGGAGATCTTCACGGGGTGGGTATGTACTGTTTCATGTATGCTTGACTATTTTCTGACACTGTGCTGAATTCAGAGTTGATGTAGTAGTTATGAAGTAGTAGTGAAGAGTTAACACCATAACCGCACACATTAGTATTCAAAATACCCTCTTACACACTACTCCGATAATTAAGCTGCATTTACATGCAGCGCTGAATTTTGGCCCAAAAACAGAGGCGTCTCTCGGTTGTTGACTGCGAATGTGACCTTGAACCTATGTCTGTTTTTCTTCTGTGATATCGACTCAAGGGAGGAGTAATATTAAATCTGGCTCCACTGTCTCGCAAGTTGTTGTAACCCTAATATTTCATCTAGAAATACAAGTTTTGGGCATGTAGGTACACAGCGAAAATAATGGAACGGAGGACAACATTTAAATCTATAAATATGGAGTTGGGAAAACCACTCCGGAAAAAAAAAATGCTTGTTTTTGTTTTCATCTCTATACAAACAGGAATCCAGAGAAATTTGCATCAGAGATAATTCTCACCACTGTATATTAATCTAAACTGTATTTTCATTGGGCGGCACGGTGACGAAGCGGTTAGCAAGTCCGCCTCACAGCAAGAAGGTCCTGGGCTCCAGTCCCGCGCTCAGGCGTTCCTTTGTGAAATTTGCAGGGTCACGAACATGCTCCCTGTGAGCATGCAGGTTTCCTCCGGGTACTCCAGTTTTCTCCCATGGTAAAGAGGTATTTACATTAGGCTAATTAGATGTTCCAAATTACCCAGAGGTATGAGTGTATGTGAGTGAATGATTATCTGTGTATGTTGGGCCTGCGATGGTTTGGTTAGCTTTTCAGGGTGTAGCCTGCCTTCGCCCAGTGTCGGCTGAGATAGGATCCAGCCTCCCTGCGTCCCAGCTTATGTGCTTAGTATCTTTTATTCACCTGTTTACATCTCATTTTGGTTCTGTTTACAGTAGCAATAACAAGACCGCGTGACAAGAGGAACGATCTTTGTGTGCGCGCAAAAACTTTACGGTGCAACACCGATTTGTAGAAAGTGATTACGCATTCTGCGCCATCATTTGCCTCAAGATGACAATGTTTAATAATATCATCACGCACACTGCAGGGGTCATCGACACTCACGTACAGGAATAAGTAAATGGGGCAGCCGTGGCCTAATGGTAAGAGGAACAGGTATGGAGCCGGAAGGCTGTTGGTTCGATTCCCGAACCAGCAGGAAAAATGTGGAGGACATTTGGGCACATTTTGCCCAGCGGTTTTAGCACAGTGGGGGTCTAACGGGAATTCAAGCCCACAACCTTGCAATTATGAGCCCAGAACCCTAATCACTACATGTTCAGAAGGTTAGCTTATAAAGCAGACAATTAGAATATGCTACCGGCATATAATAATGATTTTAAAGTAAAGGAACAATATTTATGTAACATTACAGCCTCTTAAACGCTATCGACTATATTACTGAGTGTGCACATTATTTTCTCTGAGGTAATTAACACTTAAATGATGTTTGTTTAAATGTCAGCTAAACAAAGAACACCTGCATTATTCAATGTACAAATCAACTCCAGCCATGATTAAAATAAATCTGCATAAATTAGCATGCATTAAATCATACCATCACCAATGTGTGGTGAATCTGAACACCATGCTTTGTTAAGGTGAACTAATGGAATAATCACAGTTATACATCTCCCTGAATATTCTGAAGGTAACTCTGTTGTTATTGAATCTAAATTAGATGGCACTTGCTTGATGATGTCATCTAGTTGCTCGTCTTCGGAACGTTCAGCTGCGGCTGATGGGAAAAGCACAGCCGCACGGCTGTGCAGATGGATGGGAACAGCCTTGTAGACAATACGAAGTTTTCACTGCGGTGTCATGGAGTTATGTTTAACTCACTCTCATCCTCTTTTATCCAGTCTTTCATTCCTTTCTCATTCAGTGGAATAAAAGCTCAATGCAGAACACTTCAGAACAGTTAGTCTAGTGTCTCCCGTCTAGTGCTAGTGTCTAAATCAAGGAAGGGTAGCAGCGAGCGAGATGCACACAGAGCTCAGGGGGTGCTTCAGCTGGATTTAGGTGATGTAATCCTCATATTAGTGCCACTTCATTTGAGACCACTGCACTAACCTGGGTAGAGGGGGACAGCTAATAGAAACCTCTAAGAGAGAGAGAAATGGAGAGTGTGTATGTGTGTGTGGGGTGGGGGGGACAAGCATGAGAGTGATGAATCACAAATGAGAAGACGCAGGGAGAGAGGATATGAGAAGAAAGGGAAAAAAATGGAAAAGGAAATAGAGGGGATGAGACAAAGTCAAAGTTGAGAGGGATAAAGGGATAATGTGCTCTACAATGAGAGAGAGAGAGAGAGAGAGAGAGAGAGAGAGAGAGAGAGAGCTTACTGACCACCATCTTACAAAACATGGAGCAACATGTCAGTAGCTGAGAGGCAGTAAGGGACAATGACACACACACATACAACCATTCACACACACACCTAGGGGCAATTTGGAACCGCCAATCAGCTTACTGTGCATGTTTTTGGACTGTGGTAGGAAACCAGAGTACACAGGGGAAACCCACGCAAGCATAGGAAGAGCATGCAAACTCTACGCAGAAACGCCCCGAGCCCGTGAATCGAACCCAGACCTTCCTGTTGTGCCGCGGGCGTACTAACCACTGCAGCACCCTGCCGCCATGGTAAAACCACTGATAGATAAAGTGAATAACGGTGATGACTCTCAAAGTCGATGTGTTAGAAGCAGGAAAAAATGGGCAAGTGTAAGGATCTGAATGACTTTGACAAGGGCCAAATTACCATAGCTAGACGACTGGGTCAGAGCATTTTCAAACACACAGGTATTGTGGGGTGTGTCCCAGTATGCAGTGATAGGTCAGGACAAACGGTGAACCAGGAACAGGTTCACGGGCACCCAGGGCTCACAGAGAAGCATGGGGAGTGAAGGCTATCCCATGTGACCTGATCCCACAGAAGGGCATCAGGAAGAAATCAGAATCCACAGCGCATTGCAGATTGCTGCTTGACCCCTGTCCATCTCTGAAAGTACCTACAACGGCACGTGAATAGAAGAAGGTGAACTGGACTAATGACATAGTCATACTTTCTTTGCATCATATGGACATCCAGGTGCATGTGCATTGCTTTTGTGCTGAAGAGGTGGCACCAGAATGGACTATGCGAAGAAGGCAAGCCAGTGGAAGCACTGTGATGGGTAATGTTCTGCTGGGTCCTTGGCTCCTAAAATTTATTCATGTCACCATCTACCCAAACATTGTTACGGACCAAGTACACGCCTTCATGGCAATGGTGATTCGTAATAGCAGTGGGCTCTTTCAGCAGGATAATGCACCATGCTACACTGCAAAACCTGTTTGGGAAGGGTTTCAGGAAAAGAGGCTTCTGAATTCTGCATCTGTGGGATGTGCTGGACAAACAAGTCCAAACCATGGGAGCCCCACTTTCAACTTATAGGAATTAAAGGATGTGCTGCAAACTGCTTAGTGCCAGATACCTCAGAACACCTTCACTGGTCTTGTAGAGTCCATACATTGAGTTGAATCTGTGTTGGTGGCAAAATAAGACCTACACAATAATAGGCAGGTGGTTTTAATGTTATGGCTAATCTGGATGTATCATTCATTCATTCATTTTCTGAACCGCTTAATCCTAATTAGGGTCAGGGGGAGGCTCACGCCTATCTCAGCCAACTCTGGGCGAGGGGAGAGTACACCCTGGACAGCTCGCCAGGCCATCGAAGGGTGGATTTATTATTATTATTATTATTATTATTATTATAGAAGGCAGAATATTAAAAAACGCTTTATGAAGAGATAAAAAAAAAAAAAAAAAGAATCTAGGAAAGATGGCCAGACAGTCAGATAGATAGATAGATAGATCAAGACAGAGCGAGCTGGAAAGGAGGCAGTGATAGAGAGAGGCAGAAAGATAATGTGAGAGAGAGTGAAAAAGAGAGGTGGTGTTAGACTGCCATCTGTTGATCCTGCAGAAGGACTTCGAGCTGCGTTTCATCGTTCCATCCCTTCACTCAGCTTTTCAGTCTCGCTGTAGCAGAAATCCACTCAATAATGCTGTTAGCAAATTAAGAACGAGGGAGTGAGTAGTTTGACAAAATTATTACTGTTGCTGATAATAATGAAAATAATCAGAACCACAGTAAAAAAAAAAAAAAAAAAGGACAAGGGGACTGCGATGGACTCGTATGACAGATTTGATAGCTCAATTCAATTATGATGCTATGGGCGACCTTCATGAAGTCACCAATGACGGCAAAGGACACGAGTGAGCAAGAGACTGAGGTTAAAAAAGATAAAGAGACAGAGAGAGAGAGAGAGAGAAAGAGAGAGAAGCACACAACAAGAGAGAGAGAGAGAGAGAGACAGACACACAATGAGAGAGATAGAGAGAAAGAGACAGACACAATGAGAGAGAGACAGACACACAATGAGAGAGATAGAGAGAGAGAGAGAGACAGACACACAATGAGAGAGAGAGAGACAGACACACAATGAGAGAGCGAGAGAGACAGACACACAATGAGAGAGAGAGAGACAGACACACAATGAGAGAGAGATAGAGAGAGAGACAGACACACAATGAGAGAGAGAGAGACAGACACACAATGAGAGAAAGAGAGACAGACACACAATAAAAGAGAGAGAAAGAGAGAGAAGCACACAACAAGAGAGAGAGATAGAGAGAGACAGACACACAATGAGAGAGAGATAGAGAGAGAGACAGACACACAATGAGAGAGAGAGAGACAGAAACACAATGAGACAGAGAGACAGAAACACAATGAGAGAGAGAGAGAGAGAGAGAGAGACACACAATGAGAGAGAGAGATAGAGAGAGAGAGACACACAATGTGAGAGAGAGATAGAGAGAGATAGAGAGAGACAGACACACAATGAGAGAGAGAGAAAGAGAGACAGACACACAATGAGAGAGAGAGAGAGAGAGAGAGAGAGAGAGAGAGAGATTATGACGGGTGGGTTGTTTTCCAGTCAGTATAAATAGCCACACATTCTGTCTCTGCTCTCAAATTTCGTCTGCACACAAAGTCTTGACAGGCGTGATGGAGGATGACATCACTATGATGGGCTGCTCTATGGCAACCACACTGATGCTTAAGAGACATTATTGATGATCTGAAGTCAGAACTTCTTTCAGGGTCCTTTGCAGTGGGTCACATTTAATGCCACTTCAGTACTTACAGTGTGTTCAATATAACACTGCAGCTTCATTAACCACGATTGACAGTGGCTGTAGGAAACTGTGGTGGTCAATGATTGGTCACTCAGAAAAACTGATGATTAGCAATTGATTCTTTGAAACATCAGTCATCACTGACTGGCTCTTAGGTACAATAGTGATCACTGATTGGCTGCTAAGAATAATTTTGGTCAGTAATCGGTTGCTGGGAAATATGTTGGTTAGGGTTTGGCTCTTAGGTACAATGGTGATCAGTGATTGGCTGCTAAGAATAATTTAGTTCAGTAATCAGTTGCTGGGAAATATGTTGGTTAGGGATTGGCTCTTTTAGGTACAATGGTGATCAGTGATTGGCTGTTGGGAACAACATTAGTCAGACATTGGCTGTTGGGAGCAACATTGGTCAGCGATTGGCTGTTGGGACCAACACTGGTCAGTGACTGCCTGTTGGGAACAATGTTGGTCAGGGATTGACTTTTAGGAACAGTCATGATCAGGGATTGGCTGTTTGGAACAATAATGGTCAGTGATTAGTTATAGGGAACATCAATTTCCTTTATACCCCTTAAAAGGCTTTATACCCTGCTGGTGTGTTGAGTAAATCTGTTGTCAAGCTGCAGGACAGTTTCAAATGTCTACTAAAAAAAAGTTTGGTTTAATTTGGGTATCTATCCATTTATTTTTATTTAAGTTGCTTAAGAGGTCTAAAATTTCACCAAATCTGTCCACAAACTTGCCAAGTTGGCAACACTGCCTGTCCATCTGTTTTAAAGCAAATATATTTTTGTAGTATTATTAAAGCAGCTAAATAGCGAGTTTCTTTTGCCAACAGCCAAAAGGCAATTTCGAGAAAAGTACTGAGAATCAGATTAAGCAAACTTTCTCAAAGAGCCTACATCTTGTTTTTATATTATTCCTGGGCGTTTATGAAGCACATCTCAAGTGATTTTCACTCCAGTATGTTTTTATTAAATTGGTGTAAAGTGCTTTTTTTATGCCTCTCCGCCTCAACCTGTTTTCACAGAGACCCATCATTAATAGTCCTACAGCAGACCCCAAGTGTTCATTAATATTTATCAGCTTGCTAATATCCTTCTCAATGACAAGAAAGCCATTTTTCACATCAGTAAAAGCAGTTCTTTAAAATCCTTTGCAAGTTTTGTAGCTTGTTCCTATTTCTAGTGGAAGTGTGTAGCTTTATTATTTAATAGGTCCATTAAACACCAAACGTCACCGGTCAGCTGATTCAGCGAATCGGATTCTTCAGGTGGGCAAAACAGAACTAATGGGTTCAGTTTACTCGTGGATTACAGAACAATATTATTTGCTATTTTAACATGATTAACAACATGCTGTTAAATATAGCAGGGCTGGAGCTGGACTTTCAAATGGCCTGAATGAGCCTTAAATTTGACTACTTACTAACTCATGTTTTGTTTTGTTTTTTACACACCTACCGTATCCATAACAAAACCTGAAGAACTTTACTAGTGGTAATTTATCCTTAAGATTAAAGCCTATGAGGGATACGTACATCCCATAGGGTGAGTACACTCTTTTTATTTATATTTTCTAGTGTGAATCTTTACTGTACAGAGAGCCGGTAACAGCCTGAATGTTTAACATTTTATAATAATAGCAGAATACACATGAGACATATCAACAGCGTGCAGTCTTACTGACCCGTGTGTGTGTGTGTGTGTGTGTGTGTGTGTGTGTGTGTGTGTGTGTGTGTGTGTGTGTGTGTGTGTTTTCTTCTCAGTGTGGTCGTGGGAGAAATGAGTTGTTCAATAAGTAGAAGAAGCTGGGAGGCTGGAGGATCAGTAAACACAATCTACCCAGAGAATGCAGAGAGATTTGTGTTTGAAGAATGAATGAAGGGGTTATTTGCTGTATTTGCAGGAGAAAATTATTTTGTTTAGGCCTTTTTCAATCAACAGCTTACATTTAGTTGGTGTGCTAAATATTACTCTTCAGTCCTGTATTCTGATTGGTCAGAAAATGTTATTTATTGAACAAAATTAAAATATATAATTTATGATATGCTGGATTTTCCTGTAGAGTAATAACCATAAATTCCCCTGCCCTTTTCCCATCCAGAACCAACATTGTTCAAATTGCCAACATAGAAGTGTCTATCTGAGCACCCACAGGCGTGCTGATCTTAAAGGTGCCCATTCACTAGTGAACAGCCTATTTGTTAAATAAAGGATGCCCAATCTTATCTGCAAAGGGCCGGTGTGGGTGCAGGTGTTCACTTCAACCAAGCAGTAGCCACACCTTCCACCTGTTTTAATCAGTGATCTTAAAAAAAAACAACAACAAAAAAACAGACTAGATTGCACATTAGTGTTTCAATTCTGAAGCCGGGTGGCAGCCATCTTGGTGAGACCACCTTGCTTTAAAATCTCCAAATGGAGCCGTTAAAAGCCCACACAGCTCAAAAGCCCTGAATTTTTTACTGCTGACAGTTGGACTACCTTAAATTGATTTAACATTACAAATGATTTCACTGATAATTGTAATTCATTGAAAAAATAAAAATTAAAAAAAGCTCTGCATAGCTAAAATTTGGCAAAAAAAAGAAAGGTTTTAAAATTAAATGTACATCTCGGATGTAATTATTTCCATTTTCCCATCTTTTCATGCTATTTGAATATAACGTTCAGCAGTAAAGTGGTCTCACCAAGATGGCTGCCAACACTAAATCTGAGGGAAACGGTACTCAACGGTCCATACAGCAAGACAATTTAACTTTACAATTTAAAATTTAACAAGATTTCTTGATTTAAGATTATTAAAATAAGAAATTAACTCTTAAAACAAGATAAATTAGCTAACACTTCTAAATCTAAGTTTTTTTTATCTTGGTAAGAACCAAATAATTTGCAAATAATTTGGTGTGTGGGGGGTCGAGGGATCGAATCGTGATGATCTTGAGGGTACTTGGTGGTGATGATCGTGACGATTATTACAATGTATTCGACACCAATCGTGATAGACCGTGGGAATCATAGTAGAGCGCAGTAGAGCCTAACAGACCTTAACAGAGCGCAACAGACCTTGATACGCCATCGTAGGGGATCTTGATGAACTTGAAAACATGATAACTTTAAGTTTCATCTCTTGCATGCACCCTGCCCCCTTTTTATACCCGTTATGCTCCAAGCGTGCTCATAAATCGTGGAGCTCCATGCTTCTTTAAATCATAGACATCGTGGCCATCATGGACACCATGCCCCAGTGTAAAGCCAGTATAATGGAAAAGTCAGAGATCAAGTGTTCCACACTCTCACTTGCCTCAAGGTGCAGGGGTCATTAACACTCGTGTACATGAGTAAACAAATGGTTTCAGAAAGACACCATGGCCGATTTCATTTTATTTCCAAGAGATAATACTACATTTCATATTTTTTTATGTATTTAATCTGCCTGGTAAATGAATTTGCAACTTTAAAATGAGGCGTGGCCAGGTGCATTGTTCGTGCATTGCTATCCTGAGTAGTAGGCAGTAGAACATGCTTGCAAGATGGACCAACAAAAACCTTGTCTGTAGTTAATGATGAAGTATTAAACTAATGTTTTAGGGATGCATTATTTTACTCACAGCCAGTTAGCCTAATGTGCATGTCTTTGGACTGTGGGAGGAAACCCAGGGTACCCAGAGGAAACCAATGGAAGCACAGGGATAGCATGCAAACTGCACACAGAAACGCCCAAGTCCGGAAATCAAACCCAGGACCTTCTTGCTGAAGCGCACATGCTAACAACTACACCACTGTGCCGCCAGATGCATTTTCAGAATAGTAACAGTAGAAGTTCATACTGTCTCCTTAGTTTTTCTACATTTTTCCAGTCCATGATGAATAAACACAACATAAACACACCCATAAAACCACACACAAAACTCAGACAGTTACAAGTAAAACCAAAGGACAAAATACACCAAGAACAAAAATGTGATGTCATTTATGAAATACCATGTTTATCATGCAATAAAACATACACTGGAGAAACAGGCAGATCATTTGGAACACGAAAAGGGGAACATCAAAAAGAATGTGAAAAGCAAACATCCAAGAGACAAACGAGCAATAAAAGAACAAGGCGAACAGGAAATCCTCAGATCAGCCATATCCGATGATTGCAGAAGAGAGAACCACATCATGGACTGGAAAAATGCCAGGGTCAAAGTAACTGAAAAGTGCTGAAAGTAACAAATACCACCGCAGGATCAGGGAGGCCATCGAAATTAAAAAACGGGCTCCAAGAACCATTAGCCGGGATGAAGGAGCTTACACCCTGTCCCACACTTGGGACGTGGTCCTGGACAAGGCGTCAGGCAGTAGGGGGCGTAAGCGTTCCCTACAGTCTGAAGAAAAAACAACTTAAGTAACCTATAAGACACGTCACAAGAACATCACGTGACGCTTCTGACGATTACAACACACATATGATTACTTAGGAGACTGATTAAACCCCTTTGACAAACTTGAACAAGAATCAAAAGGTATAGCAGGAAGTAGCGAAGTTAGAGCAGAAGTGTTTTCCTTTTTCTTCTTTATTTCCCACTTCATCTGGGGTCAATGCGTTAATATGTTTCAAAAGGATTTTTAATGGATGCCCTTCTTTACACCAACCCTCATCCACTCACATTTACACCTGGGGGCAAATTGAAATAGTTAATTAGCCTAATAGGGAAGCACGGTGGCCAAGTGGCTAGGTCCTGGGTTCGAGTCCCAGCCTTGAGCAGTTCAGTGTGGAGTTTACATGTTCTCCCTGTGCTTGTACGGGTTTCATCCGGGTACTCCGGTTTCCTCCCACAGTTCAAAGACTTACAGATTACGCTAACTGGCTGTTCCAAATTGCCCCTAGGTGTGAGCATGAATGGCTGTGTGTCTGTTGGCCCTGTGATGGACTGTGATGGTGAGCTGTTCAGGGTGTACCCCGCCTTTGCCTATAGTTGGCTGAGATAGGCTTCATCCTCCCTGCAATTCTATTAGGATTAAGTGGTTCAGCAAATGGATAAATGAATTAATGAATAAATAATCTGAAAAATATGCAAGTCTTCCAAATGTAAAAGAAAACCAAAGCACCCAAAGGAAACCCACGCAAGTACAAGGAGAACATGTGCACTCCACACAGAAACAGCCACACCCAACCCACGACGTTCTTACTATGAAGCCAGGGTGCTAACCACTACGACGCCACTCTGCTCCCCAATGGTTGAAGTTATCTGATGTTCAACGGACGCCCCCTGCAGGTATGAGGGTGCAATACACAATTACAAAATACACATTTTGAAATAATTACAAGGGCACTCATACTGGACAATGCCGTGTGTAAGGAAATGTAGTTACCTCTCATTGTTAAATACAGTACACGTTCACAGTGTTTGTATTATTTCTACTGCATTTGTAGCTTCGCTCGGAGTCTCGCGACCCTAATACGATTTAGCAGCTCAGCAAATGAGTGAGTGTGTAAGAGTGGGTGTATTTTTTAACCGTTTGTCCTTTCATTTTGAAAAGATTGCTTATGAAAGAATCCTGTGAAGAGTTCGTAGAAATACTGTCAGAGCCAAGGCTGCGGAGATCTTTTTTAATTATTTATTTCACCTCCATAGTTATAATTAGGATGAAAGCATACAAAACATATACATTCAGGTGTCATCTTCTGTCAGATATTAAAGCTTGGCAAACCTTTTAAATGCACTATCAAGTGAT
>JBCNYH010000006.1:4755448-4775381 GCA_039654325.1 Tandanus tandanus | reverse complement strand
TGTATAGTGTATATGTGTGTTTCCTCTGGGTACCCCGGTTTCCTCCCACAGTCCAACAAAAACCCTTGCACAGTCAGCTAATTGGCTGTTCCAAATCGCCCCTAGGTGTGAGTGCCAATGCTTGTATGTGTGTTGGCGCTGCAATGAACTGGCAAGCTCTCCAGGATGTACCCCGCCTTCACCCAGAATCGGCTGAGATGGATGCCAGCCTCCCGTCCACCCTAATTAGGATTAAGCGGCTTAAAAAATGAATGCAGTAAGGAATATCTAAATGAAGAAACCTAAACTTCCAATGAGTAACATACAAGTAAAGTTAGCAAAAATTTGACCTGCATACTGGGTGTGTCATGAAATTTTTTTTGCTGTCCACAAAAAAAAAAAAAAATCAGTTTGCCAATGACAAGGACAGGCCTTTTGAAATAATGTGCTCCGGACAGACTGATCGATGATAGAGTTGTTTGGCTACAGTCACAGTGCAAATTATGGTGCAAATTAAAAACAGTGCCTTAGGAGAAGACTTTTTAAACCAACTGTGAAGCATGGTGTTGAAAATTTTGTGGTTTGGGGTTGCTTTGCTGCCTCAGGGACTGAGCAGCTTGCAATCATTAATTTAACCTTGAATTCTGCATCATATCAAAGATATATTAGACATATTAAAGATCATTTAAGGCCATCTGTCCAAAAGGTGAAACTGAACTGGAGGTGGGTTTATATATTTTAACATTCTAAGCACACTAGGAAATAAACCAAGGCTGAAAAAGAAGGAGTGGGGTTATAGAATGGTCGAGTCAAAGACAAGATTTGAACCCAAATGAAATGCTGTGGAGGATTTGAAAAGGGCAGTACATGAAAGAAGGAAGCGTGATCAGAGATTTCAGCGGACTGATGTCAGAGACTGGTGGACAATTATGCAAAACACATATTGGGTGACGCGGTGGTGTAGTGTACCTCACAGCAAGACGGTGCTGGGTTTGAGTCACTGGCTCGGGCGTTTCTGTATAGAGTTTGCATGTTTTCCCCATGCTTGCGTGGGTTTCCTCCAGGTACTCTGGTTTTCTCCCACAGTTTAAAGACATGCATCTTAGGCTAATTGGCTGTTCCAAATTGCCCCTAGGTGAGATATATATTGAAAAGAAAACTTCCCGGGTGGCGCAATGGTTAGCACATCTGCCTAACAGCAAGAAGGTGCTGGGTTCGAATCCCGGGCTCGGGTGTTTCTGTGTGGAGTTTGCATTTTTTCTGTGGTGGGTTTCCTCTGGGTACTCTGATTTTCTCCCACAGTCCAAAAACATGCACAGTATGCTAACCGGCTGTTCCAAATCAGCCCTAGGTGTGAACGTGTGTGTGTGAATGGTTGTGTGTATGATCCCTGCGATGGCCTGGCGAGCTGTCCAGGGTGTACCCTGCCCTTGCCCAGAGTCGGCTGAGATAGGCGCCAGCCTCCCCGCAACCCTAGTTAGGATAAAGCGGATTAGAAAATGAATGAATGATGAGGAAAATCCCCCATGGAGTGTAATTTTATTCAATAATTGTATGATATAACATTCCTCACATACTCAAAGAGAAATCACTTTTGATCTCACCCAATAAGCAACACATGCCTTCGAAAATTATTATGTAGCACGTGTATATAGGGAACAGAATAACTGATGTTGATGAACTCGGTCTTCTGGGACACGAATAACATTATAACACATAGAGTACAAATGTAGTGTGTATTAGTGTGTAGTAAGTAAACATGCCACAGTCCATTCAGTAAGATGAAGTCATTAAGGGCCTTTTGGGTGGAGAAGAACCTCTTTTCAAATATAGACACAGAAGGAAATGGTCAAGAATCATTGACCCCTCTACCTTTGCTCTTATATTACACTATCTCATTATGATCAGGGAATTTGGTGCACAGTTGACTGTAGATTCTCAATAATGAGATTTCTAATTATGGATGTAACACCATCAGAAAGAGCGGAGAGAGAGAGAGAGAGAGAGAGAGAGAGAGGGAGAGAGAGGCATTGGCCATGTCTTATTAATCAGAGTGAATCCTCTGGGATGGACTTTGGCTTTCCAGAGAGAGTGAGATCTAATTAAGGCAAATTACTGTGGATAACAAACAGAGATAGATGAGATTGTAATGAGAGTGATCCGCTGTATCTCAGCATAATGTTCCTGTATATTGCTCGAAGTCAAATATAACCTTATATGCCCAGTGTTGATATTATACAGTATTAATAGTGCATTATGGAAACTGTTGCTCATATAATACCTTAATATGAATATACACACAAAGGAGGGAAGATTGATGTGACCCAGAGGGTGCACTTGCGGTTTGGTAGTCCTTGTTTGCACACACATGGAAAGGTTTATAGCATTGCAATCTCGTTACATATTCGGTGGTTTACAATTTAGTATTCGCCCCCTTGAACTTTTCCATGTTTTAATCATGGAACAACTGATGGATTGAGATTTTATTTCATGAATCCAGGAACTGAAGTGTGGGGGATCAGTATAGTTTGCAAAAGCATTTGCTAATAAAATACAAAGACACTGCGGCTGCGTAAGTTTTTCCTATTACCCCTGAAATAAGTTGTTCCAGTTACCAGTTGCCAACAGAAAGCGCGTAATTAGTTAAATGGGGTCTACATATGTGCAATTAACATGTTACATGTTCTCAATATTCACTAAATACCCAAAAACTGTTAGGGAAAGTAATACCATCATGAGCAAAGCAAACCAAGTGCAGGACCGAGTATCAGCCAAGAGTGGTTATAAAAAAGATCCCAACACTGAACACCCGGTGGATTACTATTCAATCCTTTAAAATTTCAAATGGTACAACTGGTACAATGCCTAAAGGAGACCATCCAACAAAAGCCGGGTAAGGAGGGCATTAGTCAAAGATGCAATGCTCAACATAATGCTACCACCACCATGCATCACTTGGGAAAATCCTCTGCCAGGCTTTGTGTTAAAGCCAAAATGTTCAGCTCTGGTCTCATCAGATCAGATTTTCTGCAGATTTGTATGTCTGCATATTTTAAATCTGCAGCTTGTCTTTTGGCAAATTCGAATAGGATTTAATACAGCTTGCACAGCTTTATAATATGACCAGTGGCGCCTGGTGATATAAAAATAGGAGTAGCACAGATTTTACAATGTACTTTATATGGGTGGCACGGTGGAGTAGTGGTCAGCTTGCATTATTATTATTATTATTATTATTATTATTAGGTAATTAATACAAAAGAAATTGTTTTCAGTGCTAAGGTGCTGGTGTCGATACTGCCATCCTCATGCCACTTAACAGTAGGCATTTGCAAATTAAATTTGTCTTCCGGAATGGTCAATGCTGTGGAAGTCTCCTCTCCATCAGTCTCAGCTAGACACGATCAGAAATAATTAACAAATTAAAGTCATCTATTGAATGTTCTCAGATAAAGTCTCTGAGCACAACTACAGAAAATAAAGAGATGAAACCACTTTAACCGACGCGTATAATTTATTTTTTTTATCTACTTGTAATTAATGTGAAGAGTGGTTTAAAAGTCAGAAAAATGCTGCAGCTCTATGTAACTCGAGGGAAACAGACGGGAACAGAGGGAAACCATTCCGATAATTAAGAGATCATCAACAGATTGTCAGCAAAATCGAGCCTTTCACACATTTCCAGCCATCTGTACAAGGAAAAATACTCAGTGAAAATGATGACATGTCTAATTTATCCTTTCTGAAAGTTTGGTGGATGTACGTAACACTTGTGTGTAACTCTGATGAAACTGCCAAAAATGTGTGACAAGCAGCCTAACAGAAATTGACAGAGCAGAAGTGGGCTGCTGATAAAACATCTCTTGCTTATTTTATAAGGCCATAAGGCTTAAAAAATATATTAGGCTACGATTTTTCAATGTCTATCATCAAAAATGCTTTTACTACAAGTCAGCGTGTTGCCCATTTCAAATAACACATCCGTCCATCCGTGACTGTTTGGCAGATAGTCAAGGTTTTAAACGAAGTGCAGCCTGAAAACATGTAATCAAAGAGAGTAGGATGAGGCCTGGCATGGGCAGGTTTGTATCCCATGTTTATATCACACGTTCTCTGAAAGTATGCTATTAGTGATGATGAGCGCTGGAACAACGATGCTGATGATTGAGTCACATGTCTGTTTCATCATACGTCAAAAACTGAATTAGAAACAGGCAGAAGGTCCGGAGAAAGCCTGTTAGACTTGCTCTTAAAACAGAGATATCAAATACCAGTGCAACAACACACCCCAGAACCAGAGTGGGCGGGGCTGGATCTTCTTAAAGATGTCTTATTTCTTCTTACTCCTTGTTCCCTACATATAAGCACATAAAAAAGTCATGTTTGTTAGTCAGTTAGGCAAATTGTTTACATAAAAACGCCACCACAAGTGCTTGACCATAATCCCAGTTTTTTGGATGCATCTCAAACCACAGTTGGTGGCTCCAAATTGCCCCTAGGTGTGAGTGTGAGCATTTGTGTCTGTTGCCGTGCAATGCAATGGACTGGGGAGCTGAACCCCACCTTCGCCCAGTCGGCTGCAATAAGGAGTTCAGTAAATGAACGTATGAAATAAGCTTATAAGGCTGTTGTGGCTCACTGGTTAAGGCTCTGGGTTACTGATTAGAAAGCCAGGGGTTCAAGCTCCAATACTACCAAGTTGCCACTGTTGGGCCCTTGAGCATGGTTGTATAAATTAGATAAAAATGTAAGTGGCTCTGAATAAGAGCGTCTGACGAATGCTATAAATGTAAATGTAATAACAACCAAGCAAAAGACAAAATAGCAACAGTTTAGAAAAGAAAAGTCACTGGAATGGTTAAAGGATCACCTATTTCTAAAAAAAAAAAAAAATTATTATTATTAAAAGAAAATTACTGGTAAACTCAATCAGGTGTAACTAATTACCTTCTTCATAGCACACCAAGCTAATTAGCTTTCATCTGTGATGGACTGTAATCATTCTCATTATTTCAGTAAAAATACAGCTATTCCCAAAGCATTCTAGTGCTTGGAAGTGAAACAGAAAACAAACAATTAACTATGGGTGGCAAGGCACTGTCAAAAGACTTCAGGGTTAAAGTTGTGGACAGGCATGTCAGATGAGTCAGATGAATAGAAAAAAAATTAAAGGATTTAATAATTAAAAACTATTAGGACCCTACCCGGATCAGGCTGTCCCAGGTTGCTGCATAGAAGATTTAGGAGGAAACTGACCAGAGAGGATACCAAGAGGTCTATGCTAACTTTGTAACAGTTATGGGAATTTTTACATCTGACAACAGTATCACAATTGTGGCTTGTGTGGGAGGGTTGCAAGATAAAAAGCCACTCTTCCTATGAGGATGTGTCCAAAATGATGCAGCCTGATAAGTAGACTGGCTCATGCACACCATCATAACTTTCTAAATATCACTGTGTTCCAGTGTTCCAAAGATTCATCCTGGGGTTCACTATACAGGCTACAAAAAACATCCTCTCGACAACATCTCACTATTGTTAAAAGTTTGTGACCCAAAGTGAACGCAGACTTCCTTCACAATTAACCAATATTACAAATGCTAAAGCTCTCTATTCACTAGGCTACGTGAACACCATAACTAATGTTTTGTTCTTGTAAGGATGTTAAAGGAGCCGAGTTTGGCAGAACTCTCTTCTCAAAGTGTCTTTGAGCCAAGTACTTTTTCTCATACTTATTTAAAAGGCTCTAAAATGTTCAGCACATTGTGTAAACACTTGTCACTGGGGCAGTGCCCTCCGGGATACACTGTTTAAATAGAGGATGTAGAAAATGTGCGGAAACTCATTTAAGGTAAACATTTGAACCCTACGGATGTTCTGTAGGAACTACACTATGAATATGACACAGTGTCATTTTATTTTTAAAATATATGTTTGAGACGCTGGTAAGTGTTTGTCAAAAAGCAAACATTTAAGGACATACATGTTTATTTTAATTCATTTCTATTTAATTCTATGGACGTTTTGTGTACATTTATGTTTGTGGGGAATGTGATTTTTCATTCATTCATTTATTAATCTTCTAAGCTGCTTATGGTCACGGGGAGGCTGGTGCCCCTCTCACCAGACACTGGGTGAAGGTGGGGTACACCCTGAACAGCTCGCCAGGCCATTGCAGGGCCAACACACATATCACCATTCACACTCACTCTCACACCTAGGGGCAATTCGGAACTGCCAATCAGTCACAGCAAGAAGGTCCTGGGTTCAAGTCCAGGTCTCGGCGAGGGCCTTTCTGTGCATGGTCTTCCCATGCTTGCGTGGGTTTCCTCTGGGTACTCCGGTTTCCTCCCACAGTCCACAGACATACACATTAGGATAGTCGAATGTTCCGAATCCCCCAGGCATAAGTGTGAATTGTTGTGTGTGTTGGCCTGCAGTGGACTTGTGAGCTGTTCGAGGTGTACCCCGCCTTCACCCAGAGTCAGCTGAGATAAGCTCCAGCCTCCCCGTGACCCTGGTAGGATTAAGTGGTTTGACAAATGAATGAATGAATCAATCAATCAATGTTTTGCACCGTTGTTTGTATTCTGGTCATTTAATGCCTTTTGTACAGTGCTATGGTACAATACCTCTTGCTTTAAATGAGGTGTATAAATAAATCTGACTTGATCGGGCTTGCTGGAGCCAATCCCTGGTGTCTTTGGGCATGCAGTAAGGTACACCCACCATGAAAGGGTAACCAAGCTCCCCATTTACATTCCCATTTAAACCTATGGGCCCCATCTACATCTATTCACACCTAGTTTAGTGTAACCTGTTGACTTTAAACTGTTGGAACCGTAGCCATGCGGAGAACCAGTTTAAGGGAAATAGATTTTCAGCTAGGTGTAAGAACCATGTCAAGTATAGGAGCATAACACCTAACATAACACGACATGAAGTATACAACCATCGGTGTGCCCATCATGGATATTGGCCCTTGTACAAGCCTCTGGAATTAGTGTTCTTACCTGGGTTTGCTTCAGTTGGTCCGATTGAGGCTCAGCAACATTAATGTAGCAGTACAATGAAGTCAGCTGACGATCTGAATGTGCTGAGTGACCAGGTTATCACATCAAAGGACTCTTTCTTCCCTGATAGGACGAATATAAAATTTACACTCAAATATGATCCACTGGTTCAGGGTGCATGAGGAATCATCTTCACACATGTATTGGCGCCCCAGAGTTCTGACCTTAACCTTACTGAAAGTCATTGGGAAGCAGGAGAGAACTTTACAACGTAAGATTAATAGAAAAATGAATGCAGCTCTAGACTAAAATAAAAGTTGCGACACTGCATATGTTTATTGAAGCAATGCTACAGAAAATACAAGCTGTCATCAAGTGTAAAGGTGGTCCAACAAAATATGTGAATTATCTCTAGTATTCGTTTATTTATTTATTTATTTTAATTTATGGTAGGTTTTTGCCATTTTCCCCCAGCCAGCATAAGAAACTGCTTGGGTAGCTGACTAAAGATTTTCCTCTGCAAATAAAGAAAAGTAAAAACCATTTTCAATCTCATTTTGTAATCTTAATCCTATTTGGCACAATCATTTGGAAAAAATGCTCACGCATCTGAACACACTCAGTGTTGGAGAGAGAGAGAGAGAGAGAGAGAGAGAGAGAGAGAGAGAGAGATGTTAAGGGAGGATTCTTTGCCAAATCCTAATGTTCGCATCCAACAGTGTCCTTAATTATACAACCAGCACAATCAGCAGTAATTAGTGGCCAATGCGAATATGCAATTAGCAATGCATTGTCTCATTTGATGTCTTTTCATTTTTCAGCAGACTAAATGAACCTGGACTGTGTGTGTGTGTGTGTGTGTGTGTGTGTGTGTGTGTGTGTGTGTGTGTGTGTGTGTGGTAGTACAAAAATGTATCAGACCGAGTCCCATTCTACATGCCATTGAAAGAATAATAATACAATAAAAAGCACAGTACAGGGGGAGAATTGGTGTTGAAACACTTAGCAGACACAAAGCTTGCGTTAACGATATTGCAGTGTTAATTACTAGTCATTACCGAGCCTGTCATTATGACCGAACACAAAATTTGCCTTTGTTTGCATCTGAAATAGAAGCGTAATTGCAAGTGACACTGTTTGTTTGTACAGTGACTCTTATATGAGCTGATACGTCACCCGAAGAACGATAGATACCGTGACACACATACACGCTGGCATTCATTTTTATAGCTAAATGTAATTTAGTTTTAATTTTAAGCCTTACTCTGAATGGATTAGGTATATCTGGGGTAATGTAATTATCTGTGCGAGTTTAATCCCTTTTTATTCATGCGTATGGGAAAAAAAAAGTGCACTGTATTTAACCTTCTGGATAATGAATGGGAGAAATAACCCCAGAGAATATAAAGTATATCCCATCTGAGCTGTTAGTGAAGATGATGCTCTGCTCCATATAAAAAAAGGTTTCGCATTCAGGAAGTGTCTAAAACGGAATATAGATACCCCGACGCGATTACTTCCATAACAGTTTGGTATACACTGTACCTGCTGTAGTTTGGCACGGTGGTGTAGTGGTTAGCACGTCCGCCTCATAGCAAGAAGGTCCTGGGTTTGAGTCCAGGGCTCTGCGTTTCTGTGTGGAGCTTGCATGTTCTGACCGTGTTTGTGTGGGTTTCCTCTGGGTACTCCAGTTTCCTCCTAAAGTCCAAAATTATGCATATTAGGCTAACTGTCTGTTCCAAGTTGCCCCTAGGTGTGAGTGTGAGCACAAATGTCTGTGTGTGTATGTTGCCCTGTGATAGTCTGGTGAGCTGTTCAGGGTGTACCCTGCCTTCGCCCAGTGTCGGCTGAGATAGGCTCCAGCCTCCCCACGGGCCTAATAGGATTCATTGGTTTGGAAAATGGTTCGGCACCGTGGTGTAGTGGTTACCCTCACAGCAAGAAGGTCCTGGGTTCAAGTCCAGGTCTCAATATTTATGTGTGGAGTTTGCATGTTCTCCTCATGCTTGGGTGGGTTTCCTCTGGGTACTCTGGTTTCCTCCCATGGCTCAAAGACATGGTAATTAGCTGTTTTAAATTGTTCCTATGTGTGAATGTGAATGGTCATGTGTGGTGCCCTGCAATAGACTAGCAAGCTGTTCAGGGTGTTCTTCTCGTTCGCCCAGAATTAGCTGAGATAGGCTCGGACTGTGGGAGGAAACTGGAGTACCCAGAGGGAACCCATGGGGAGAACATGCAAACTCCACACAGAAACGCCCCAAGCGCGCTAATTGAACCCAGGACCTTCTTGCTGTGAGGCGGACGTGCTAACCACTGCGCTATGTGCCGCCCTGGCAAATGAACTAATTATTGAATTTCATTCATTCATTTATGTTCTGAAGCGCTTAATCCTAATTAGGGTTGGGCGGAGGCTGGCGCCCATCTCAGCCGACTCTGGGCGAGGGCAGAGTACACCCTGGACAGCTCGCCTGGCCATCACAGGGCAGTTATTTAATTTGTGTTTATTTATTTAATTTTTTAACCTTGTCTTCCCTCACACATGAAACAACATTTTAAGAAAAAAAGCACAAATGGGCGTGAACAGTTCTCTGAGTAATCCACTAAAATACACAAAAATGACACACCGTGGCTTAAGCACAACTTTTGACTTTCATGTAAAAACACCGCACAAACAAATCACAATCATTTTATTCACATACTTATGACATGGGCTGCCAATTTCACAGGGGTCGCCTCAGGGCTTGATAACAGTCTGCACAAACGCCTGATGTAACATGGCTGAGTGTTGGGACATCACAAACAAAATACGTATAGCTTTGAAATATCACATTTCAACAATGCAAAAATAAAATACAGTTAATAGATGATGTGTAGAAACAAATGTGTAATATTTTTATTAATACTATTATTATTATTGTTATTATTAACAAGACCTGGGTTCGATTCCCGGGCTCGGGCGTTTCTCCGTGGAGTTTGCATGTTCTTCCCGTGCTTGCGTGGGTTTCCTCCGGGTACTCCGGTTTCTTCACATAGTCCAAAAACATGTACATTAGGCTAATTCGCTGTTCGAAATCGCCCCTAGGTGTGAGTGTGAGTGTGAATGGTTGTATGTGTGTTGTCTGTGCAACAGGTCTCTGCCCTCGCACAGAGTCGGCTGCGATGGGCTCCAGCCTCCCCGTGACCCTATTTTGGATTAAGCGGCTTAGAAAATATATGAATAAATGATTATTTTTATTATTATTATTATTATTATTATTATTATTATTGCTGTTGTTGTTGTTGTTGTTGTGACTTGTTTTAGTGACTAGTCATTGGTGTGCAGTGCTTAAATTTTGGGTCTGTAAAACGGAAATGAATAATTAAAAAAAAAAATGTATATATATAATTTTTTTTTTTTTTTTTTAATTTCCCATTGATTTTACAGAGATAAAAAAAAAAAAACAGATTAAAAAAAGCATGAGCCAAAAGGCTGACCTATGAACTATGGCTGTGTTTTGTTCGTTTCTCTCTCTCTCCCTCTCTCTCTCTCTCTCTCTCTCTCTCAGTGTCTCTCTGTCTGTCTCTCTCCTGTCTCCCTCTCTCTCTCTTTCACCCTTTCTCTCCCTCTGTCTCTATCCTTTCTGTTACTCTGTCCCTCTCTCTCTCTTTCTCTCTCTCTCTCAGTGTCTCTCTGTCTGTCTCTCTCCTTTCTCCCTCTCTCTCTCTCTCTCTCTCACCCTTTCTCTCCCTCTGTCTCTATCCTTTCTGTTACTCTGTCCCTCTCTCTCTCCCTCTCTCTATCTCTCTCTCTGTCTCTTTCTCTCCCACTCTCTCTGTTTTACCATCTCTCTCCCTCTGTCTCTCTCTCACCCTCTCTCTCTCCCTCTCTCTATATCTCTGTCTCTCTCTCTCCCTTTCTCTATATCTCTCTGTCTCTCTCTCCCTCTCTCTTTATCTGTCTCTCTCTATCTCTCTTTTCCTCTCTCTATCTCTCTCTCTCTCTCTCTATCTCTCTCTCTCTATCTCTCTTTTTCTCTCTCTCTCTCTCTCTCTCTCTCTCTCTCTCTCTCTCTCTCTCTCTCTCTCTCTCTCTGTCCCTCACTGCTAAGCTTTTCCTTTGTTCTTTGATCCTTCCTTTGATCCTTGGCATCTTTGGATAGAAGATTGTTACCAGTTTATTTTCTGGTGTTTTTTCCTCATCTGTATTTAGTTCCAGTGATCCATGATCAGCTTCCAAGTATGTACACTACATTATTGCTGTTGTTGTACACTTTAGACTCTATTTTATATTATTAGTACTAATTACTGGCTGCATTCCAAAAGACCCAACGCTCTATTTCATCCCTCACATATCTTTATTGAATAAACCTGGAATAACGGAGCAGCGAGAGCAATACCTCTCAGCCTTTTCGCTTTTCTATTCTCTGTTCAAGGTCAAGAGCAGTTAATTTATTTTACCTGTCAAAAGGCTCTTTGTACAGTGAATGAATAAATGCTTTATGTAGCATCTTCACAAAGTGAAAAGTCCAAACAAACACTGCTGAAGCTTGCGACAAATTCCAACCGTTTGTCTGTGTCCATGTCCATGAGCGAAGAGAAAAGAATGTTGGAGAAACATCCAGCTCAGTGCTGTTTACAATGAATCCTCTCAGCTGGATCATGTTTATGCATATCAAGGAAAGAGTCTGGCTTCCACTGAAAGGAAGCTTTGGTATTAGTCTTTTACATTCAGGATTAGAACATCATTTAGGATTTTATTTGCAACATTGCACGGATTTAAAGAATATTCCCGCTTAAACTCACTTACAGCAACTCACTCAGTCACTCAGTCACTCATTTGTCAAACCGCTTTCTCCTATTAGGGTTGCGGAGAGGCTGGAGCCTATATCAGTCGACACTGGACGAAGGCAGGATACACCTTGAACATTTTGCCATTCCATCGCAGGGCAACTCACACACATGACCCTGCACACTCACACCTAGGGGAAATCTGGTACAGCCAGTTAGCCTAATGGGCATGTCTTTGGACTGTGGAGGGAAACCAGAGTACCCGGAGGAAATCCACGCAAGCACAGGGAGAACAAGCAAACCCCACACAGAAACTAGAGATTCCTCCCACAGTCCAAAGACGTGCACAGAAGGCTAATTGGCTGTTCCAAATCATCCCTAGGTGTGAAAGTGAGTGTGGATGGTTGTGTGTGTGTGTTAGCCCTGCAATGGCCTGGCGAGCTTTACAGGGTGTACCCCGCCCTCACCCAGAGTCGGCTGAGGAGCCGAAGATGGTACTTCCGATGGGTTGCACAAACAAGGTCACAGCGATGCTCCTCGTTGTTAGCCATGATCGCTGTAATCGCTCTTCTGTCATAAAACATATTAGCAGAACAACAGTATACTTAATCCTATTAGCACCACTATCAGATACGTGTGAAATTGCACCCTGGTCACGTTAAAAAAGGTGGACAAAACAAACTGTTGCGCATATTCACGTCAAACCCTTCTTGCATAGCTTGATGTGTTTGCGTTATTGTAGCTTGCGTAGATTACGCATCAGCATTGCTGGCTCACATCCCTAGAAATTATTGCTGCACCACCACACTACAGCACTGTAATTAGTACGTACCCTTTAGACACACTGTAGTCCAATCAAGACTTGCCTTTAAGCCTCTATTCAACAACAGCAGCAAAGAAATACCGCAACCACCACTGTATCTCATACGTTTCCAAATACCCTACAAATTAGGTTTTGTTTCCTAAAAGCATTGGAGCAGAAACAAATCCGTGTTAAAATGAACAGACTGGACATTGAGTTCACTTTAACACAAACACACTGATTTGAAACGTCTCAAAGGGCAGCCGTTGTATACCGATCACAATTATCAACACAACGCCTTACAAAAGAGGGTTTTTTAATTGAAATGTTGAGCTTCATTGTTGTTGTTGTTCTGCTTAGACGTGGATAGGTTGTGGGTTTAAAATGAACAAAAACATTTGCTTTCATCCGCTCATTAATAAGTCAATTCCAATACAGAAAAATCCACCCAACATACAGATGTGTCCAGCTGAAGCACTGGCACTGCCTGAGTAGCATTATCAGTACACCAACACAAATTATGTTGGGGATAATAAAAGGCCACCCCAATTCCTCCAGATTTGTCTCACATCACAATGGCACAGATGTCAGAAGTCGACTGAGAGTGGGCGGTTGGCGTGTTCCAGGCTGGTATGTCAATTTGCCAAATTGATGCAGCTGTAAATGTTAATTTTTCAACAATAAGCCACCTTTGAAGTCGGTTCCAGCACTTTGGCATCACAGCCAGCTGACCACATGCCTGCCCATGTTCCTGTCAGTAGGAATATTTACGACGTCTGCCCAGCTCTTGTTTAGGAAGGACAAGCCTCAATCAATAATTCCATTCACTGTATGTCCAGATACACTGCACTGCAGAATGCAAATTGTCGTTACCCAGACTACTGAAATTGTAACTATGAATACTGGCCCTCTCTGTCTATCACTGACTAAAACTGGTGTTCCTGTAGATACAGTAATAAATTGTCTATATTTTTGCATATTACATGTTTGCATATCTGTGAGTATCAAAAGTATGTAAACTATTGCTTTTAGACCCCTTGAGCAGTAATTACTGTAACTATATATTTGTGGTTACTGACTTGAAGGGATTTTATTCCATTCCTCTGTACAGAACATCTTATATTTTGGGATGTTGGTGGGTTTTCTCACATGAACCGCTCACACAGCATTTCGGCTGGATTAACCCTTAAACAGGCACAAGTGGAAAACAAAATGTAAAAAAAATTGTTTAATGTTGGGACAGGGGTGGCCTGGTGGTAGGGTGCTGGCTTACTGATCCGAAGGTCAGGCGCTCAAGCCCCACTGTCACCGAGTTTTCACTGCTGCCCACCCAGTGCAGATAACTGGATTATCAAAGACTAGCCATGCTGTCGGTCGTAAAGAGTAGGCCATTGGGTTGCCGTCAGCGTGTTTCTGCCCTGCGATGAACTGGCAAGCTGTCCAGGGTGTACTCTGCCCTCGCCCAGAGTCAGCTGAGATGGGCACCAACCTCCCCTGTGACCCTAATTAGGATTAAGCGGTTCAGAAAATGAATGAATAATTTTATGTTATTTTTCTTCTATTTAAGATCAGAGTATGCCCTGCGATGGCCTGGCGAGCTGTCCAGGGTGTACTCTGCCCTCGCCGAGAGTCGGCTGAGATGGGCACCAGCCTCCCCGCGACCCTAATTAGGAGTATGCGGTTCAGAAAATGAATGAATGAATGAAGTTCAGAGTAAAACATTCTCATTATTATTTTTTAAATATCTTGCATATTTTGGATTTTATGAGTTGTATTTCCCAGTAATCGTTGCTTTATTAAGGTAATAAACAGAGCGAAAATCTGTAGTGTCTTCTGGTGCACATTGCCTGTTTAAGGTCAGGACCTTGACTGGGCTGTTCCAAAAAATTACATTTATTCTTTTTTAACCATAGTGGAACAACCTATGTGTTTTTTGGGTATTGTTTTGATTTATGACCCACGCTGTGTTAGGATTCAGTTTGCAAACATTTTTCTTCAGAATTCGCTGGTATAATTCAGAATTTATTGTTCCATCAATGATGCCAAATTGTCCTGGCCCAGATGCAGCAAAACAGGTCCGAACTATGATACTACTACCATATCAGACATACTATAAAATACAGTATAAAGGGTTAAATTTTGGTTAATTTTAATAAGCAGGTCTTGATCCATTGATTGTATGGCTAAAAGAAGATAAAATCAGCTCCCATTTCCACAAAGCTTGAGCTTTATAAACTTACTTACGGCCTAATAAGAAGGTCTGTGAAGGTCTCGAATGGAAGCCAGCACTTCACGGCAATGCAATTGCTAAGTAATGCTGTTTGGCCTTGTCACTGCCCCTTTCATAGTCCAGTGTTTGTAAATAATGTCCTGAGACATGCTTGGGGAGTATATTACATATTGATTACATTCAGTTATACTCTGATTTTCTGGAACAACAAGTCCACCATGCCTGCACAGACTAATGGCTGACAGCCTTTTTGTCAAGGCTGAAAAATATGAGGTTCATACAACCCAATTAAATAAGGAGGGTGTTGTCATGGATGGTGGCAAGGTCCAGGCAATCACAAACCAGCCAGTGCTCCCAAAATGTCAGAATAAAAACCCCTCCTAATGTTTTCAAAGGCATTACTAATGTCTACATATGGTTCATTTGAAGCATCGGTTCAGTCACTGCATCCTGCACATGACTGATAAAAGGAGGAATGAGACTTGTTTTGAACACAGAGGCCAGTCTGGGATTAACCACAGCACCCCCCCCCCACCCCCCCACCCCCACCTTCTTGGGTTTTTAAAGAAAACTCATTACGGCCAAAACAATTTATTGCATCTGTTGCTGTGGCTCTTGTCGTCCTCTCAAGCTGTCTGATTCGTCCTGATAACTTCTCTACTTCTGATTCACCTTTCGCTGCTGTGGTCGGTCCCACAAGCTTTCCACTTCTGAAACACTTTATCTCTCCTTTGCTTCTCAGCTAGACACTGTAAATTTCAGTCTGAAGTATTGTTTCTACATCAAAAATACTCTCCTCTGTTCATCCTCTGAACAAAATCTACTCATACTGAACATCATTTTAAAGCTCCTATTTCTGTTTGCTTTGACTTTTCTACAACTGTATACTGTAAAGATTTATAGCCAATCACTAGAGGCGCAATGCAAGTGAGTTGATTTCTATGGCTCAATATCTGCCTGTCCATCTGTATGCATCGCAGTCTAACAGTGATTGGCTGTTATGCTTCACTGAGTTCCATGACTACGGTTGTTAAGGACCCTGAAACCAGTCTACTCACCTATTATAATATTATATATCCTACATATTATAATATCATGTGCTAAACTGTTTACTCCTATTAGGGTCACGGGGAGGCTGGGTCCTATCTTAGCCGACACTGGGCAAAGGCGCGGTACACCCTAAATTCTCGGTAACATTATGATTGGCTAATCTACTCCTAGGATATCAGCTCATATCCTGTGACCTGAAACTACACCGCAGACTCGTGACTTGTTCTAAGGCCTTTTTTATTGTTCACTGAGGACTAATTATGTGAATAGGGACAAAATTTGATATTAACGTATTTCATGGTATTTTTATTTATTTTTTTAAGAATCAGGCAGGGTTTTTTTTTTTTTTTTTTGCTTTTTCCCCTAAGGAACAGGCCTCCGGTCTTCAGTATGGAATAATACCACGTCATACCTGGTCTTTGCAAGCTGGAAGGGCCTCGATCTAGTGCTGCTAGCTACTTCTGCTCACAAAACCCCGTAGTTTTTAGTAAAAGTGCAGTAAATGTACTGCTGAAGGTGAGGAGCTCTTCTCGTTATCCTTCTTGCATTATGTGGTGCATAGGTGGGTGCAAGACTTTTTTTTAATCACATACCTAAAGGAATTTCTTTTTGTAGTTATTTTTATTATCATTTGAATCTAAATAAAAGTCTGTCCTCTGTGATATAGTAAATTCTGTCGTTTCCAGTGTCGTGTGTAAAAGCACTCTTCCTGCCATATCCATTTTATGCCGCTATCTTATTCCACTCACTTGCTTCACAGATAGAACTTGGGCACATACCAACTTACAGCAACCAACTCAGATTCGGTTTTGCATGAAGTCCAAGACTGTGCTGAAGATAGTGAGGAAAAAAGTACCTCCATAGTTCGGGTAAAATGATCCACATATTTATTATTTTACTGTATTAAGCACCCATTTATTTATTTATTTGTTTGTTGGTTGGTTGGTTTACATGATTTTTTTGTCTGTCATGCTCAGAACAATTTCTCCTTTCCAGCATGATGAGGATTTGTCCATTTCTTTCCACACAGGCCACTCAGGTCCTTGTTGAGTCACTTGTCATTTCCTTGTCATTTTGAACTACTGCAACACCCTCCTGGCAGGATTGAATCTGAGTGCCTTTCAACCTTTGCAACTGATCCAGAACGTTGCTGAGTGACTTGTTTTCAGCCTTTTGAAGTTTTCCCCACACTAACCCATCGGTTCACTCCTTCTACTGGCTTCCATGGTATTTGACCGCAAATCCAAAAATGGACCAGTACACACCAACCTTAAAGCACTCTTAATAACCAGCAATCCGCCACACTCCTCCAGCTCCTCTAAAATGGCTCGACTGGTCCAACCTTCTCTCAGCGTACAAGTAAGGAAGACTCTTTTCTGTGGCACCAAGGTGGTGGAATGAACTGTGATGTAGAGTCATTGGCAGTCTTTAAAGATTGACTAAATTAGCACTTCCATCTATCCATCCATCCATCCACACATCAAAGGGAGTAGAGGAGGCTGGAACCCCTGAACAGGTTGCTAGTCTCTTTCAGGGCTAAAACAACCATTCCAACCCAGACAACCATTCACACCTAGGAGCAATTTAGAGTAGCCACTAGATCTAATGTCTAGTCTAATCTTTGCATTAGTTGGAGGAAACCAGTGTACCCACAAGAAACCCACCTAAACACAGAGAACACATGCGAACTACACACAGAAAGACACTTGGCCAAGATTCAAACCCTGATTCTTCTCGCTGTGGGGTGACAATGCTAACCACTGAGTAACTGTACCCCCCAGTTAGCACTATATAAAGCAAATGAATAATAATTATTGTGTTGTCTATGTGCCTTTATCACTGTATTACCTTCCGACAGATTTTTAAACCGATAGTATTTTACTTTGTTTCCTCGTGAACCCGGATGAGGAAAGATTTATTGATGAATTCTTTAAAAAACATTTTTTTTTTTTCAATGACACGCTGAACAGCTCGCCAGAACATTTTATTTTATATATTTTTATTTGTTTATTTTTATACAAATAAAAATATATAAAATAAAATGTTAGGTGCCTTGCTCAAGGACACTTCAGCAATGAATGTGGAGGAAGGGAAGGTGCAGCTTACTTCCCCACCGCCACACATTTTTCCTGCTGGTTTGGGGAACGAACCAGCGACTTTTTGGTCCCAAAGCTGCTTCTCTAACCATAAGGCCACGCCTGCCCCCAACGCAGATAGTGTAATACAGCATTTGTTAACCGATTCATTATGGACTAGAAATGCATTTATGGCAAAATTAGAATGTTTGCTACTTAGTGTGTTCTCGTTTCTTATGGCTGTACCTCAGAATGAGCTTTCGCTACAGTAAGCTAATTTTTTTGGCCCTTATGTAAAGTCATACAGTGCTGGGTGCTTTAGTTATTCTGAAAGCAAAGGTTCACATACTTTTGCTAGTCACAGCTCAATAATATTGAATCCTTTTCATCAATAAATGAGAGACAAAGTATAAAAACTTTGTCTCATTTGGTTATTTGGGCTCTCTACAGGGTTCACAAACCTTCAAGCACCATTTTAATTAAAGTTTAAAGTTTTAAGTTTTAAAGCTTAGAGTGAGTCTTGTCAAGGCTTTTATTATGCACATGTGTCGAACAAGGAAATCCACCACACCAGATCTCACAAGTAAATGACCTCCTTTGCTCTTTTCTTGCCTTTATCTTCAGATTTTAAAGCCTTGTCCTGATTTAATTGTCAATAATAATAAGTAATTCATCATCAATAGAGCTGCTCTTGAACAAAGGAATGTGATTTGTCTCAGAAAAAAAGCTGTGGCTATCACAGCCTCGATGACCTTCGCTGTTCAATTTATCTTCAGTCAATTTTCCCCAGTGTGTGATTTACTACAGCAATTGCCCAAGGACTAATACGCAGAGAATTACAGGCCAGAAAAGTCATCTTCTCTGAAATAATGCAGTTCGATTCAAGCAAAAATGCGAGAAGGAAACTCGGGCTGCTATAACTTAGTAATACTCTTAATGCTATTCAGTCTGAAATCTTCCACTGCAGATTCTAAATTTTAGAAAAAAAACACGCCTGTTTGTCAAAACATTCATTTTCTGAAGGTCACTCTACAGGGATGCCAGATTGTAACGTCTGCTCATGCAGAAATGACATTTCTTCAGCTGCTATGTACTTATGTACTTATTGCAGATATGAAATGACACGTTGGAGGCTTCGGACCTTCTTATTTGTGAAGAGCTGAAATGTAGCTGTGGATAATGTATGTTCTGTTCTGGATGCTTAAACAGTGGACTCTGGACACTTGAACTCTCGACAGCGAGCTCTCAGGCGCTGAGAAAGTGTAGGGATTTTGTTCCAGTACTGAACTTTGTTTTGCTTAAATTAGGAACTTGTTTCATGTTGCTGCAATGGTGTGTATCTTACACTTCTTCTCTTTCGTCTTCTCCATTCCTCCATTTCTGTGATGTACAAAGCAGATTAAAGTCTGAAATGTTCCCACTAAAACTTACTGAAGAAATATTCGGAATTCTGAAATCCGACAACCATTTAATGATGTCCCCCTGGGTTTTACAGCAGTGGACCGATCAGCAACACCAACTAAACTTCTTGTACTGATTCAAACGATGCTTCATTTCAGCCTTCCTTTCATTTTGTCTCTTTCTTAAAACAAACTGTCCAATATAAATCCAAAACCTTTACAGTTTGATTAATGTGAGTTATGCAACTAGCTTTACCATAAAGTTACATTGATCAGCAATAACATTAAAGGTGCACTCGCATGATACCGCTCATGATCCAGGATTGCCCAATCATATTCCGATGTTTCATTGGAGGGAATCGGAAAACATCGGTACAGATCGGAAAACATCGGAGGATATTTTAGAATTTCAGGGAGAACTTCGGAGAAGGGTTAAATATTGTGTGTATGTTCAAAATTAGGTTATGGGTTTTTTGTGATCGGTGTAACATTGTTATGAATTTAAAAAAAAAAAAAAAAAAAAAAAAAAAAAGAGGAAACCCCCCAGGAAACACTCAGGCCCCCCTTCCCACCCACTTTCCCCCTTTTTTCCCCAACCCTCGCAAAACCCCCAAAAA
>JBCNYH010000006.1:4671480-4683466 GCA_039654325.1 Tandanus tandanus | reverse complement strand
TATATATATGAAAATGATACTGCTTTGAAAATAAAAATTTCCTTGGAACCTGCACACTCGTCAGGCATTATTTCAGGACCGCTAACAGGCATTCTGGGTCCATTTGCTAAACAGGAAGTAAGAATAAATGCTAGATTATTAAGGCTGTGGTTCATTTGGAGGTGATCATTACACGCGTGAACGTTTTAGAAGTGGATGTTTACTGTTACACAATCACTAAAACTGATGCATTAAAGAACTTCAGGACGCCGTCACCAGTTTCAGGTAGGACCTGCTGTATATTTAATCCGATTCAAATTGATTCCAAATGTATGAGCTAAGAGTTCTAACCAGACATGAAATGTGCGGTAATTTGCTTTACTGCTATCATTTTTTTAGTTTAATCACAAACACTTACTCTACGACTTCTGATCTCATCTCATTACTGGACGTATCTGATCACAGGGAGCGGTGTAACTGTTTTGTTCTATCCTCCCAAATGTAAGTAAATGCAGTTTTATTCTTGTAAAATTAAAAATAAATATGTTGTTCGCATAAAATGCTTTACAGGAAAGCCGGTTAGCACAGAGCTAGCTAGTTAGCTGGAGGCCTGTTCCTCATAGAAAGCTGATAAAATCGCGTTTGGTGGGAAATAAAACTGTCTAATTCTTTAAAAAATAATAATAATAAATGTGTTCTTACTATTAAATACTTTAACTCCATGTTTTGTTGTTTTTCATGGAATTTGTCCCAAATGAAGAAATTAGTGTTAGTGGAATAGCATACTAAGTAGCTAGCAGCACTTCCATCTTGCTAACCCTACATACGAGCTGCTCCCCTCCGGACACCGGCGTTAGGCCATGCCAATAACCGAAGGCATGTTCATTGTCATGTTTGGTGAAAAAAATACTGTCTAATTCTTGAAAATACAAAATACCTTCTATATGTCAAATACTTGAATTTCAAATGTTATTTCTTTCATGCAATCAGTCTTAAATGAATGGTAAAAAAGGCCAGCTAGCGTTAAGTTTTAGCATAGAATGAGTCACAACTGCTTCCACTTTTTTCCTACAGTGACGTTTATATAGGACACTATGAGCTGATATTCTAGCAATAGAGAGCCAATCAGAATGTTTCACTGCTCATATCTATTGAGCAAGAATAGAATACTAATAAATATCATGTTTCTTACTTGGACTCAATCTCTATTTAAGCCCAATTGTTGCCAGAGCTTATCAGTCAGCATTAAAATGAAAACTCAGGAGGAAAATGTACACCAGTTTCATCTAAATCCAATTGATCCTAAACTGCTTTCATTACTTCATTAAACATTGTTTCTATGGGCGTGTCTCCTGTAAAGTGCCCCAAAGGGCTCATAATTACCTCCACCAAGAGAGGAGGTTATGAGGTTGGTCATGTGTGCCTGTTAGCACGTTAACTTGAGAACTAATTTTAACATCGCGTGATAGGGCAAGGAGGCGGAAATCATCCAGAATGCGCCGGGAGAAAAAAAATACAGAGCTCAAAAATAGTCGCGGAACAGGCCACAAGGGGGCATCATAATTCTACATTTTCTGATCCTTTCTGACATTTTCTATAATCATATAATGATGACATTGCGCTGCCTTGGTGGAGGTCTGCACTCTCTGAGTGCATTTCTGGTTTCAGAATAGACCTTCCTTACTGCTTGACCCAAAGTGAAGTTAGCAAGAAAACGATATATGGGCCATTTTCTCATAATTGAACCAGCATAATTATTCTCTTTGACTGCATGTGAAGTGACCAAGGACCCAGTTGGTCTCCAGTTCAGGTCATCACTGCAATCATCTTCATCCAACATGTCTGAATCATCATTATCATCTTCCTTTCTGTCCTGTCATGATTATATCATGATTAAATTCACAAAATGTTAAATAAGGCAATTATTTTATCACTTTACATTACTCATTTGTCTTTACCCTTAACCCTTTGTCTTTACCATAATACTATTTACATAGCGTTGAAGACAAAAATATATAACGTTAAAGACATAACACACTTTCCCTAGAATATTCCATGACCATGAAGCTGTCACTGATATCACTAACGGGTAATGTTTTCCAAGTTTTATCAATGTTACACTTTTCACTTGTTTATTCCTGTGGATTCTTCATTTATTCACGACAACGGTAATGACAGTGAATCATTGTGGCAAAAACATATTCTTTACTTACTTTCAAACTTTCAACCAGGGTTCAAGCCCCACTATCAACGGGTTGTCACTTCTGCCCCCCCCAGTGCAGCTAACTGGGTTATCAAATGCCGGCCATGTCTCTTACTGTCTGTGGTGAGAGGATTGTAAAAGAACCATTGCTGACTTTCGTGAAAAGTCGGCTGCATAGCCGTCAGTGTGTTTCTGCCCTGCGATGACCTGGCGAGCTGTCCAGGGTGTACTCTGCCCTCGCCCAGAGTCGGCTGAGATGGGCGCCACCCTCCCCGCAACCCTAAATAGGATGAAGCGGTTTAGAAAATGAATGAATGAAACGTTCAACCAGAATATGAGCACCATGCTTGTTCAAGAGAATCCAATATGGCTGACAGCTTCTCGGAAGGTTCTGCAAGAACTGCCCCCTGGTGTTCAATACAAAAAATAAACTTTCCAAGACTTTGTGCGTCGAGGTGAAATGTCATAGAATAAAATACCACAGTATTAAATCATATGAGCCAATATTGCAGATATATATATATATATATATATTATATTATTCATATGCTGCATGTCCCGATGAACGAATAAAATATATTTTTGATAAAAAGGATGCAGTTGTGGGAGTGGTGTGAAATTTTTTAATTTGATTGCTATGTTTTGGACACATAACGGTGTGGACATTCTGCAAAAATGTTTAATAAAATAAACCTGAATAATGTGAATTAATGACTTATATATTTTTTCTTTTTAGGACAATTAATTAAGTAAAAGAATTAAGGAAATGTCTTTACCGTTATTGGTCCAATTATGTGAAAATGGCCCATATAGAAACATAGTCAATCTAGTGGTACATACAGCGTGAGTGTTAAGGATGTATTAAAACCCACTTGTATATTCGAATCATCCTCCATGTTAAACATTAACAGTGTAGCGAGAGGACAAATGGAGCAAACATCAAGCTTTCTGAGGATGTATTCACAGACCCTGTGTGAGTATCTGCACTGATATGTAAAGATCATATTTACCGCTGTCTTGCTGAATTCATCTGGCATCAAACAGCCATATTTTATTTTTTATTTTATTTTTTTAAAGGTTGAATCAATTTGCTCTGAAATGGAGCCTGATGGAGTCCGATCAGCATCAGTCCTGCTGCAGAATCCGATGCAGAGTACAGATCAAGCAGAAACACACACCACAGACTACAAAGCCATATTGAGCACGGCAGGAGGCCGCGGCTATGCACATAAACGATTTTTATCATTAATAACGCCCCATTGATTATTGTTACACTGCTTAAAGGTGAGTCGTGCTGCCTCAGAAAACAGCAGGGGACCAAGCACACAAGCTCGTGCGCGTTTCTTCACCGAGGTGCGATTTACATTTTGGAAAGTGCACCGGTTCCTCTGGGGGAAGTGTATCATTTTCAATCAATGCTGACCCTGAACTTTTGTTGTGCTGGAGAAAGCAGAAACGATCCAAGAGCACCGCTTTCATGCTTAAACCCGGAGAAAGAGAGAGCGGTTCGTCTTAAAAGCACAGCTTTGAGGCAGTCGGAACAGTTAAGACCTTTTTGAATGCTCGAGCTTACAGTACAGTCTGGAAAATATTACAGTAGCAACAATAACCCATGCAATGGCAACTATATTCTACCTACTACTAGCATACACAGGAAAACACGAGCTTGCATATTTGCGCTGTCTCTCTCTCTCTCCTTTTCTCTATCACACACACTCACTCACATGCTTGCAGCTCCCCTGCAGCTATTACTACTCTTAGGCAGCTAAATTCTGTAGCTTTTCTAATAAAATGTCTTTGTCAGCAGAGTAAGCAGACAGAGCGCCTCTCATTTACAGCCGCGCCAAACGAAAGCCGTCCAGCAGGAGCCTCAGCAGAATGAGAGGAAGGATGGATGCACTCGTTTATTTCAGGGGGGAGAAAACAGCAAAAACACCATGTTATCCCAGAGCTGCTGATAAACTGTAGCAAATGAAAACACCATGAACACGCAGAAACAAAGGAGGCTGTGAGGATTTCAGTTGCTTCCTAGCAGGTTTATAGGATTGCTGAAACAAAGGGAAAAGACGCTGACTGGGGATAAGTGTGTGTCTGATATCATTAGCCGTACTTTTCCAGTTTACACATCTTTTCAAGCTTTTAAAACGTGTGTGTGTGTTTACCCCACTTTGTGACAGCCAAACCTTTCACAAACAGCAAGGCAACCAAAATAAGAAGCTAAAAGAAAGGCACCTCCAAAGTCACTGCTTGATTCTTAAAAAAATCCTCACTTTTTACGTGCTAGCTGTTTAAATTTTTTATCCAGCCATTTCTAGTTATCATGTCCTTGCATGATCTCCATGTGCTTGCGTGGGTTTCATCTGGGTAGTCAGGTTTCCTCCTACTGACCAAAGACATGCACATTACGCTAATTGGCTGTTCCAAATTGCCCCTAGGTGTGAGTGTAAATAATTGTGAGTGTTGGCCCTGCAATAGCCATTCAGGGTGTGCCCCACCTTCTCCCAGAATCATCTGAGATAGGCTCCATCCTCCCCGTGACCTTTATAGGATTAAACACTTCAGTAAACGAATGACTGAATGAATTTCCTATTTCTCTCTTTTCCCCACTGAGTTCTATCATCCTTTTCAGTTGGTATCTCCCTTTTATACAGCTCCACAATCCCCCCCTGGCTTTTAATTCAAATGGACATGGTCTCAGAATCAAACAGATCCATGCATGATTAGATAGATAGAGAGATGAATGAGTAGAAAGACTGAGAGGAAAGACCTGACAACAACTATTGCTAGTTTTCTTTTCTCTCATAAAAAAATGTCACATTTTTGCTTTCATACAAGTGAAAGATTAGATATAAAGCTCAAGGGACAATCACTGATATTAATTCTAATTATTCGTTAATATAAGTGTCAGTCACTGTATTTGCAGGGTTCATCCATTCATCTTTATTACCTATCCAATCAGGGTCTTGAAATGATCAAGGTGTTTATATTACTAACTTGTGTGCGTTTTTAGGAAATCGGTTTAAAGTCATAAGTAACAAAAGCACTTGGAAAGCACAAACTTCCACCAAGCCCAGCCCCATTTAATCTGAAATGTCAAAATTTTTAAAGAATGTTTTAAAAAAAATTCCCGAACCCACAATTTGATCCAGATCATCTCCAAAATCTAATGGGGTCTCTCTTGTCCAAAGCCCCGCCTCTGGTAGGAATTTCATGGAAATTCGCACATAACATTTTGCAGAAAATAACAATGTACACAGCACCCCCTGCTGGGCCTTCTGTAATATGACTCTTCCAAAAAGATTGTCATATCTCCCAATGTTAAAGAATACTTAAAAAAAAAAAATCCTGAATTCAGAATTTGATCCAGATCATCTGCAAAATCTTGTGGAGTCTTCCCTGTCCAAAGCTCCACCACTGGTAGAAATTTTATAAAAATTTGCACATAGATTTTTGCAGAAAATAACAATATACACAGCACCCCCTGCTGGCCTTGCTGTAATATAACACTTCCAAAAAATTGTCACAATCTTTTTGTCATTATAATGAGATAATTGTCATTATCTCACAATATTAAATAATTAAAAAAATAAACCTGTAGATCTGGAATTTGATCCAGATCATCTCCCAACTTCAATGGATTCTTCCTTGTTCAAAGCCCCCACCTCTAGTAGAAATGTGATGAAAATCCACACATAACTTTTCCTGTAACATGCAAACACATAAAACGGTAGTAAATCATATTCTCCTCTACAGAGATAAAACATTATGAATACGGAAAAGAAACTTTTTTTACTTACAATCATGAACTCTGATGTTGCTGAGACCAATTATGAACTCGAGTGATGTCGCTGAGGTTGAGGAACTGTTAGAGCTAGACAGGTGAACGCACATGCGCACACTGGCGTTGTTTTACACCCATAAAAGCGCTAATTCGCTAATGTGACTCATTCAAGAGATTTGTAAACAGCCATGCTAGCAATGGGAGTCACTGGGTGTGTTTAACCTGCTGCATAATCCTGTCCTCCTTAAAGGAGAGCTTTTCAAAACCAGGCCAAAATAAGAAGGAGAGCGAACGAGAGAAAGAGCAAACGATGCCTCAGATTTGCTGCTTGATTCATAAAGAACAAAGTGGAAACGGAGGCAAAGTCAGAAAATAAAGTGAAGCTGTAATGAGACTGGAGATGAGAGCAGAGTGGAGAACAAGGAGCAGGGAGAAAAAAGGGGGAGAAAGCGGATGTTCGAGTGATTTGTCTCTTCGCAGTGCAGTGAACAGCAGGCCCAGTTCTCTCATAAAGATAATGCAGGATGGCACATTAAAGAGGGCAGAATTAGCTGGACTGGCCAGAACACTAGCCCCCTCACACACTCCTCTCAACACACACTCGGCTCACTGCATAAATTATGGATGATAATTATCGCAGGGTGGGTTACTGCCTGCGATAACAATATATCCTTAAGCAGAGGAAGAGAAGAGAAAGCTCGGGCTTTTCGCTAAAATGTCACCGGAGTGTTTTTACCCCAGCCCGAGAGAAGGCTTGTTGAAAATTATACAGCTCTCGTCGCATGTTACAGAGAAGATGGAAATGGAAAGGGAGCTTCTAATGAGAGGGAAGTCGGTGACATACATGAGGCATATCTGATGGGTTTTTAGTGCTAGTCTGTGGTGCTGCATGTGCCATTTGGGAGCCAGAGGTAGTTCTATGTAAGATTAAGTGTTTACAGCATGGGCCAGATGAGAATATTTTTTTCCCCACTGATTTACTGACTGACTGACATCGATACAGTTTACACATGAATTATGGGCCAACAACCCCTTCAATAAACCCAGATGTGAAGAGGAAGGAACCATCTTTATTCTGCCAGATATCTCCTCTGAAAGCTTTTTTTAAGAGTTATTCCCATGCCGGGTGCCTAATCAGATTGTTCCCCAGTTGGGATTTGATCTCACAATTTAGTTTCTGTTGTGCCAGTTTAGAACCCCTGATTCATGTATATACTCACTTATGCACACCTCTTTCTCATTTCTTAAAGAAAAAGACCCAGCCATTGTAGACAAGTTATTGCCGAATTTGTTTGAACACTTGTGTATTTCCTGACTGGCTGTCAGAAATGTGTGTGGGTGGTTGTTTGCGATATCAGGTATGTAGTCGCTGGTCAGATTTGATATCCTAAAGTGTCAAACCTCATTGCAATGAATGTAAATTTAGTTTGTAAGATAATGACTGCTTTGGTTTTAGGGGGAAAAAAGCTGGACTGGTCTCCTTGGGATTGGGCCCAAATATTTAGCCTGTGCCTGGTTTGATTCAGTTGGTTTGGATTTAGTTTGACTTGAGTTAGTTTTGGAGTCCTCAACTCCTCAGTTTTTTCAGTCTCAGTTCTACAACAGTTTGAATAAAAGGATCAGCAAAATATGTCACCACATTTGGTTTGGATTGAGAGGGTTTGGTCTGTGCTGGTTTGGATTGAGAGGGTTTGACCTGTGCTGCTTTGGATTAAGAGAGTCTGGCCGGTGATGGTTTGGGTAGAATTGGTTTTGATTGAGACTGTTTGGTCTGTGCTAGTTTGGATTGAGAGGGTCTGGCCTGTGCTTGTTTGGATCGAGAGACTTTTGCCTGTGATGGCTTGGGTAGAATTGGTTTGGATTGAGAGGGTTGGGTCTGTGCAGGTTTGGATTGAGAGGGATTGGCCTGTGCTAGTTTGGGTTAAGGGAGTCTATTCTGTACTGGTTTGAATTAAGAGGGTTTTGTCTGTGCTGATTTGGATTGAGAGACTTTGGCCTGTGCTGGAAGGGATTAAGAGGGTTTGGCCTGTGCTGGTTTGGATTGAGAGACTTTGGCCTGTGTTGGTTTGGGTTAAGAGGGTTTTGTCTGTGCTGTTTGGATTGAGAGTCTTTGGCCTGTGTTAGTTTGGATTAAGAGAGTTTTGTCTGTGCTGGTTTGGATTGAGAGGGTTTGGCTGGTGTCAGTTAAAATCATGGGGGTTTGGCCTGGGTCAATTCAAGCAAAGTTGGGTTTGGTCTGTTTGGGTTATGGTTAAATGATTTTGGCCTGTGTCAGTGTAAATTAAGTGATTTTGGCCTGTGTCAGTTTGGACAGCGTTTGGTTAGATTAAGAAGGTTTGGTTTGGCCTGTCCCAGATTGGTTTTAATTGGTTTGGCCTGTGTCAGCTTGGGGAGAGTTGGGTTAGATTGAGAGGGTTTCGACTGAATGTGTTTGAGTACAGCTGTTTCGAACCGGATTAATGCAGCTTTATCTTGGTTGTTGTGTTTCTAAACCAGTGTCATAGGATATGATGGAAAGCTTCCATGTCAATCATCTCTGCTCTCTCACAATCACAGTCAGGCCTGCCTTCTGATCCAAAACTTTATACACACCCAGCTCACACTCTCACACACAATGTAATTTCCATTGCAAGACTACACAGAGACACCAACCTCACAGAGACGTCCTCGCCAACTACACAGAGATGTGGAATATATTTCAGTGGTCACACAAACATATGAGAAACATTACAGCATGCACAACAGCACGGAGTGGATTCTGTTCATCTCGGGTTTTGCCAGGAGGATAAAACAAGAAGAAAAACTTTTTTTTTCTTTACAGATTCTTCTCTTGCAGAACCAGCAGTTGTGTTTGTGTGTGTGTGTGTGTCTAAGAGAGAGAGAGTCCAGCCTGTCAGAATGGAGGGCCTAAAGGATTGACAAGTGCTTGTTAAGTTGCCTCTTCTTTCACACAGCCTGGTTTTCTGCTGGATGGAGCTGATTTCCACTGTGTTGTGGGGCTCGGAGAGTACACCAGTCACACTGGATTTCTTTCCCCTGCCTGAATCAATACATGTTTTGAACAAGAAAACAAACTCAAAACATTACAGTGTTTCGGTCCTTGTTGTTTCATGCACTATCCCTCCTGAAGTGTCCAAGCCTGAGCTCATCGTGAAAGTGAGGAATTGATTGTGGAATTAGTTCTCGCGAGCAGGAAAATTAAGCAGGAAGTTAATCCAGTCCATCCTTATCATTTAAATAATATATATCTGTATCTTTTATTTATTTATATGAGTTCCAATGAGATTTGTAAAGTGTTCCTGGTCAAAACAGTCCCATGTGACTACCGAGGGGGGGAACGGGGTACGAGAGGTACCATTGCTTTACATTTCTTTGGTTTGTGTACGTTTGCTTGATTCTGTTTCATGTCATTAGTCTGTCTCGGTTAGATTTCACGTATCAAGATAGTAGCGTATCATGAGGCATGAAGTATGTTATGATTTTTTTGAAAGAATAAAATGAATTTATATAATTATTTATTTTATGAGGATAAAACTCATTTTGAATGATATTAACAGTTCAAAATAATCACAGAGCATATTCCTAGTAATAATGCAACACCACTGTGGAGTTTGCAGACGATGCTACGGTGGTGGGACTCATATTGGGGGGGTGAGTCAGCTTATAGGGACGAGGTGGAGCGGCTCTCATGGTGGTGTAAGGAGAACAACCTGCCCCTCAACACCACAAAGACCAAGGCACTGATCTTTGACTGCAGGAGGAAGAAAACAGACATTACTCCACTTTCCATCAGTGGGGATTGTGTGGAGAGGGGTTGCTGGCTTCCGGTTCCTGGGAGTCCAGAAGAGGAGGGCCTGACCTGGAGCATGAACACCTCTGAGCTGCTGAAAAAGGCCCAGCAGAGACTCTACTTCCTTAGTGCGCCGAGAAAGAACAACGTCATTCAGAGACTACTGGTGTCCTCCTACCGGTGCTCCCTAGAGTGAATCCTAACCTACTCTATTGGCGTATGGTTCACCAGCTGCACAGTGGCTCAGAGGAAAGCGATCCAGGGGGTCATAAACATGGCCCAGAAGATCGTCAGGTGCCCAATCCCAATACTGGGAGAGCTACACAGTTCACACTGTATTCTTAAGGATACGTCACACCCTGGACATGATGTGTTTGATCTGTTACCGTCAGGATGGCGATACAGAACTAAAAAACAGCTTTTATTCAACAGCTCAATAATTATTTATTAACTGCACTCAATAATTAAAAAACACTGTTTACATGAGATGTGCAATGGGTAGATGATGAATGTGATTATTTGTGGGAAGGGCTGTCTCAACTTTTCCACACCTATTTATTTATTTTTTATATACAAACTAGTACTTTCATTTTATTTTTTTGAAGGTTTGAAAGTATGTATGCCTGCTGCACTTTTTGACTGGTTGACACTTTTTTAATTTCATCGTACATGCAAGTGATACAATGACAATAAACATCTATCTATTTTATTCGAATTCTCACTCACTCACACATTTCCCGAACCACTTAATCTTACTACTAGTGTTGCGGGGAGGCTGAAGCCCATCTCAGCCAACAGTGGGCAAAGGAATGGCACGCGTTGAGCAGCTCTCCGGACCATCACAAGGCAGCACACACAACCACTCTCACTCACACCTAGGGGCAATTTGGAACACCCAAGAAGTCCAACGTGCATGTCTTTGGACTGTGGGAGGAAACCGGAGTACCTGGAGGAAACCCACGCGAGCAGAGGGAAAACATGCAAACTCCACACAGAAACACGCCCTTCATACTGGGAAACGTTGGTTTGTCCGTCTTCTCCGGGTTTTATTATTTTTTTTTTTTCTAAAAAAAAAAAAAGCTATCATTATCCTACTAACACTAGATAGAAGAGTATTGTGTATTTAGGATGAAATTAGGGTGAATTTTCATCAAGTACACACATTGTCACGACACTAACTCATCCTGAAAGTGTCCAGTTTTCTGGGTATCATAGATTCTCATCAGGTGCTAAATTAACACTATAAGTTCTACTGAAGAGCCTAGATGGGATTCTTCTGGGGGATTTTTTTTCTTCTTCTTTGGCCCAGACACGGCATGGCGGCGTAGTGGTTAGCACGACTGCCTCACAGCAAAAAGGTCCTGGGCCTGGCGAGGGCGATTCTATGTGGAATTTGTATGTTCTCGCTGTACTTGTGTGGGTTTTTTCTGGGTACTCAGGTTTCCTCCCACAATCTAAAGGGCACATTGGGTTAATTGGTTGTTCCAAATTGCCCCTAGGCGTAAATGTGAGTGTGAACGGTTGTGTTGGAAGTCTGGTGAACTGTTCAGGGTGGAACCCGCCGTTGCCCAGTGTCGTCTGAGATAGACTCCAGCCTCCCCGCGACCCTAATAGGATTAAGCCGATCGGCTGGTGAGCGAGTGATTAAGAGGCCCAGACATCAGGCCACACCAACATTCCTGATCTATAGATCTCTTGCTTCTCCCATCAAACTCCTCCCCGTCCAAAACGGATACAAAAACGTTACACTGGGGGAAAAAATGTGTTGGATCATCATAATGAAAAAAAAAAAAAACATTTGTTTTTGTTTTGGAGTTTGGGTTTTTTTAATGAGTGAGTTCTGTTTTTCAGGGTGAGGGTGAACCTTAAAGTCTCTCGTTTTGTTCCGTACTCCTTGGGGAAACTTCAACACATCAGTAATTCCACGTGTACTGTCTGTTTCATTATTAAACCAGTTTCATGTCAAAAACTACTCCACTAAATCTTCTGATCTGATTTGCTGAAACAAGCAATTTAAGTAAATTACACAAATGTTATTTATTTATTATAATATTATAATTATTCACTAATATTTATACCCACTGACATCACTGGCAATTAATTCAGACCAGATACAAAACAGATAAACAGGTTTGGCCTTTGGAGTGGTTTAAAACAGGTGTGTGTGTGAGAGAGAGAGAGAGAGAGAGAGAGAGAGAGAGAGAGAGAGAGAGAGAGAGAGAGAGAGAGAGAG
>JBCNYH010000006.1:4653980-4665343 GCA_039654325.1 Tandanus tandanus | reverse complement strand
TGAAGATATAACGCTCTCCAGTCTGTACCACTTCCTGAAGATATAACGCTCTCCAGTCTGTACCACTTCCTGAAGATATAACGCTCTCCAGTCTGTACCACTTCCTGAAGATGTAACGCTCTCCAGTCTGTAGCACTTCCTGAAGATGTAACACTCTCCAGTCTGTACCACTTCCTGAAGCTGTAACTTGGCCTCATTCTGTAACCTTCATGGAGTTGTACCATTTCCTGAATCTGTAACACGTCCTGTAGCTGTGATCATGGGACAACATGGAAGCACCGATTGCTAATGTTTCGCGGCCCAGGCTTTCCCTCTCTTACCTTGCTGAAAAATAATAATCATTTTATAATGCATTGTGAGAGGCAGTCACGTCACCACGGTTCTATACAAACAGCCAGATCTATTTCCGCAGCTCTTTTCTCACTTCATGGCTCAGAAGGCAAGAACGCCCAGTAATCGAGAGGGAGAATTAGCAAAGTGTTAAATACGCCTGGCTGATATGTCATTACCCATAAACTTGACCTGTGCTGACCTTTTCTCTTCTCCCTGTGGGACTGGAGAGCTTGTGCTCGAATGGTTTCATGAAAAACTCATCATCTATTCATCGTGCAGATCAAACAGCACAGCCGGCTGCAATTATTGAAGCAGGTAGATCGGACAAGCCGTGGATGGACCAGACGTCCGCAGATAATAATCTGGAGATTAGAAAAGAAAACTTGTGGCTCACGCACACCCCCTCAATTCCATTTCTTCCCTCTCTGGCTCACCAGTTCGATCTCAAAAGCTGAAGTGATGCCATAATTTTGCTTGTAATTGCTCATGACTTCTTTGGCCGAGGCAACAAATCTATATCTCGCTCAAAGTATACAGGGGGTGGAAAATAAATCAAGAAAAAATAAATCAGTTTCCGAAATGAGAGTTGTGATTAATTTCTGTTCTGTTTTTTTTTTTCTGGCATTATCAAAAGAAACGGTTTTCAATCAGAGCTCTTCTGTTCTGCTCGCAGCGATCTTACACCGAACTTCATAAATCATATAAGTACAAAGTGTCTTTCTTCACAGAGATATATTTGCATTGCTGATCTCTTCTCCTTCTTTTAACGTGACACAGAAACGTCCGCGGATTCCCATTGAACGGTGCGTCCTGTAATTAAACTGAACTCGAAAAAGACGAAGCGGTCCCTCTTAGAGAAACAGCATTTGAAGTCGACAAGTGAACTGTTCTGTGGGTCAAACCAATTCCCTTTCCTTTTCTTCTCTTTGCAAACAAAATGTCACTGAAAGAAGTTTATTTATTTTTATTTTTTTAATAAATCCCCAGAAACAGAAACTGCGCTCCATTCCGGAGTCATTTTTCAATAGGGAGCATTTTAACTGAAACAAATCAGGCATTTTGTTTAGGATGCACTGCACATCCACTATATGCAAGGAATAAAACATTTGGTGTCATGCTGGTATAGGATAAGAGTTAATATCCGCAGCATGTGAGGCGGCACAAAACCAGGTTAAGAGATACTGTTACTGAAGTGCATTATTTTTCAATAACAGTGTCACGATGTTCGCTTCTGGGCGAAAGAAAATCCCGCAAGCGGACAGTATCCCTGAGCTCATGCACCACATTATTAAAGGTATGCCCCGTCCAAAGATGGACACCAAAAATGGTGATGATTGGTGATGGTGGTTTTTTTTTTGGGAGGGTTTTTTTCACTTAGTGTGCTGAATGCAAATCCAAGATGGCAGCTGTGGTGGCCATAATGGATGTTGGACCACAGTGAAAATCGATAGGCTTGTATAGTTGCACAGTAGTGGCGTTTTTGAGTTAGTGTGTGGAATGCAACTGTGGACAGAGACAGACGGAGGGACATCATACGTGACAACAGTACCCCTCATTCCCATTGGGACATTTTGGATTACAGTCCAGATCCAGGAATTAACTAAAGTATTTTTAACAAGTGTTTAGTAAAGGATTTTTTTTTTCTGTTATCAGAGTTGCACAAAAACTACTAATCTGATTTTCATCAAACTTGGTGGAATGGTGAGGTACGGGCCTACAAGGAACCCAATAAATTTTGGAGCGGATCCCGATCACGATCCAGGTCCAGGAATTCATTAAGGATTATTCACAAGCATTCACAAACATTCACTCACGGCCACTGACCTATACGCATCCCCCCAAACACCCCCCCCCCCCCCAGCCCACATGACGGAGGTTGATGCTCTGTCACCGTGCTTATTAAAAATACATATAAAACTTCTGATCTAATTTCATCAAACTTGGTGGAGGGGTGGGGCCTGACCCTGATAACAACCCATAAAATCCCCTAATTTTATGATCCAGATCCAAAAATGTATTAAAGGATTTTGTCTTATAGCAAGATTATGCAAAAACGTCTGTTCTGATTTCCCTCAAACTTAATGGAGGTCTGGGGTACGAGCCTGGAAAGAACTGTTTACATTTTGGAGCAGATCCGAATCACAATCAAGATCCACTGCTTTCAGAAAAATTATTAAAGGATTTTGCCTTTTAGCAAGATTACGCAAAAACTACTGTCAAACCTGGTGGAGGGGTGACATAAGGGCCTGGAAAGAACCCATAACATTTCGGAGCAGATCAGGATCCAGGAATTTGTTAAATGATTTTGTCTCTCAGCAGGATTAGGCAAAAACTACTGTACCGAATTTCATCAAACTTGGTGGAGACTTCGTGGTTGAGTTATGGGCGTAGAAAGAACCCACTAAATTTAGGAGGCAATCCAGATCACGGTCCAGGTTCAGGAATTCAATACGGACTATTCACAAGCATTCAGTCACTGCCACTGACCTCCACATATTTCCCCGGCCAAACAGGTACACACAGCCCACACAGTGGTGCTTATTTTCTAGTATAAAATAAATATACTATGTCTCACTTACATGTTTCTTCTTTTTGACTCTTAGACGGAATTCAAGCCCAGAGCCATCTCAGCTTCTTTTCTTCGCCACTGCTCGAATCAACCGCTTCACCTACATTTATCCACATACAACTACTCAGCTGTCACGGCTGTCAGAACACTGATACCGTGAACAGAACTGTACATTTGCTTCCCCTGAGAAAGTTTCATGCTCTAACTACTGGCCGAACCAAAAAGGGCAGCCATCTTTAAACCAGAATGATCTTAATCTTCATGTATCCAGATCTGCTCTAAAGGCTGCCTACCTAGGGAACTGGCTTCCAATCGGAACGTAATGATTGTTTAATGACTCTGTCTACATCATTACAATAACAGTTACACTCCACTAGGTAACACTGACATGGGTCCCACAGAGAGCAGGGATTAAAGAAAGCAAACAGGAGAAGGATGGATGATTTATTATCAAGCACAAATGCGACTCTAAAATGATTACCGCCGGCAGGCCGTGCATTACTCAGGTGGACGGAGGCGAAATAAATAGCCGCCGTGAGACATTTAATACAGCACCGCATAGAATAACAGTTCTGAATGTCCACAAAGTGGACCGGAATGAGATTAGCATGTCCCCGGTGGACTTGAATGAAAAGCGTAATGGATTGTGGCACAGCACGGACACGATAACGCACTACTCAGAGCCGCGGATGTCAATCGATAGAGAAAAATCTTACTTCGAATTACAGATAGTTACTTCATAAAAGATCCTGATTTTTACTTTTTTTGCTTGAAAATGGAAGCAGGGTTCAATTTCGGTCATAAAAATAAGCAATCATTATTTCTCTGGACGGCTTCTGTAATCCACACCAGTGCTCCAGGATGATATAGCCCAGGATGGAGGTTCCCTACCGGTCAGGGCCAGATGGACCATGGGAAATCTCTGGAGGCCCAGACATGTATAATACAGCCAGGCTACAATAGAGGCAATAAAAAACGACTCCCGAGGGAGAGTGAGTTCGAGTTTCACTCCACACACGTAACCATGACTGTAATGATGGAAGTTAGCGTCTTCTGTCGTCTGATGGCGTTAGATGGTGTCTTAGCTCAGAGTGTGTCAGATTATTTCATAGAGCAGTACAATTATTTAAAAAAATCAACAATCTGTTCTTCCGATGAAGAGGCTTCACAATCTTTGTGATTTTAGAAATATAATTTAATTAAATAAATTATGACATGAAGACCTTTATCATATACTCTAAACTATTCTTTCTATATTTCTTTATATAACTCTGATAGTTATAATACTGTTATTTAACTAATTTACATTTATATATGCTTTATTTCACATTAAATTATTTAAAAGCATGATTATATATATATATTTATTCTTATTTATTTTTTTATTTTTTTTTAATTCCAAAATTTATTGCTTATTCTTATGCTATTTTTTTTATAGGTGTTTTCCATTAAATACATTTATTTATTGGCAGATGCTTTTATTCTATGTGGTTTGTAATCAATACTAAATGACAGTAATTGATTGCTCTCTGGAATGAGGTGGATATGAAATTATGCCCCTTTGCTGTATTTTGTACTGGAAGTTTCTCTTTATGATCATGCAAGAAGTTCTTTACATGTCAGAAAGAGAAAACTACATTTTATATCCATTCTGGGTTTAATGGGTTGCGGACTTATGTACATATCTATCTATCTGTCTGTCTGTCTTGCTATCTGTCTGGCTATCTGGCTGGCTGGCTGGCTGGCTGGCTGGCTGGCTGGCTATCTATCTATCTATCTATCTATCTATCTATCTATCTATCTATCTGTCTGTCTGTCTGTCTGTCTGTCTGTCTGTCTGTCTGTCTGTCTGTCTGTCTGTCTGTCTGGCTGGCTGGCTGGCTGGCTGTCTGTCTGTATGGCTATTTATCTATTTATTTGTGCCTTTCTGTCTGTTTCTGTTTATCTATCTATCTGTCTGTCTGTCTACTTATCTATCTATTTGTATATGTATCTATCTGTCTATCTATCTTTCTATCTCTGTTTGGCTGGCTATCTATCGATTTATTTGTCTTTCTGTCTGTTTCAATTTGTTTATCTATATACTATCTGTCTATTTATCTATGTATCTATCTCTCTGTCTATCTGTTTGTCTGTCAGGCTGGCTATCTATCTATTTATCTGTCCTTCTCTCTGTTTTTTGTTTATCTGTTTATCTATCAAACTGTCTGTCTGTCTGTCTATCTATCTATCTATCTGTTTAAATTGAGAGTATCGTTTTAGAATTATTTTGCCATCACACATACATTTGGTAAACTCGCAAAAAGGAAGAGTGTGATTTCAGTTTGTCTCAGACACACACAAACACACACACAAACACACACATGGCCAGCATTGTCATTGTCACCATGGTTTGATTCTATGGAGGTCATTAAAGGGTGAGAGGGAGGGATCTGATAATGCGTGAATAATGTGAGGGGTGTGTGTGTGCGTGCGCGTGCGTATGTGTGTGCGGGTGTGTGTTTGTGTATGTGTGTGTGTGTGTGTGTGTGTGTGAGAGAGAGAGAGAGAGAGAGAGAAGGACTGGGGTGGTGGAGTGTCTGCTGGCAGCCCTCATCAATATTTTATTTGCCACTCAGACAAATGAAACACGAGCCACCCGGAACAAGGGGACCTTGTGACACTTCAAAGTGAAACCCCCTACAGGCGGCTGCACTATTGAAGCGCCGGGCCTCATTAACCCTTAAACAGGCCTGGCATGAGACACCTAATTACCCCAGCACCAGCTAACTGCCCCCTCACACAGCCCCCGACCCACACCCCACCCATTCAGCCCTCGTCTGGGGCGGTAAGACATTTCCGGACTCTTCTGAGGCGAGAGGTTTAATTGAAAAACCAGATCGCACCTCTTTGCTGTAATTAACCGCTGTGTGACGCCCCTCATTAATATCGTTATGATCCTGTGGAGTGGGGCGTTGGGCCAACATGGAGGAGAAACCAAGTGTGTATAAGAATTGCGAAGGCTGATTTTAATTGCAGGGACCCGAGTTCAATTTGTGCAAACTTGTCCTGTGCTTTGTTAACGGCTCAGCAAGTTAATTATGGAAATTACCCCCCACCCCCTCCAATAGGCCTGGCAGCTGATTAACAGAATTAAACATGCAGAAGACAGATAGATAGATTTCAATCCACTCATCATTTCCCTTTACTTAAATCCCCGTTTCCTCTTTACCTGTTACAGCTTCCTGTTAGCTTTTATCTACTTCCTGCTTATTGAGTGATCCACCTGATTTATGTGCAAGCATCATTTTCTAAAGTGAAAAAAACCACCTTAAATAAAGTGTCCCAGGCTTTTAAGAAAGCATCAAGGCCTACACATTAAACATAGCAAGATGCCATTAGATGTAGTATAATTATTAAAGTAAGGTAAATTCTGTTGGGCCTTTATACCCGAACCTCCTGGCTCTTCCCCGGTTTCTGTAGCATGAAGCAACAAGGAGTTCAACTTCTCCTGGATAGGATGCAGGTTACCTTCCCAGTATTTTTACTGGTACTCATTTATACTGCTGGGTGGACTGAGGCACACCTGTGCTAAAGACCTTGCCCAGGAGTCTTCGCACGGTGGGGATTTGAGCCCACGACCTCTCGATCATGATCCTAGCACCCTAACCACTACACCACCAGCCCCACCAAATGAGGTAAACCTGGGCATAATTAAAGGTGGTAACTTATTCCTGGCAAGCCCAAGAGTTTGTTAAACATCCCCGAACAAACAGCTTTATGACGACCAAAGAGCTAATCAAACAAGTCTGCGACAAAGTTCCAAAAAATTACAGTAAATTACGTTACAGTAAATCCAAAATGGCTTATGCGACTAACGTTTTGCCGACTCGGCTTTCCTGTCCTCGGTTGGTTTGGGAACATGAGGAAATGTTTTCTTTGATTTCTGAGCATGCTGTTTGTGCAGCTCAGCACTGGTCAACAATGTGTAATGCTAACACGGGTCAGTGGCGTAGCCCAGACAATCCAACAAATTCGCGTCACTACCAGGCTGGAACAGCCAATCAGAAAGACAAAATGTCTCTGAGCGTGCCTAGAGTCGTACCACTCGCGCGCACTTTGAAATCGGTTGCGGGAAGGAACCGCTGATGTTATACATGGTTGTTTTAAATAGCTAGTAACATGAATTCACCACGGGCACCCTTTAATATCAACACAGAGAGCAGGTCGACTTCCACACAACTGTCATGTTGCACTGCCATGTTTCTACAGTAGCCCAGAATGTACAAATGTGTACAGAGTGCCTTTTGTACAAGGGGCAGGGTGAATGTTGAAGGAAGATGATGAAGAAGAAAGAATGACGAGGAATCAGTGGTTGTTGGTTCTGTCGAACAAGTTGAGGAACCCACAATGCATTTACCTGAAGAAGAATCCAGGTTGTGTGAATATAAGTAATGAAAGACTTCTACGGGCACCTGATGACCACCGTACCTTCTAGTACACGCTCAGAAAGGGAGGGGTATTCAGTTGGTTGCAATCAAACCATTCCTACATAGTAGACCTTTAATATTTATGATTTTATATTATGGCTGTGAGGGGTTGGATTTTACAAACCACCATCCAACAATCAGGGCCGCCTATTGCGATCATGACGAGAAGCGAATCGGCGTCATGATCAGCCCAGTTATCCTGTAATGATCCAGGCATTAACCAACTCCAATTTCTTGAATTAGTCCCTCGGTGAGCGGGGAAGGAAAGTCATTCGGACGAGTTAGACATTTGCGTGATATTATGTGCACTACTCTCGGTGCAGTGACGACTGTAAAGGCCGGCGTCTAAAGTGAGTCCGAAACCATCGTGCAGAGCGAATTAGAAAAACAGTCTCCGACGCAGATTCATTTTTCCCACATGAATATTTGATAGCGCGAGATTACAGCGGCCGCTCGTTTGCATTCAAAGAGAGGCGCGGTGCTTTGTTCCGTTCCGCGAGCTTTATTAACCGAGACACCGCACGGGCTAACAACACGCGACACCGACATCTGCATCGATTTTCAAGCCTTCAGTTTGTCCTCTATTAATACATAGATGGCATTTCTGCAAGTCGGCAACCATGGAGAGGAGCTAAATGTCTTATTTCTCCCATCATCCTTCTTCATTAGTTACTTCATTAATATCGGTGTTTATTTTATCAGTTGAAAGTAATAATGTTTTAAATAAAGCACATTTGCCCTGGTGTAGCAGTGTAAAGATTTTCATTCATTCATTTATTTGCCGAAGCACTTAATCCTTCTAGGGTGGTGTGGAGGCTTGAACCTGTGCCTCAGCCGACACCCTGAACAGCTCGCCAGTTCATCCCAGAGCCACCACACACACAACCATTCACACCAGGGTGATTTGGAATGTCCACTCTATATATATATATATATAGCCTAATGTGCATGTCTTTGGATTGTTGGAGGAAACCGGAGCACCCGGAGGAAACCCACAAACACTAAAGAAGATGCAAACGCCACATAAAGCTTTGGACTCAAATTCAGGACCTTCATGCTATGAGATGAGTTAGCTTCTTGCTAACCACTTCGCCGCCATGCCGTTCCAGTGTAAAGCTTTTTTTTTTTTTTATGAAAAGCACTGCGAGATTCTATAAGAAAAAAAAACTAGATCTGTCTCAGGGATGAAACATACACCATTTCTACATGATTGGATCATCTTCTCTTCATGATGTACACACACACACACACACACACACACTAATCTCCTGCAACGATTACACTGGCGGTGTGTAATGAGGTTAGCAATGCGAGCGGGTCGCACCTTCATCCCGCTCGGATGATCTGTTTAAACAGAGTTTATTCGAAGAGCAGCGACGAGGACGAGCCCATTTCACACACCATCATCTGTGCAAATTTGTCCAGTCACGTCAGCGATATTGAGTGTGATCCTTACAGGTCAAGGTTAAACGTTTTCACCCTCAACAATCGGCACCAGAAAACCTGATAGTCTCATCTGATTGAGGTTGAAAGGAAGGTTCATTAAATTCAACTACATCACAGTCCGGGATGAAACACGGCGCTAACAACTGCTTCTGTGTTCTGATTGGTCAGTCGGTGATGATCAGTGGTTCTGACAGGAGTTCCGACTGCAAAGTTTACACTAATCAGCTTGTTTGAGTGCATCATTTTTAACCAGTTTTCATAGGGATGTGTTTAGTGGACGCTCGACATGCGTGAACCAATCCATCTGATTACACTCATACACTAACACTAATTTCCTTTTACATTCACTGTATATTTAGCGGGTGGCACCGTGGTAGTGGTTAGCACATCCGCCTCACAGCAAGAAGGTCCTGGGTGTGAGTCCAGTGCTAGGCCAAGGCATTTCTGTATGGAGTTTGCATCTTCTCCCTATGCTTGTGTGGGTTTCCTTCAGGTGATCCGGTTTCCTCCCACAGTCCTAAGACATGCACATTAGGCTATGTAAATGGTTGTGTGCTTGTTGGTCCTGCGATGGTCTGGCGAGCTGTTCAGGGAGCACCCTGCCTGTGCATAGAGTCGGCTGAGATAGGCTCCAGCCTCCCTGCGACCCTAGAACGATTAACTGGTTCAACAAATAACCAAATGAATAAAAGTGCATGTTGAATTTCCACCCCTTCGGTATGCTTACCCTGTCACACACAGTGACCTCCAGTTAGGGAGATCAAGAGCAAGGACATGCTTGCTCTAGAACTGCAGAGTAACACAGTTTCAGAGGAAAGCGTTATCCGCCCCTTGTATATATATGCGCTCACAAATGCCCATGATTGGCCCTTAAGTTACGGGGAAGCAAACGGCTGCCGTCCGTCCATCCCTCCATCGAGGGCTCGGCCAATTAGCTCTCATGGGCTCCTGACCACAGATGGCTGTGTGCGTCATCCTGGACACGAACTCGAGATCTGCAGGATCACAGTGGCGCACCTTGCTGCTGCACCACTCGGGAGCTGATGCAGCAAAGTTTGACAGTATTCGATTCAACACAATGCAGTTTAACATGATGCAAAAGAAGGTCTTGGATTCGCTTTTCTGTGTGGAATTTGCACTGCATGGTCTCCCTGAGCGTGTGTGGGTTTCCTCCGGGTACTCTGGTTTCCTCCCACAGTCCAAAAACATGCACATAAGTCGAATTGGCTGTTTAATCCTATTAGAGCCAATCTCACCTACACTGGGCGAAGGCGGGGTACATCCTGAACAGCTCACCAGAACATTGCAGGGCAACACACACCATGGGGCAATTTGGATCAGCCATTTAGCTTAATGTGCATATCTTTGGACTGTGGGAGGAAACCGATGAACCATGAACACTATAATTAAAATATAAATTTATTAATTATATATTTATTCATACAACGTGTAATTCTTTTATAAATGAAAATATGTAATCATAAACATTGATATGAAATAAGAGAACTGAAACGCTTAGTGATGTTTTAGTAATTCTGCTTCACATCAGGCCGCGTCGCACCACCTCACTGTGGATTAATTTCCTATTACAGCACACACCTGAGTGGTTTTTTTTTCTTCATATTTTTACAACCATTTTAAATTACCCAAGGCTCTTTATTAAGGCATAAAAATCAAACCTTTTTACAAACCTTGGAAATTATTGATATTAATATTTCATAATCATTACTTTAATTTAATCAACAGTGTTGTGGCGGTTTGGCGGCTTTCAAGCAAACCTACAAATCAGTTATAATAACTGGTGTAAACTGTAGAAAGAGTTAATTATGCAATTAATTTGAGTTCATAATCTTGGGGAATTGCCTAAATATTTAATTATACCATGTTTAAACAAGCCGGCAGGTTGGTTAATTCGATGTTTCAGATGGTTTTCCAGTGTAGCTAATTATTTAAACTTATAATGTTAGATTTCTTAAACACATCAACCAATGATTATACGCATGAGTACCACTGAGGTTTCTATTTCTCTTAGCATTAGCTTGATAAGCTTTTCATTGTATTTTATCTTTCAGTAAAAATTTGCATAAAGATGTTACACGGCATACAGCGGGTTAATTCTTTATTAAACAAAATAACTTTCCGATCGTAATCAACAATAACTGTGCAGGCAACGAGATTCACTCTCGCTTTCTCACTCATTTACTGAACCGCTTCATTCTATTAGGGTCGCGGGGAGGCTGGAGCCTATTTCAGCCGACACTGGGCGAAGCAGGGTAACACGCTGAACCAGACTATGGCAGGGCCACCGCGCACACACACACTATATATGGAACAGCCAATTAGCCTAATGTGCATTGCCTTTGGACTGTGGGAGGAAACCAGAGTACCTGGAGGAAACACACTCATGCACAGGAAGAACATGTAAATGCAACACAGAAATGCCCAATCCCAGGACTCGAACCCAGGACTTTCTTGCTGTGAAGCGAACGTGGTAATCACTACACCACTGCGCCACCCCTGATCTTACCAGTGTTCTTTTTCTTAAT
>JBCNYH010000006.1:4609613-4621560 GCA_039654325.1 Tandanus tandanus | reverse complement strand
CTCTCTCTTCTCTCTCCCTCTCCCACCACTTTCCTCCCCCTCCCCCTTCTCCCCTCTTTTTTTCTTTTCCTCCTTCATTTTTTTTTTTTTGCTTTTTTTTTTTTTTTTTTTTTACAAAAATCTGCATATAATTTTTTACATCAATATTTTATAAATATATCCTTAATTAGCAAGCCAGAGGCAATAGTGGCAAGGGGAACCTCCCTGAGATAATGCAAGGAAGAACTGGATTCAGAAGGAAATCATCTGACTAACACTAGAACGTGTGATTTTAAATCATTTCTATTCTATATTTTTATACTGCATATATTGTCAGAAAGTATTAATATTAGCTCTTTAGCTTTAAGTCTATGGAATCATATTAAAGATGTTGACTGTTCAGTGATGGAGACTTGAATGCAAACTGTTCTTAGCAACTGAAGTCCAAATGCAACCCAAGGAAGAACATCCACAGCCACCTACACAGTCCGTGTATGGTCCCATGCACAGTAAACTCATAGTGATCTTTAGGCTGTCCGAGTGGAGTCATCCTCAACAACACCGAGTGATTAGCATAACTGTGCTAACAACCAAAGTTTCACTAACGCCTAACATAAAAATAGGTATATACTGAACATTATCTACATAAAATTTGAAAAGATTAGCTACACATATAAAAAGGAATCAAGTATTACACATGCAGTCATTTTTTTAACATGTGGTCACTGTGCAAAGTTTTGGAATTAAGATAGCTACGCTTAGCCTGTTCTTTTTATGTCTCTGTTGCCCATAGCTATAACAATACTGCTTATTATAATATAAATAACACTTTTAAATGAAGTTGTTTAGATGAATGTAGATATGATAAAAAAAAAATAGTAGATAAAAAAAACCCTATATGGTGGCTTGCAAAAGTATTCACCTACCTTGTCATTCTTCCTATTTTGTTGCCTTACAAACTGTAATCTAAGTTTTTTGTTTTGTTTTATTTTGATTCATTCGTTTATTTTCTAAGCCGCTTAATCCTAATTAGGGTCGTGGGGAGGCTGGTGGCCATCTCAGCCGAATCTGGGTGAGGGCAGGGTACACCCTGAACAGTTCACCAGGACATCGCAGGGCAGAAGCACACAGTTATTTTAATTTATTTTGTTTTGTTTCTTGGATTTTATGTACTGTTCTGAAAGGCCCCAGAGTCTGCAGCAATACTAACCAAGAGGCACCACCAAGCAAGTGACACAAGCATACAAAAAATAAAAATAAAAAACACATTTAGAGTTGTTTGTTTTGTTTTGTTGGAGACTCACCAATTGAAGAAGATATGGAAGAAGGTCCTCTAGTCAGATGAGACTGAAATTGTACTTTTTGGCCATCCTGGAAAACACTATATTTGGCACAAACACATTAGCTCTCATCACCCCAAGAGCACCATCCCCACATTGAAGCATGGTGGTGGAGAGGTTTTTGAATGGCAGGGACTGGAAAACTGGTCAGAATTGAGGGAATGATGGATGGTGAGGGAATGGGATGTATAAATACAAGCATATTGTACAGAAAGGGATATTCTTGAAGGAACTGGATCAGTTTTGCTTTGTAGAATGGGCAAAAATCCCAGTGGCTAGCTGTGCCAAACTTACAGAGACATATCCTAAGAGATTTGCAGATGTGACTGCTGCAAAATGTGGCTCTACAAAGTACTGATTTATTTAGTTATTTATTATATAAATATGTTGTAAAAATCGACTGATAGCCACCCACTGAATTTGAGGTATCGCTCATTCTGATTGGTTACAATCCTGCCAGGATATCAGTTCATATACTGTGAGAGGAGAGAAACAAAATGGCCGAGGGATTTGCCGAAGCAACCGAAGACAAAATAAATTCTCTACTAAGAAACACGTCTCTAAACATACAAAAAAGCAGCACGTTTTAAAATGAAAGCATTTGATGATAAGAACAAACATTTTATTATTGTTATTATTACATTTTTCACAAAGGAGACTGCTGCTGCCAGTCTGTTTTGTTTTGTTTTGATTCTTTGTCATTTGTGGAACGCTGTCTCTTCGGCTATCGGCTCATGAGATGAGAGAAGATAAGATCAATCAAACCTCAATAGAAATAATGGAAAAGGTAAGAATTTTTTTTTTTTTAAATAAGAAAAAGAGAACAAATGCAGTTCAATAAGAATAAGGTATAAATCTGATAGTATAGTTATAAAGCATTATGGGTCAATTCTCACATAACACACACTGTTTACAGGACACATTGCATATGTATGTAATTTTTAACACTTCATTCACTAGTATTTTTCAGTTGTGTTTTTTTTTAAAGCGACCATTTATTTCTCTTTATAGTAGAATAAACAGAGCAAAACTGATAAAATCGTACTACAGTTATTTAGATCACATCTACCCCACTTCTATTCTTCTCATTGAGTTACAAATATATTATATATTTATAAATGATGACATAAATAAATAAAATGTTGTTTGTAAATACTGAAGTCCAAATTTTCTCCTCCAGCGAGATCTCGTCTCATCTTGAGGTCATAAATGATAGCAAGATATCTTAAGCTTGTTATGGAGGAAAATCAGAAAAATTGAGAATTTTTTTTTTTTTTTTTTTTGTGGTAGTAGTAGTCGTATTTACATTTACTGACCTTTTAATACAACTCCTTTTCCTGTTGTTGGTATTTATTTGTTTGTTTGTTTGTCTGTCTGTCTGTTTGTTATTTTGCTGACTATGATTTCACCAGCGGTAGCATTGCGCTAGCATTTCTCCAAAGTCCTAGTGAAGTCAGAAATCTTTTCCTCGAATCTGGACATGTATTAAGAATATTAATGTTTATGTGCCGTTTTTCACTACAATAATATAAATATGTATTTATAGCTGCTGATCTTTCGCTACTTAACTCTACTAGCTAGATAACGATTTGTTGCTTGATTTCGCTGCAGCTAAAACAGCATTACTGTATAAACCTCTAAATCTCAGCAGTGTAGTTTAAGAGCACAACCGTCAAAGGATTTACCGCCATCAGATTTGTATCTAAATCTGGAAACCCTTGCTTTTCCCATTACCAAATGTTTTTATATATTTGCTTTCACATGACAAATAATCTCAGATTCATAAACTGACAAGTTCATTATGCCGAGCTTTTATTCAGGAGTCCCAGCTCCAGGAGGTCAGTAGTAATGGCTACTGAAATGAATAATATTGACATTATTGGTCATGGTACGCTAGTTTTGCTTCTTTTAAGAGCTTCTGCCAAAAGCCTGTACGCTTGCTGTCATTTACCAGCTTGATTTATTATGTAAATGTAACCATATCATGTATATTTCACCAACCTTCAATCACTGCATGAAATTTTAATAGACTGACCGTGGCGTGTTTGTGAAACGAAGCATCAATTAATTTAAATTCATTTACTTAAGAGCAGTGATTTTTCAATCCTCAGGAACCGCAGCTAGACCATACTTTTATTCTGTCCTGGGGGTTTTTTTTTTCCTTCATCCATCTCCTGAAAAGAAAACGTTCTAGTCCTTCTAGCCCTCCATCTTGAGTACTTCGTTCAGCTCTTCCCCGTGTTCATTACGCAGTAGTTTCTCTAAATGACTTTACGAGTTACAGAAACTCTAAACCTCAGCATGAAAATATCCAGATAATCAGACACTACCAGACAAACGTTGTGGAGCATCTGTATTTTTTACATTTTTACTGAAATTTACGCAGTTTAATCTATAAAAAGTGCTATACAAACAGAAAGAATTGAATTGAATTGAATTGAACAGCTTAGTCCTCCTAGGGTCACGGGGAGGCTGGAGCTGACTCTTGGTAAAGGTGGGGTGCATCCTGAACAGCTCGCCAATCCGTTGCAGGACCAACACACACAACCATTTACATACACTCACACCGAGGGGCAATTTGTATCAGCCAATTAGCCTAATGCGCATGTGTTTGGACTGTGGGAGGAAACCGGAGTACCTAGAAGAAAGCAGCACAAGCATGAGAACGTGAAACCTCCACACGGAAATGTTTAAATTTCATTCATTTTCCGAACCGTTTAATCCTAATTAGGGTCACGGGGAGGCTGGAGCCCATCTCAGCCAACTCTGGGCGAGGCCATCGCAGGGCAGAAACATGCTGGCGGTGATCCAAAGGCCTACACATTACAAACGACAGCAACGGTTCTTTTACATGCCTCTCACCACAGACAGTGAGAGACATGGCCGGCCTTTGATAATCCAGTTAGCTGCACTGGGGGGACAGCAGTAGCAACTCGGTGATAGCGGGGCTTGAACCCCTGACCTTCGGATCAGTAATCCAGCACCCTACCACCGGGCCACCACTGCCCCTGCTTCAATTTCAATTAAACTAAAAAAAAAAAACAGGGGAGCTCTAAAACTTTTGACCAGGAGTGTACTGTATGTCTTATATAATTATTCAGTGTTGCTGCTACATGGATTGTATTTTTGTCTGGTTTCACCCTGGTTTCTCGTTTGAGTCTGGTTTCTCTCAAGGTTTCTTCCTCGTGTCGACTGAAGGGAGATTTACTTGCTACCGTCGCCTCAGGCTTGCTCAGTAGGGGTGTGTAGGGTTAATCGAGAAATGTTTAAAATCATAAATTTAAATTCTTTTATCGAAATTGTTTTACTATGCAAAGCTGCTTTGCGACTGTGATAATTATAAAAAGTGCTATACAAATAAAACTGAATTGAACTGAATTTTCCTTCAACTTCCACTATTTTGTCATGTTACAACCTGAAATTAAAAAAGTTCAATTAGTCTCATCAGACCAGTTTCTCAGTCACTCCGTTACAGAATTCCATACAGCTCTTTTTCAATAATTGAAGAGTTTGTTTGCAAAAACAGATAAATCCAATTGTTTTAATTCTGAGGAAAAAAAAAAACCTTTAAAATAAAGCTACTTAAAAATATTTTTACCCATAATTAAAACAATTGGACAGAGTTTGTTTGCAAAAACAGCTAAGTCCAATTGTTTTAATTATGGGTAAAAATATTTTTAAGTAGCTTTATTTTAAAGGTTTTTTTTTTTACCTTTAGCTGCCTCGGGGATATTTCTCTGTGTCACACTGCTTTGTGGCAAACACGAAGGTGGATGCAATTGCAGATAAAAAGAAGAATTATGAAACCACAAGCAAACAGAAGAAAAAAAACACCCCAATCCAAAATCATAGCCAAAAAAAAAAACAGGCAGAATTCAATCAATCAGGCAGACAGAAAATCAGAGGCAAAACGGTAATCAAAAACGAGAAGGAAAACAAAAATTAATCCACTGACCGCAAACACAAAGAACACAGGCTTGATATGCACAGGCTTGATATTGAACATGTGCAAGTGGGGTCCTTAAACAGCCCAGGTAATTACCAGGATGGGAGCCAGGTGTGCACAGCATGTGATGGGAGCATCAATATTCAGGTAACTAAGATAGGTGATGTGCATGCTGGGAACGGTAGTGCGCGTTCCGAGTGTGTTGTGAGAAAGCTGTGACACTGAATAGTTTTCCCTGAGCCCGTGTCCACGGTAACCTCAGCTGCCTGTTCTCTCTTACTGTAGTCAGTCTGTAGTCTGGCTCAAACCTGTCCAGCCTTTCTTTTTTGCCCCTTTGGTGTTTCTGCCCACAGAACTGACACTCAATTTATTGGGTTTTTTTTGTTTTGTTTTGTTTTGTTTTTTTTGCCTTTGCATAAACTCCAGAACCTAAATTACAGGATTATCCAAAGTATGGCATTAGCAACAGATCACATGGCTGCATCTGGAATGTGCACTCCTCCACTGCTCCACTCTGTAGCGGGTCAGCCATAGCTCCAATTCTCAACTCCTTACTTCCCTCACTATGTAGTGCACTATAAAATGGTAACCAGACACACCTATATGTAGTGCAGTTGTTTTAATCCACATCGGTCGACCATCATGCATTGCGGCTGGCCACGCGACCCTAGTGGGATTAAGCGGCCCGGCAAATGAGTGAGCGAGTAAAGCATGACAATGAAGGTACTTACTCTAAGTGACCGTGACAAACCATGAATGTCTATCATTTTGACTGAAGCATTATCCTGAGTGGATAACGTTTCAGTATCTAACCCTAGGATCAGATCGTGTAGTATATACTTAAGAATATCCAGCACATAAATATATACCAGTGTAACATCCCCCTGGTGTCAAAAACGTACCAACTGCTGTCTGCTCTTATCACCTAGTGAGTGTTAGGTGTAGTGAACAGTATATAGTGAGTGAGTGAGTGGATGTTCCAAATGCAGCTCTTGTTCCCTCCTTCATTCGGATGTAAAGATGAACTGAAGCTCTCGACCTTGTATCGGCACAATTTTTACATGTTGTGATCCTGCCATATGATTGGCTCATTGGATAATTTTGTGAATGAGCTGCTGCTCCTGATAAAGTAACTGCTATATTTGTGTGTGTGTGTGTGTGTGTATAAAATCCCAAGTTCAGTTCAAGTTTGTGGTACTATGAACACTGCCAAAGTACAGCTTTGTCATAGTCATGAATATTTTTACTGTTAAATATGGGTCTAGATAAGCCTGAAAAATCACACACACACCGAGCATCCAACGCCTGTCACTTCTACTGTAGTATATGTAACAGGAATTACATAAAAGAACTTCGGCTGAGAGTTTACTAATTTTATTGCAGGAAATTGTACACGCTGTAAATCTAAAGAATGTAAACCGGACACTGATATGTATTTTCTATACCGACTCAAATAGACTTTACTTAATTATGACAATACATCCTACAATTTAAGTCAGAAAGCTACAGTATGTATAGCATACCCTCCCTCCCCCATCTACCTTCCCCTCCAACGTTATATGATTTTCTGTGTTTTCTATTCATCCCCATGTCAGACTTTCTTTCCTTTTTTTTTTAAACAAGTATGAAGTTGCTCACGAAATAAACAGCGCTATGAACAATGTACTGGAGCGTTGGATATTGGATCACTTTGTATCACTGACGTCTCGTAGCACCAGTCAGCCGAGAACTTTTTATTTATAATATAAACTTCCATCTTTAAGTGAAAACAACGTTCCGACACTTTGTAGTCGACTTGATCTGAAAAGTCATACAGATTCCAGTTCAGATCCTGTTCGCAACCAGAAGGTTGTAGGTTTAAATCCCAGCCTGTGTTTCCATGCCTAGCCTTAATCCCAGTCCGGATGATAAGCGCTTCGTGAGTAACTGCGCCGTCTGTAATTCAGTGGTTCCCAAAGATCTGCGCCTTAATCTGCCCGACTTTACGCATCGTATTCCGCCATATTTTGTCATCATTCGTATTTTATTTGCATTTTGTTCAGGTAATATGGCACGAATAAAAAGTGAATGGTTTGAGACAAAAAGCAGGGGGGGGCGTCAATGATTTACGACCGGGGATTAGCGCTTTTTTCCAAGCCAAACAAACCAATCACAAATCGCTGTGTGACTTTCTCGTGATATGAGTATTTAGGCCACAAGATATTCGCTTGCATGTGGAGTCGCAAAACAGCTTGACACAAATTTCAAAATTCACAAAAAAAATGTAATTCACGTCAGTCTTTTAAATCGCACCTCTAGTGTGATCACCCCCTTAACCAGGGAAAGGCGTAAGCATGCCCCCCTTTGTGACATGCGATGCAGCCGCCATTATCTTTCCAAACTGTTGTGCATGTGTATGCGGAGTGGCCTGACACACTCGGAGGGAAAGTGCTGTTCAACCCTTTGCACAAAGGAGCTTACAGACAATCATGTCTGTGACAGGGGAGTCTATGGCGATCACCAGCCAACCATAATGATGATGGCTACAGCATCAACCTGGATTCGAACCTGTGATCTCCAGGTTGATAGTCGCGTGCGGTTTTAAATTATTCCATCATGTCGTCATCCAGAGACAGCTTGTACTGCTGCATTTAGATTATACAACATACCTTTATGACAAATTTATAATAAAAAATGTAGCGTTGTTTTTGGGGGGTTGATTTGGGTGTTGACCTACCTCATCCCGGCCATCAGGAGCAACATGGAAAACTGAGTAACACTGAGCCTGGCAATATCTTAAAGCTGATTCGAATAAAACTTAAAGAAAATTTGATCACTTTCACAGATGGAGTGAACAAACATTTAAATATTTTATTTAGCCAAATACAAATTTAAACTTCAATAGAGGATGATGAAATCACAGGGAAATTCCATAGTTGGTTAAAAAGACAGAAATTCTTAGTTATATCATGGTAGTCTGGTCTACTGTAGTCCTTTAAAGAAAAGACAGCACTTGTTAAAATTTTATCTCCTTCAAATCTCTAGATTATCTTCTTCCTGTGTGGAAAAATTTGGGCCAACAGTTTCTGTTCTAGCAATTTTATGGGCAGTTATTTAAATGATGATGTCATCAGGGCCCAAGTTAACATATACAAGTATAGTATTTTGATAACTTCAAGCCATTTCTAGACAAATTTGTGGTGGAGGTGTCAAAAGGTTTAGATTAAAATCATTACCTGTGTAGTGGGAAATTATACACACACCAGGATTAATATATTTAAACACAAACACCTGGGTCTTAATGATGTCAGCACTCTGAGATTCAGTTTTTCAAATAACCTCCCATAAGATCGTTAAAATAGCAGCTAAGATTTAGCACACAGACCGATTTTATTAAAGAGTTTTGACTGAGATTAGTTTTCAACGAGTGCTGACTTCTCTTTTAAGGGTTCAGATGAAAAACTGAAAATAACTGCTCTATAATGAGGCTCTTCTCTCAGTCTGGGAGGCTCCGCCCACTGGAAACAGAGCTCATGGGTTTTGTACACTTTTCTGGCCACATGCTTCAGAATGAAGACTGCTTTCTGATTGGCTCTCAACACTTCCCTGAGGACACAATGAGCATTTCAGAGAGAGACATAGGGTGCTTCTCAAAACCCTTAAATTGCACCCTTGTTTCTCTCACTTGTCCAACATGGGAAGACCCGAGGAAACGGTGTGAGGAGCGTGGAATCGAGGAAATGTGTTTTAAGGATACAGGGCCGTCGTTTCCTCTGAGGCGTCACACAGAGCGACGCCTGTTTCTGCTGATGTCAGCTGACCTACTGCATAAAAGTCATACAAGTTATTCCTACACTGGCGTGCAGCTCTTTCGGGAAGGCTGCTCTTGTGTGTCGTCCCTCATCGCTCCTAGTTCTTTGCTTCTCACTGCTCAGGTAAGAGAATTGAGAAACTTCGGGTTCAAGTGAGGTTCGAGGAAACAATAAATAAGGGTTTTCAAAAGCACCGACAGTCAGCTGAGACTAAAAAAAAAAAGATTTCCAGAACAGATTCCCTCTCTTGGGGGGCACGGTGGTGCAGTGGTTAGCACGTTCAACTCACAGCAATAAGGTCCCGGGTTTGATTCCCGGGCTTGTGCGTTTCTGTGTGGTGTGGAGTCTGCATGTTCTCCCAGTGCTTGCCTGGGTTTACCCCGGGCACTCCGGTTTCCTCCTACAGTCCAAAAACATGCACAGACTGGCTGTTCCAAATCGCCTCTAAGTGTGAGAGTGAGTGTGAATGGTTGTGTGTGTTGCCTTACAATGGCCTGGCGAGCTGTCCAGGGTGTACCCAGCCCTCGCCCAGAGTCGGCTGAGATAGGCTCCAGCCTCCACGCGACCCTAATCAGGATTTAGCGGCTTAGAAAATGAATAAATGAATGAATCCCTCTTTTAAAAAGGTATTAAACAGATTGGTTTGAAGCACTCTGTGTATGTTTATGTGACAGGTCACGTGTTAGCAGGCTGGCTAGCATTAGCATTGATGATTGAGACTTTTCCTTGCAGGGTAGCAAATATAGGAAAAGAAAGAATATTTTTCAAAAGAATTCCGCAGGTTGGTTTTGTTAATATTGACAAGGTAGCGTACACACACCATAGATCTTTGTTAGCCAGCTACCTCCGATGAGCTAACCAAGATCTATGATGTGTGTATACATGAGTTCCAGATACGTCATGTTGTCCAGATTAAAGGAATTTTTTTTTTTAATCTGAAGCTATGCAATCCTGGACAGTTTGGAGGGACTGGATGTTGATTGGCTAACAGGACATTTCCGCTTTACAGATTCGCCCAAGGTCTGTGGTATGTCTGATTCAGGATCTTCATGGACGACCAGATCTGATAACGACGGGGCATCAAAGTGAGGCGGGAGCTGAGGTATGTGAGAGCGAGAACTTTCCCCTTCAGCCATCATGGAGTCGAGTTCAGAGACGATGTTGAGAAACGCTGCGTCCATCCGAGCTTCCTCTGCTAAGGAAACGCCCTCGCTGGTGTTCTGCTCGTTTTCCCTTGCACTTTGGAAAGTACTGAAACAAGGCTCCTCCCACCTGTTCCACACACTCTGACTGGCTGAATTTCGTGAAGTTTTCCTCTTTAAGAGAGAAGAAGGAGAAGTGTGCTCCACTGAGGGAAATGCGGTGAAGTTGTTCGAGCTGCCGCAGTCATCGAAGCTGAGCCTCCTCAGATACGGGAGGCGTTTACACCCGGGCAGTTTCTCACTCCGCACCACAGGGCTCTTCAGACTTAAACGGCCCAGGGCCGAGGCGGGAGTAGGGGGGGTGGAGGGCACAGCGAAGTTCTCCAACATGTCCTTCTGAGAACCGGAAGGAATCAGGACTCCGTCCTCACTGTCTGAAGAATCTACAGATGTTTGGTCCAGGTTCGAGCTCCTACCATCTCCAGCTCCGTCCACCTTCTGCTCAGAGGAGGAGCTCTGTGATGGAGGAGAACTCTGGGCTTTCAACAACCTGGACTCGAGCTCCTCTATATATGCATCACTCCTCTCCAGAGCCTTCTTCAGCTGAGTCATCTGTCGCTCGTACTGGGAGATCTTCACCTCCAACGCGGCCACTGTGTACCTCCCGAACCTGCGTCAGGAATCAAAAAAAAAAGAAATCACCGATAAGTTACCAATAAAGGAAAGCTGGGAGGATACAAATAAAGAAAGGAAATATGAAAAAAGGATTAAAACCAAAGAAATGTATGGTTGCAGAAGGAAGGAAGAAGGAAAAGGGGGGGTAATAAGAAAAAGAAAATAATTAACAGTAAAGAAATTTAAAACAGAAACTTATTAATAGAAAAATGAGAAAAAAGATGAGTGTGAGAGAGAGAGAGAAAGTGAAACAGTGTGTGTGAGAGAGAGAGCATGTGAGTGAGAGTGTGCAAGTGTTTGAGTAATACAAGAGTGATTATGTGCAAGAGAATGAGTGAGAGTAAGATTAGTGAGAATGGGAGTGTGAGTTGAAGCATGAGTGAAAGTGAGAAAGAGTGAGAGACAGTAAGGAAAAGTGAGTCAGAGTGAAGATGAGAGAGTGAGTGAGTGAAAGAGTGTGTGAATTTTAGTGTGTAGGGGTGAAGAGTAAGAGTGAGACTGTGCGTGTGTAAGAGAAAGAGTAAATTAGTGTGTGAAAGAGTGAGAGTGTGTGTGAGAGAGAGTGTGTAAATGAGTGTGTGATGGAGTAAGAGTGTGTGTGTGAGAGAGAGAAAGTAAATGAGTGTGAAAGAGTGAGAGTGAGACTGTGTGTGAGAGAGAGACAGAGAGTAAGTGACTGTGTGATAGAGTAAGAGTGAGACAGTGTGTGTGTGTGTGTGTGAGAGAGAGAGAGAATAAGTGTGTGATAGAGTAAGAGTGAGTGTGAGAGAAAGAAAGTAAATGAGTGTGTGAAAGAGTGAGAGTGAGACAGTGTGTGTGTGTGTGTGTGTGTGTGTGTGTAAGAGAGAGAAAGCGTAAATGAGTGTGTGAAAGAGTGAGAGTGAGACAGTGTGTGTATGTGAGAGAGAGAGAGAGAGAGACTAAATGAGTGTGTGATGGAGTAAGAGTGAGTGTGTGTGTGCGTGTGTGAGAGAAAGTAAATGAGTGTGAAAGAGTGAGAGTGAGACAGTGTGTGTGTGAGAGAGAAAGAGAGAGTAAATGAGTGTTTGATGGAATAAGGGTGTGTGTGTGTGT
>JBCNYH010000006.1:4546292-4556821 GCA_039654325.1 Tandanus tandanus | reverse complement strand
TGTGTGTGTGTGTGTGTGTGTGTGTGTGTGTGTGTGTGTGTGTGTGTGTGTGTGTGTGTGTGTGTGTGTGTTTTGGAAGCAATGCAGCATCGCTTTGCACTGGCCTACTGTACATACAACAATAATTCACAGACAGCATTGTGTATTAGCATATTAACACACACACACACACACACACACACACATGGTTCATGTTCATTAAGTGCTTTCTTTGTTGTATGACTCCATTATGGCTGCCATCTCATTCTCATCTCTAATTAAAGGACACTACTCTAAAGAAGTGTACACTCTTAAGAACATAAGGACTGAATAAAAAGCACAGTTTCTCTCAGAGAAAATAATAAAAGTATAACTTCCTTTGAGGTCGGCAATTAAATTTTAATTTGCCAACGGCCGCTGTGTAGCAGCCAGTTACTTCCTAAGTATCAGAAAGTTAAAGCTTAATAATTATGAGAAAAGTTTAAAAAAAAGATATAAAAATATAAATAAAATAACAAACATTACATACAACTTAAAATAAAAATAAAACTTTGGACGCGACAAAGTTTTCAGAGCTGTTCAGGGTGTACCCCGCCTTCGACCCAGTGTCGGCTGAGATAGGATTCAGCCTCCCCGTGACCCTGATAGGATCAAGTGGTTCAGCAAATGTTTGAGAGAGAGAGAGAGAGAGAGAGAGAGAAAAGCTTAGTTTATTTATTTTTTATTATTGCAGTGCCATCTGAGTATCATCAGTTTGATTAGACTCACATAAGCCTGACTTCTCCTCCTCTCTGCAAACATCATCAAGCTTGCAGGTCATGTGTAAGTTTTATAAAATACGTATTCTTTAGGCTGCAGAGACTCAATATTACTAAATTAAGCATTGAGGTAAAATTATTTATTATATATCGATCCTCTTCAAGCAGCATAATGGCAGAGGTGCACGTGATTAAAATATGTTGGTGCAGAATGCATTTTGGTAAATGTTTTATGTGCACATGAGCAGCGCGTGCTCGAGACAGAACATTGCTATAAAGTGTATAATAGATTATGCTGGACGTTGCATCCAAACTTTGTTGGTGGAAAAGGTGAACGGTCATGTTAGAGGCCTAGTAAACTCGTGTATCCTGTAAAATCCTGAGTTTATCCACACAATCATATCATTGTGTGAGTGCATTTTCTAAAGCTGATACCTTTTGGTTTTCTGACAAGAATTAAACACTACATTATTCTATGTCTAAATGGGACAGACTTAAGTGTTGCATTCACTGGGATCCTATTTTCAAATAAAACAAAGAAATTAATAAAAATTCATAGAAATTAATAAAGTGTCTGTCTGTCTGTCTGTCTGTCTGTCCATCCATCCGTCTGTCCGTCCGTCCATCCATCCATCCATCCGTCTGTCTGTCTGTCCGTCCGTCCATCCGTCCGTCTGTCTGTCTATCTATTTATCTATCTTTTTATCTATCTATCTAAATAGTGTTAAAGAGAGGAGTATGATAGTTGTTTACAGAGATGTAGTGAAGACCACCATGGTTGAGTCCAAGAAAAGTCCAAAACCTGGTCTGGTCGAGTTCAAGTCTAAGCCAACTTCAGAGTTCAAGAAGTACAGTAGTGGTGGCTCAGAGCTTAAGGCTCTAAGTTAGTGATCCCTTTGTTCAAGCCCTTGTACCACCAAGCTACCACTGTTGGGCCCTTAAGCAAGGCCCTTAACCCTCAATTGCTCAGTTGTATTAAAATAATATATGTAAGCTCTAGATAAGGCAGATAAGGGCTTCTGCCAAATGCCGTAAATGTAAAGTTTCAAGTCCTAGTCAAAACTGAGTCTAAAGAGGCCAGAATCCAAGTCCAAGAAGGTTTCATTTCAATACAAGGCAGAGTCCAAAGAGATTTGAGTCCAAGCAAAGGCTGAGTCCAAGGAGGCCAGAGTCTAAGTCAAAAAAGGTTTGATTCCGAGTCAAGGTAAAGTCAAAAAAGGCTCAAGACAGAGTCAAGACCAAGTCTAGATGCAAGAGGTAGAGTCAAGATCAAGTTCAAAGAGGTTTGACTCAAAGTCAAGACCAAGCTCGAAGAGGTTCCAGTCCAAGCCAAGACTGAAGTCAAAGAGGTTTGACTCCAAGTGAAAACCAAGTTCAGTCAGGTTTGAGTCCAAGCTGAGATTGAGTCCAGATAAAAGGATTAATCAGGACCCAAGTCCGAAGAGTTTTGGTTACAGGATAAAAGTAAGAGCAAATAAGTTTGGGTCCAAGTCAAGACTGAGTTCAAAGAGTTTTGTATCCAATTCGACCCAGACAAAGGCAAGACAGGCCACTTCCTTCTGAATAAGCTTCCTTAATCAGTCATTAAAAAAAAATCATATTCTTTTAAAATGCAGTCAGTCTCGGCCAAGATCAATCAGAATATTTCACGAGCCCAATGATCAAGACCATCTTGAGTCCAACACCAGACCCAAGTACTAAATCCCTGGCTGTTAAAGATTACATACAGTATGTCATGTTAGTGATTATTGGCACACACTCACGGGCGGGTTGACTGTGTTTGATGCCAAATGATTTATAGTCACTTTTATTATCACAGGTCAAAAGGTCAGGAAAGAGAAGGGGTTTAAAAATTAGGTGCTTTGGTCTCTACAGGCACATCACAACCAATCTATTTCTGTCCATTACACCAATTATCAGTCTCAAGGGGTGCCTGAGTCCGAAATCAACACACACACACAGAGAGAGAGAGAGAGAGAGAGAGAGAGAGAGAGAGAGAGAGAGAGAGAGAGAGATTAGGATTAGCGTGTTCATGTTTACTGTAGCACAAAAGTAAAGTGTGGTTTTATTGACATAACACATCAATATCAGGTGTAAGACATTATTAGTAGCCGTGTGAGCAGTTAGATGTTACTCTCTGAGAGAGATCCGTGGAATTGGTGAACCCGAAGAAAAAGATTGATAGCACTGGACACTTTCTATGACACTTATAGGATACTATAAACAGATGTTCATTCAAATAAATATTATGAAGTAGGTGCTTTATAATGACGCACAGGTCATTATTATAGAGTACTTAGCACAGAATGCCTTATACCATAATATTACTGCTTTATAGGCATTATAAAATGCTAACATGGTGGCCTGGTGGTGTAGCGGTAGGTACACCTGCCTCACAGCAAGAAGGTAAAGGGTTCAAGTCTCATGCTCGGGCATTTTTGTGTGGAGTTTCCGTGTTCACCACATGCTTGCATGGGTTTCCACCGGGTACTTCGGTTTCCTCCCACAGTCCAAAGACATGTACTTTAGGCTAACTGGCTGTTCCAAATTGCCCCTAGGTGTGAGTGAGAGAGTGAATGGTTTTGTGTGTGTGTGTGAACTGGCAAGCTATTCAGGGTGTACCCTGCCTTCATGTTGGCTGAAATAGACTCCAGCCTAATTCACAACCATAATAGGATTAAGTGGTTCGGCAGACGGATGGAAGGATTGATGGATGGATAGATTGGTGGATGGGGGGATGGACAGGAGGGTGGGTGGATGGATGGATGAATAGGTGGATGAACCTCGAGTTGAATATTCTGTTTACGTGAGCCCTTGAGTGCATGAGCAGAACCTGAAGAATTACTGTAATCCTTAACTACAGTGGTATATGCTTGCAGAAGAAAATTCTGGAATCCCGGAAGGCCAGGCGTATGTGTTACGAATAATCTAAACAGAGCCAGAATTCCCAGCATTAGACCTGGAGTAACTACTGAAGTACCTGGCATTCGCCCAGTGTAGGCTGAGACAGGCTCCAGCCTGTCCACGACCCTAAAAGTAGAGTGAGTGAGTAACAGGAATTAATTTATGACATATCAACATCAAGAAGTAGTTTATCAACACAGTTCACATTATTCTCATACATCTGCCTGATAAGGAAAAGCGATGAGTTCAAAAAGTTTCCTTCTCGTTATAAATGTTTATTTGATATACGTGAATATCATATAAGTCTCTGAATAACTTTGAAGGCAGGAGGGAGTTGTCTCACAGCTGGCTGTGTTAAATTAAGCAGGACGCAAACCTCAGGCTTCCTCGGTCTGATCCCTGTGTTGGCTTTCTGGACTATAAAATATTTCTCTGTCCCCTTTTGTTTCGCTCGCTAAAGTGCTTGAGTTAATCTCATCCAGACGCTCGACTGTCAGAACTCATAAAGCTGGAGAAATGAGAGACAGTGTCAATGCCATGTTGTATCACATTTACCTCATATCACCAGTCGTGTCTGAGAAAGTTAACTAACCCTGGGTTTACGCTGTGTCCGCAATGTCCACCATCTCCACGATTTGAGAGAATTGTGATGAGAATCATGATGATCTTGAGGGAACTTGGTGGAATCGTGATGATCATGACAAAATGTTTGACCGTCAAAAATTTTGCCGCAATTATTATTATTTATTACGATTTGACGCCAAATGTGATAGAACATGGAAATCGTAGTAGAGCGTAACTTAAGATTTTTTTGATTTTGCTATACTGTATTAATGCCGCAAGGGAAATTATTGCCTCTACACTGAACCCATCCAAAGTGAGCACACACACACACACACACACACGCAGTGGGCTGCCACACTCATTGGGGTGCCCGGAGAGCAGTTGGGGGTTAGGTGCCTTGCTCAAGGGCACTTCATCCATGAAGGCGGAGGAAGGGAGGGTGCAGCTCACGAACCAGGAATCAAACCAGCGACTTTTTGGTCCCACAGCCGCTTCTCTAACCATTATTCCACGGCTACCCCAATCAGACCTTAACAGACCGTAAGAGACTGTAACAGACCTTGATGCACCATCGTAGGGGACCTTGATGAACTTAGAAACATGATTCCTTCAAGTTCCATCTCTTGGATGCACCCTGCCTCCTTTTTGTTCCCCGATCATGCTCTAAACGTGCTCATAAATCATGGAGCTCCATGCTTTTTTGAATCATGGAGATCGTGTTCATTTTGGTCCAGTGCAAACACATATTCACTGAAGGTGGGGTGAATGTTACTGAAGAGACATAAGACAAAACAATTAGGAAGGTATTCAGCGATATCCATGAAGGCTGAGACCAATAATTGTTTTAGTATATACTACATGGGAACATAATAAGAGCAAACTAACATGAGATTTTTATGGTTTATCTTTTAAGCAATATTGCTAATGTTTTACGCAAGCACGTGGAGAACATGCAGACTCCAGACAGAAACACCCTCGCCGAGCCTGGGACTCGAACCCGGGGCCTTCTTGCTGTGAGGCGGACGTGCTCACTACTACACCTGAATGAACTATTATGAGTAAAGGTAAATTATGAATAAAATCATACAGAGTGCAATAAGAGGGAAAAGGTTTAAATGTCCAGTGTCCTTCATCATTTTACTCAGAATTAGATCAGCGGGTGATTTACAGTACGACTCCTATAGCCACCTATTATTCCGAGCCATTACACTCCTCCACCGCGATCATTTGTGCTCCGTTCTGCCCTAAATCTGCTTATCACGCTGTGCGCAGCCATCACCTGAGGACTTGCCTCTCAGCTACTATGCTGTCTTTAACCCTGCTCTTCAATTCACTTCTTCACTTCAGGCCAAAATGGTGCAACGATGTCTTTTCCTTAACTGTGACGGTGCTACTGCTGTTGAAACGAAATAGGCTCGACTTGATTTCTCTAACAGACAAGACTCATCATTTTTATTTCTTGGTACCGGTATGTCAATAAAGGAAGTCGGATATTACATAAGAGACCACTTCCGAAACAAAAACACATGAGATAAACAAGGAGGCTGGCACGATGGCGCAGTAGTTAGCACGTCCGCCTCACAGCAAGAACGTCCTGGGTTCGATTCCCGGGCTCAGGGTGTTTCGGTGTGGAGTTTGCATGTTCTCCCTGTGCTTGCGTGGGTTTCCTCCGGGTACTCCGGTTTCCCCCACAGTCCAAAAACATGCACAGTAGGCTAATTGGCTGTTCCAACTCACCCCTAGGTGTGGATGTGAGTGTGAATAGTTGTGTGTGTGTGTTGCCCTGCGATGGCCTGGCGAGCTGTTCAAGGTGTACCTCGCCTTCGCCTAGAGTCGGCTGAGATGGGCACCAGCCTCCCCGCGACCCTAATTAGGATTAAGCGGCTTAGAAAACAAATGAATGAGTAAATGGATGAAAAATATGAAGCAAGTGCAGCAGTCAAAACCTCCAGAAGAGCTCTTGGTACTTCTACAAACTAAAACTCAGTAAAATTTCCTTTTTCCATAATTTTCTCTACACACACCTAGGGGGCAATTTGGAACAGCCAATCAGCCCAATGTACATGTCTTTGGACTGTCGGAGGAAAACAAGAGTACCCGTAGGAAACCCACCCCAGCACGAGGAGGACATGCAGACTCCACACAGAAACACCCTCACCTTGACCAGGACGTGAACCCAGGACCTTCTTGCTGTAAGGTGAACATGATAAACACTACGCCACTTTGCAGCCCACATCCTTTTACAGTATTTTCATTTTTTATATATAGACACATTTAATTTCATTATTGTTAAAGCCATCCTCATGCTCTAGAGTGTGTTTTATACCAGGCATAAAACACATCAGCGTGTATTAATTATTTATAGTAAAATAATTCAAAAAAAGCCTTTGATGTGCTGGAGTGGCGCACTGTTCCTACACTAAAGTTTATTATTTTCTTCTAACAGTACAGCCTGGAGTCTTACCATAGAAACGATAATGTGTTAGCGCATGGGACTTGAAGAAAAGATGGAACTTCTGTCAAAACTCACTCATTTCTCGCTCGCTTAATCTCATCAGGGTCACGGGGAGGATGGAGTCTATCTCAGTCGACACTGGGTGAGGGCGGGGTACACCCTGAACAGCTCTCCAGACAATCATAGGTCCAACACACACACAACCATTCACACTCACACTCACACTTACAGGCAATTAGGGACAGCCAGTTAGCCTAATGTGCATGTCTTTGAACTGTGGGAGGAAACCAGAGTACCCAGAGGAAATCCACGCAAGCGCAGGGAGAACATGCCGACTCCACACAGAAACGCCCAAGCCCGGGATTGGATTCTTGCTGCGAGGTGGACATGCTAACCACTACGCCACCGTGCCGCCCTCTCTGTCAAAACTGCGGTTACAAAAAATTAATCAACACCTTCTGACCAATCAAATTCAAGAATTCAACATTGCTGTGGTCTAAGGCGTATCGACTGGGATAATTTTACAAATTCAATTACTTCAATCACTGTTTGGTGGCCAACTTTTTGTCTCATGCTGTGTGTGTGTGTGTGTGTTTGGTTGGTGGAATGATGATGTAAGTGCGCTTTATTTAGCCCTTTATCTGGGCAGTAACTCTGGGAGGCTCCATTTCTCTGTGCAGAGGGGCAGAGGACAGATTGCGTTACAGCGCAGTGAGGCTGCAGAGGACAGATCCCTTTACTTAGCAGCTAATTGATTGGATGAGGGGGGTGGGTGGTATTTTAGCCCACTGAAGGGTTGGCAGGGGTCGCCCTACCACTTCCCCCTACCCTTTATTGATCAGATAATAGTACAATCCACAACCTTTGACCTCTTGACTGATTTAGTTTTTTTTAGAAGACATTAAGTGAGTGGAATAGTTTATATATCAGTAGATTATCTTATTGTTATTATTATTAGTAGTAGTAGTAGTAGTAGTAGTATATTGTTGTTGTTTTCGCTGTTGTTTATAATTATTATTTGTTGCTAACTACTGTGCATGCAATGACTCAAAAACTGGGGTATGAGTTTTCCCAAACCTTCTGATTGGCCAGCTGTTGCAACATGTTATGACATCATCAAGGCTGGCATTCAATTTTCCAGGAATCCCAGAACTTCAATAGATAGAAGATTTTTTAAATATATATGATTGTGCAGAGGTGGCACACTGGCGTAGAGATTAGCATCTCCATCTCACATCAGGAAGGTCCTGTATTCGAGTCACAGGCTCGGCCGTTTCTGTGTGAAGTTTGCATGTTCTCGTCATTGCTTGCAGGGGTTTGCTCCAGGTACTCCAGTTTCCTCCCGCAGTCCAAAGACATGCACATTAGGCAAATTGGCTGTTCCAAATTTCCCCTAGGTGAGAGTCTGAGTGTGATTGGTTGTGTATGTCGCCCTGCGATGGTCTGTCGAGCTGTTCAGGGTGTACCCTGCCTTTACCCAGTCGGCTGAGATAGGTTTCAGCCGTCCCGTGACTCAATAGGATTAAGCAGTTCGGTAAACGAGTGAGTGAGTGAGTGAGTGAGTGAGTGAGTTAGTGAATGTAATTGTGAAGAACTGATCCTGGTTAGTGATGCTATTGCTCGCTGACATTCATTAATTTTTATTCACTCGCTATTTTTCTAAGCCGCTTAATCCTAATTAGGGTTGCGGGGAGGCTGACACCCATCGCAGCCGACCCTGGACAGCTCGCCAGGCCATCGCAGGGCCAACACTCACACAGCAATTTACATTCACACTCACACCTAGGGGCGATTTGGAACATCCAATTAGCCTACCGTGTATGTTTTCGGACTGTGGGAGGAAACCGGAGTACCCGGAGGAAACCCACGCAAGCACGGGGAGAAATTAGCAACGGATTGAATTCTAGGAAGTTCAAATGATTGCACTATGTACTGTAGCATTCCCTGAACACGACAAACTTCAGTGAATTTAAATTTGCACCAAGGAAACGTAAAGCCTGCAGCGATTTTTTTTTTTTTTTTAAGAAATTCGCTTCTCTGCAGTGTTTAACACAGAAGTTGGAGGAAGACCCACAGACATTTGCGAGGTACGCAGATATTGTAACATCAGTGTTGCAGACATTAGTGTTGCATAAGAAACAGGATATGACATAAGAACAATGTGACACGTTGAAGAAATGTTGGAGGGTTGAGTGGAGGAGCGTTGGGGAGACAAAATCCTCCCACTGACCACTTTTGTCTTCTCCGACTGTCACCTCTCTCACATCAGACGAAACAAAACCCCAGGTCGAGCCAAACCACTGTGTGTGTGTGTGTGTGTGTGTGTGTGTGTGTGTGTGTGTGTGTGTGTGCATACCTGTTTGTATTGAATGGACCCCATTAAAAATTTAACGCTATGGCTGCTAGCTATTATTACAGAAAAATAGTGCACTGCGTTTGGACACACGCCTGCCGATTGTAAGTCAATAGAGAACGGTTCACCCAATGTAGAGATGGAGATACACAGACAGACACACACACAGACACTTGTACAAGCTCTTACATTACAGTCATCGTAGGGTATTTCCACGTGTGTTATGACTCTCGTATCTTGTTTTGAAGAAAGTGTGCATTCTCAAGCACTGATCCAGCATTTTACCTTTAATGCTGTTCCAGTGTTCGTCGCTTGACTGTAGAGAGATGATAGTGTTGTGCTGCTGCTGCTGCAAGGTCGCTCAGTTCATCAACCAACAATCTTCTTGTCATGTCAGAAAGCCAGCTACAGAGGGAGCAACTCCACTCAACCTCTCACTTACACACACATACACACACACACACTCACACACACACTCACACATTCACTCATACACTGACTTCAATTACTGCATTTAAGCTTTAACAAAATGTTATCTGAAAGCTTCGGACAAACAAAACTAACCGCATGCTTATTCAGGAAAACAGCAGATCTTACCCCCACACCATACTTTACACCTTACCTCACACCATACCTTACGCCATACCCTACACCATATCTTATACCATACCATACACCATACCTTACGTCATCCCTTACACTATACCCTACACAATACCCTGTGCCACACATTATGCCATACCCTACACCATACCTTATATCATACCTTACCCCATACCCTACACCATATCTTATGCCATACCTTACATCATATCCTTCACCATACCTTACCCCATACCATAAACCATACCTTACACCATACCCTACCCCATTCCCTACACCATACCCTACCCCATGCCCTACACCATACCCTACCCCATTCCCTACACCATACCCTACCCCATTCCCTACACCATACCCTACCCCATTCCCTACACCATACTTTACCCCATACCCTACACCATACCCTACCCCATTCCCTACACCATACTTTACCCCATACCCTACACCATATCTTACGCCATACCTTACACCATACCTTACGCCATACCTTACACTATATCCTACACCATAGCTTACACCATAGAAAGCAGCATATTATGTATAAGAGACCACTTTGCTGACAAAAAAACATAATGAAGGCTGCTGCTATTTACATGCAAATAAAGAATCAAGTGTGAAAGTCAGCATTTGTGTCTGGCTCTGCAAGATACTCGGTAGATACTGTACTTGTAAAACTGCACAAACTCGACCTGACGCTATTATATTTTTAAAGCAAAATTTCATCACACCTAATATTGAACTAGTTTCATTTATTACTGTTTACTGTGCTTTATAGAATTTTTATGTAGAAATCTTTAATTTAATGTCATTATTTATATGTAAATATAAGGCACGTTTGTTCTACACCATTTGTTCTACACTTTGCATGTGCATAAAACCTTTGCACAGTACTGTATACCTGGATATATATATA
>JBCNYH010000006.1:4517366-4527951 GCA_039654325.1 Tandanus tandanus | reverse complement strand
GTGTGTGTGTGTGTGTGTGTGTGTGTGTGTGTGTGTGTGTGTGTGTGTGTGTGTGTGTGTGTGTGTGTGTTTGTGAGTGTGTGTGTGTGTGTGTGTGTGAGTGTGTGTGTGTGTGTCTCAATGGATGTAATCGGTCATACACTTTAAAGACCTGACCCACAGGAACCGGCCAAATTAAACACAAAGGAAACTCCCAGGACACTTTGGAGCTGCCGAGTGTCAGTGTACAGATCTGCCGTGCTGCTCCCTTCTAAATCCACACTCATCCCAGAAAGAAAAAAGATGGAGAAGAGGAGTGGCGATTCACTCTGGGTGCTGTTATGTCAGTATGATGTCATACCCCCAGCTCCTGCGATGGTGAAGTCAGTGTTTGAATTATTCTATGTTTACTCTAACCCTGAGCCACGGCCCTTTGTACTTTTCCAAACGAACTGACGTTCCAGGTTACCTAGAATGCCGAGTGAACGGAAGATAAAGCTGAAAAGGAAAACAGTGGGAAAAGGAGAGAAAATAGATAAAAGACAGAAAAACATAACCAGGACTAGAGTGTGTCCTAAAAGGCTGTGGTGGAGCTTTCTCATTCTCAGAACGGGAAATAGAAATAAATTCATTCATTCGTTCATTCATTCACAAGCAGAACTGTTTAATCCTACAGGGAGCCTGGAGCCTATCTCAGCCGCCTCTGGGGGGAAAGCAGGGTACACTCTGAACAGCTCACTAGTCTATTGCAGGGTCAACACACACACATCCATTCACACTCAAACTCACAGCTAGGGGCAGCCAATTAGCCTAATGTGCATGTCTTTGGACTGTGGGAGGAAACCGGTGTACCCGGAGGAAGCCCACGCAAGCACATGTAATCTCCACACAGAAACAGCCCTCGGTGAGCCCGGGACTCGAACCCCAGACCTTCCTGCTGTGAGGTGGACGTGCCAGCCACTACGCCAGCATGCCAACCTATAAACAGAAATCGAAAAAGGGGGAAATATAAAAGGGAAAGAATAATTGAGATGGAATGAAAGGAAAGGAGGAAATGAGAGGAGGAAAGGACAGGAACATAAAGAATACAGAACAGATGAAGGAAGCGTTAGGAAGAAGAAAGTCACAATGAACAGGTAGAAGATGAATTGATAAGATGAAGGGAAAGGGAAGGAGGGAAAGAAGGGGAACAGAAAGCAAACTGAAATTGGGGGAAAGGAAAACAAAAGAGTGAGGAAATAAAAAAGGGGGGAAAGGGGAAAAAAAGGAAGAAGGAATGAAAAGAAAAATAAGAGGGTTTTTTTAGATGAAATTAAAGTTTTAAAAAAGAAGAAAGGATGGGAAATAAAAGGAAAAAATAGGAAATAACTGATGGGGGGGGCTCTGCGATGGCCTGGCGAGCTGTCCAGGGTGTTCCCCGCCCTCGCCCAGAGTCGGCTGAGATGGGCGCCAGCCTCCCCGCGACCCTAAATAGGATTAAGCGGTTCAGAAAATGAAAGAATGAATGATAGATGGGTGAAACGATGAAATAAAAAGAAAAAAGAAAGGGAAAGGCTAAATCTATCCTATATGAAAAAATCTATCCTATATGAAAAAATGAACTGAAGGAAAGGAAAATTAAGGGAAAAATGAAAAGGAAATTAGAAAGAAAGGAAAACAAAGCATAGGAAAAGAAATTAAAAGGAAAGAAAAGGGAAAAAATTAAAGGAAAGGAAAGGAGAGGAAAAGGAGGGGAAAGTAAACTTAAAAGGAAAGGAAAACAAAGAAAAGGAAAGGAAAGTAGAGGAAAAGGAAAGAAACATGAAATTAAAAGGAAAGGAAAGGAAAGGAAAAGAAAGGAAAAGAAAGGAAAGGAAAGGAAAGGAAAAGGAAAGAAACGTGAAATTAAAAGGAAATTAAAGGAAAGGAAAGGAAAAGGAAAGGAAAAGGAAATTAAAAGGAAAGGAAAGGAAAGGAAAGGAAAGGAAAGGAAAGGAAAAGGAAAAGGAAAGGAACGTGAAATTAAAAGGAAATTAAAGGAAAGGAAAGGAAAGGAAAAGGAAAGGAAAGGAAAAGGAAAGGAAAGGAAAGGAAAGGAAAAGGAAAGGAACGTGAAATTAAAAGGAAATTAAAGGAAAGGAAAGGAAAGGAAAGGAAAAGGAAAGGAAAGGAAAGGAAAGGAAAGGAAAGGAACGTGAAATTAAAAGGAAAGGAAAGGAAAGGAAAAGGAAAGGAAAGGAAAAGGAAAGGAAAAGGAAAGGAAAAGGAAAGGAAAAGGAAAAGGAAAGGAAAAGGAAAGGAAAAGGAAAGGAACGTGAAATTAAAAGGAAAGGAAAGGAAAGGAAAGGAAAAGGAAAGGAAAAGGAAAAGGAAAGGAAAAGGAAAGGAAAGGAAAGGAACGTGAAATTAAAAGGAAAGGAAAGGAAAGGAAAAATAAATGGAAAGGAAAGGAAAGGAAAGGAAAAGGAAAGGAAAAGGAAAGGAAAGGAAAAGGAAAGGAAAGGAAAGGAAAAATAAATGGAAAGGAAAGGAAAGGAAAGGAAAGGAAAAATAAATGGAAAGGAAAGGAAAGGAAAGGAAAAGGAAAGGAAAAGGAAAGGAAAGGAAAGGAAAAATAAATGGAAAGGAAAGGAAAGGAAAGGAAAGGAAAGGAAAAATAAATGGAAAGGAAAGGAAAGAAAAGGAAAGGAAAGGGAAATTAAAGAACCAAAAAAGAAATAAAAGAAAAGTAAAGGAGAACAGGTAAAGTACAAGAAAGAAGGAGTTGAGGAATTGTCTTAAACAGGAAGAAATGGAAGTGAAGCAGGTGATCATACAGAGGAAGAGGATGTACAGAAGACCAGCATGTTTCCGGGTGTAAACCAGGACTTCATCTCTCGTCACAGTAAAGAACACGAGGCCATGTTGTCGTTATTCAGCTGCAGCAGCTCCATCAAAGCAAAGGTCTCTCGCCCGGAGAACGAGTGTGGGCCTCCGTTCAGCGTGACACGGAGTGACAGCTCTCTGCCTCGGCCTCCGGCCCGCCTCCGGCCAATTAAACACTCATGAGACTCTAACGTGTGTGTATCCGTCAGTGTGTGTGTGTCTTCCTGTCTGGCTGTCTCTGTCTGTCTGCGTCTCGCAGGGCTTTCGCTCGGCCGTGAATGATTGACAGGACAGACTCTCGCTCTCCTCATACCCTCCATCCAAAGAGAATAAAAGATGAGGGTAAGATTTATTTTACAACATAATATATGTGACCTTGTGCTCATTAAATGATTTGTTAAGCCGGGAATTTTTATCACTTCTCATTGTGCAGACGTGAAGTCACTGTATTAACGTGTCATATCCTGTCACGTCGAGGGAACGTGAGCTCCTCAGCTACATGCCTTATACTACGGCTATTTGATAATCTATTTACTTCATATTCCAGTTGTCTTATTTGGAGGAGGATCGCATCCTAGGCCAAGTCATGAAGTCATAACAAGTTGAGTGCGAAAGTTTGTGCACCCCCGGGCCTGTGAATGGGAAAAAAAAAGAACATGCCTCCATTACATAGTTATGTACAAAACGGAATCCTGTGCTCCATCTGCATCACAGCAACAAGGTCCTGGGTTCGAGTCCCAGGCTTGGTTTCGGAGTGGAGTTTGCATGCTTGCATGGGTTTCCTCCGGGTACTCTGGTTTCCTCCCACAGTCCAAAGACATGCACATTAGGATAACTGGCCATTCTAAATTGCTCCTAGGTGTGAGTGTAAGTGAGAATGGTTGTGTGTGTTGCCTTGAGATGGTCTGGTGAGTTGTTCAGGGTGTACCCCGTCTTCGCCCAGTGTCGGCTGGTGTAGGAACAGCCTCCCCGTGGCCCTAATAGAGGATTGAGCAGTTCAGCAAATGAGTGAATGATGAGTGAAAGGTTGAATATATCTAATCTGATTCTCCAGCTGAAAACATTCAGGGAGCACTTTATTCTGATGAACATTTTTAGATTCGTGCTGGAGATTTGTTAGATATGAGAGTAGGGGCACTGGGTTCTTGAAATTGCCCCTTGGTGTTAATGAGATTCCATGCAGGTCAAGTTCCCACCTCACTCCCAGTTATGAAATTATTCCTTTATTTATTATTCATTCATTCATTCATTCATTTGCTGAACCACTTAAACCAACTAGAGTTGCAGGGAAGCTGAAGCCCACCTCAGTCGACTCCGGGCGAAGACTGGAGGCTTATACCACTGTTACCATAGAAACGATAGTGGCTTAGAGAATGGGACTTGAAGTAAAGATGGAACTTCTGTCAAAACTCACTCATCTCTCACTCTTTGCCAAACCGCTTAATGTCATCAGGGTCACGGGGAGGATGGAGTGAGGGCGGGGTACACCCTGAACAGCTTGCCAGTCCATCACAGGGCCAACACACACAACCATTCACACTCACACTGACAACTAGGGGCAATTTGGAACAGCCAAATAACCTAATGTGCATGTCATGGAGAGGAAACCAGAGTACCCGGAGGAAGCCCATGCAAGCTCGGGGAGAACATGTAAACTCTACATAGAAAATCCCTCGCCAAACCCAGGACTCGAACCCAGAACCTTCTTGCTGTGACACCAGTGTGCCACCATTATTATTATTATGATTATTATTATTATTATTATTATTATTATTATTATTATTATTATCCATTCATTCATTCGTTTTCTAAGCCATTTAATCCTAATTCGTGGAGGCTGGCATCCATCTTAGCCGACTCTGGGCGAGGGTGGGGCACACCCTGGACATCTATTCCTATTATTATTATTATTATTATTATTATTATTATTATTATTGGGCAGCACGGTGGTTAGTGGTTAGCACGTCCGCCTCACAGCAAGAAGGTCTGGGTACGATTTCAGGGTTCGGGGTGTTTCTGTGTGGAGTTTGCATGTTCTCCCCGTGCTTGTGTGGGTTTTCTACAAGTACTCCGGTTTCCTCCCACAGTCCAAACACATGCACATTAGGCTAATACTAAACTAAGGCTGTTGCAAATCGGCCCTAGGTGTGAGAGTGAGTGTGGATGGTTGTATGTGTGTTGCCCTGCAATGGCCTGGTGAGCTGTTCAGGGTGTACCCTGCCCTCGCCCAGAGTCGGCAGATTAAGCGGCTTAGAAAATGAATGAATGAATGAATGATTGTTATTATTGGTTACATATCTTTATACATGCTACATAAGTGTTTAGTATCCCAGCCAATTCCGAATTAGATAACTGACAGAATGCAATTTAATTCCCTCCAGACTCTTAATAGTTCCTGAATCGTAATCGTGCCCTCGTACTGCTTCCTGTTCCTGTGTCAGCATTAATCCCATCATATGCAGCACAGTCACAGGAGTGTGTTTGGTTGTCTGTAGGCCATCATCTCTTTGAGGCTTGGTTAAATAACGACACGCAGTCAGAGGCGTCTGTTTCTGCATGTTCGTCACCGTCACTATAATTAACCTTGTTCACGGAAAGGTTGCCCGTTTGAGTTATTGCGCTTTTGTTATTTCGGAAGGAAATCTCTCTTTCCCTCTGTCTCTCTTTCTCTCCGCTCTCCGTCGAATGAAATATTGCCCAAGACGTAATTTTTATTCGGAAGCAGCTCGGTGAGGGATATTATTTAAATTACCTCTCCTTGGGCTAAATCCTACTGAAATATTTCCACTTTGATTTATCTGGCAGTCATATTGAGAGAATGAAGCGAGAATCCTTTTTTTATTATTACGCGGAGAAAAAAAATGTCCTTTCTGGTGCATAAAATGAGTCGGACTGAATGTAATCTGTCTGTAGACTCCGTCCTGTCCACCTGACAATTACAGACAAGACGTTTATAGGCATCGAAGGAAACTTATGCACAAAATAAAACCTCATCCGACACCAGGTGCAGAGTTGCTCATGAGTAAATGCCAAATTACGCTAATATACACACCTGTACACACATCTGGATTATCACCTTCGTGTCGACGTCGCTAGTTTAACAAGCCGTGCACCTTAAATTCTTATTTTACAATCCGAACCTCATAAACAGACCTTCATCTAAAAACTACTGCAGTATCCATCACCTCATCATCTGATGTATTTATGAAGTTTTGTTTCACATCATATTCACGAGCCAATAAAAAGCCAAAGCAAACATTGATGCAGTTTGTGAAAACTCAATTTCCCATCATGCCATTTTAACAGAGGGCCATAAAGCAGCGACGACATTTTTGACCTTTAACGCTGCCAGGCTTGATCTCCCCTACATCATATCTAACTGCTTCATCACTAAAATATCCTCAGTGTTTTATAATGTTGGTTTTATACAGTCATAAGTCTCGACTTTTACACCCGGTGGTCTTTTAAGCTCCTTTCTTCTCTATGCCAATAAGAAAACATATACACATATATAATATATACATTCATTTATTTTCTAAGCCGCTTAATCCTAATTTGGGTCGCGGCGAGGCTGGCACCCATCTCAGGGCGAAGGCGGGGTACAACAGCTCGCCAGACCATTGCAGGGCATATATAATTTCAAAAAGTAGATAAAACTAACCCAATTAAACAAGCAAGAGAAAAATATTATATTTAGTTATCAATTTATTGAGGAAAATCATCAATATGTGCATAACTCTGGGTGGCAAAAGTGTATGAACCCCTGAGATTAGCAGTTAAATTTGAATGTGTGATTAGAGTCGGGATGACAATCAGGTGTGTGTGAGCACCCTGTTTTATTTAAAGAACAGATCTATCAAAGTCTGTCTTTCACAACCCATGTTTGTTGAACTACATCACGGCAAAAACAAAAACGATTTGTAAGGATGTCAGAAAAAAGAGTTGTTTACGCTCATCAGGAAGGAAAAGAACCTTCTCAAAAGTGTTTGGATTCCACCAATCCACAGCTAGACAAATGGAGAAAATTCAAGACTGTAGTTACCCTCTCCATGAATGGTTGACTAACAAAGATCAGTCCAGGAGCAAGGTGTATAATAGTCCAGGAGGTGTAAAAAGTGCCCCGAGTAACTTTGAAGTAATTAAAGGCAAATGATTACGTTCTTGAGTCCACCATCAGAAGAAGACTTAACAAAAGTGGTGTGCATGGCAGAGTTGTAAAGAGAAAGCCACTGGCCTCCAAAAAGTACACTGAAGTTTGTTAGATACTTTATAAGATCTCATGGACAAGCTGGAAGGTTCGTGGCAGAAATGTCTGAATTGATGAGACCAAATTAGAATTTTTTGTTGTTGTTCTTAAAATAAGAAGTTTTATGTTTGGAGAAGGAAAACACTTTATTCCAGCATAAGAATCTTATTTCATCCGTGAAACATGGTACTAGTAGTGTCATAGATTAGGCCTGTTTTGCTGCATCTGGGCCAGGACATTCTGTCATCATTGATGCAAAAAATGTATTCTGAATTACATAAGTGAATTCTGAAGGAAAATGTCAGGATATCTGTAAACAAACCGAATCTTATGGGAATGTGGTTTATGCATCAAGACAACAGCACTAAAGATATTAGTCATTCTACCAAAGAATAGTTAACAAAAGGAATAATTCTAATGTTTTGGAATGGCCAAGTCAAAGTCTCTTCGATGCATCTGCATCTAAAGATTTCTAAACTCATAGCAGTTTTACAACCTGCACCAAATCAAGTCTGCACAATTTTAAAATGTCTGAACATCCCATAATACTGCATGTGTGTGTACACCTAATTTTCTTGTGCATACAGTGTGTGTGTGTGTGTGTGTGTGTGTGTGTGCAGGATTTGAAACTGGCTGTGTGCCATTTTGTGGAGACCACTTTATGCCTCGCAGAATGATACATAAGAAATTTCATTCATTGATTATGGAGCACACTTTTTAATGGTTTTTTTTCTTTTTATGTTTTCTGGGCATTCGAGTAGTGTTAGCTTCTGGCCATGCAGCTCCGTGTTGAGGTCTTGCAGCAAGGTAGTCTCACCAGGATGGCCGCCATCTTGGCCGGCCTTTTTTTATAAACTTTTCCGTGATCTAAACCAGATATCCAGATATCTAGTCCAGATCTCATATATATATATATTTATATACATATATATATATATATATATATAAATATATGTATAGATAGATAGATAGATAGATAGATAGATAGATAGATACATAGATACATAGATACATAGGTGGATATGAGATGTATATATATATAAAATCCTGAGTCGATTTTCCATAAAACAGTGCTCAATACATCGAAGTAGAGCTAAATATATGGTGTATATTGTATATGTATATATATATACCATATATATATTTATATATATAAAATCTTGATATGTCTTAAAATAAGTTGTGTATGTAAGGGGTACATCTGTGACCTAAACCTCAAAGAAACTAACCTCAACATGCTTTTTCAGATTTGATGGAGCTTGTGAAGGATACATCAAATTTTTATACGAGCCTTTGCTTACTCCAGCATATTGAAACGTTTTATCAAGGTAGGCCTAGGAACGCTTATTCTCAAGTTCAACCCTGCAATCTGGTGGTTTATTTGTATTCAAATACTAACAGAATGGTAATTAGTAAATTTAATGAGAAAGTTAATAACGACATCTAACTTGTTTTATTGACAATTCAAAACATTGTGTAATAATAGCTGAAAAGGTGGCAACAGGAACTTCATACTGGGCATCAGTCCAACGCCTGTTATTATTTTCATATTGTATTCAACCATTCCTTTAATAACTGAACCACTTACTCCTACTATGGACGCAGGGAGCCTGGAGCCTATTTCAGCCAACTCTGTTCAAGGGCAGGGTACACCCTGAACAGCTCGCCGATCTATCGTAGGGCCAACACACACAACCATTCACACTCACACCAAAGGGCAGTATGGAACAGCCAGTTAGCCTTATGTGCATGTTTTTGGACTGTAGAAGGAAACTGGAGTACCCGGAGGAAACCCATGCAAGCACGTGGAGATCATGTAAACTCCACATAGAAACGCCCTCGCCAAGCCCGAGTCTTGAACCCAGGACCTTCTTGCAGTGAGGCGGACTTGATAACTACTACACTCCCTATTTTCACATAATATCACATGATGATGATGATGAGCTAACATAACGAATTTCCTGACTGGCCTCCAGGATCCCGCTTCAGAATGAAGGTCATTTATCAGTATGCTGGCTGTAAAGTCTCTTATATGGAAGTGGAATATTATTAATAGTAGTAGTACTAGAAGTAGTAAGTAAATTATGGGAATCACTAGTGATGTCTAGATAACAGCCAAGTCTAGCAACTAAATGAGTTAACGCGGTATCCGTCACTCAGCGTTAAGCACCACCAGACTGTCTTGCATCCAGAAAATGATTGAGAATGTCAGACAGAAATCCTGCCCTGCCCGCCATCCCTACAATTAATGACAGCTCCAATCTTGCTGTAATTATGAACCCTTCAAATGCCTGATGGAGGATAAATTGAAGCCTGAATATTTAATAATCCGAGTCTCTTCCGCAGATTCGGGGAAGCGCACGCTAATATGGAGTCCTGAGGTCAAAACAGGGTCCCGGAAAATACAGACAGACCCGTGCGTCAGATGATTCAGGAAGTGTTATTATCCTGGTTTTAGAAATGAACCAATATAGCGGTGTGTCTTTGGTGGTAGATGAAATACATAAGGGCAGGGGAGCCCAATCCTGCTCCTGGAGATCTACCTTCCTGAAGACCTTTGCTCCAGCCCTGATCATGCCCACCTGACCATCTAATCATCTAATCAAGGCTTAAGACTGAAATGAAGACTTAAGACCTGACAAGATCTGTCACATGGGCCACATTAGGGTTGGAGATAAAGTCCTCAGGAAGGTAGATCTCCAGGAACCCACCCCTGCATGAGGGTCTTTAATCATAAACAACATGCTTGGTGTGCACTTTATAAATGATCAAATACAGCAGCAAATAGAACTTACATATAGGAGTGCTGTTACAGCTTCGACACTTAGTATAGGGGTGTTACTAAATGTGTGTACAGCAGTCTGTCTTTAACCGGTGTTTAAGTGACGGCTTGAAGGAATTAGTGGATTGGTGACACTCATGTGGTCTATAATGACATTAAATGAGACTTTTATAAGGGAATAAAATAAGGAAATAAAATAAAGTACAGACAGCGCACTTTAAACTGCATGGGAGATATGATTATAGCTTGTTTTTGTTAACCGATAATTACGTAGTGCATATGATGTGTCAACTCCTAAAATATACAGAAAAGAATTATATTCTAAATAAATAAATATTATTGTTATTATTATCGAACCATTCTTAATTCATTCCTTGAAGAAAAATCGGTCATATTTAGTAAGGTTCTGGTCAGGGTTGTTGTGGCTCAGGAAAATATCCCAGGAAACTAGGGGTGCAAGACAGGGAAACACACACATGCACACACACACACACACACACACACACACACACACCACACCACACCACACTCATACATACCCAGTCAGACACACACAACCAGACAGACACCCACATTCCACACCACAACACATTTATGCATATCCAGACAGGCACACACAAACACACATCCAGACAGATAGACAGAAAGATTGACATAGAAACACACACACACACACACACACACACACACACACACACACACACACACACACACACACACACACAAACACACAC
>JBCNYH010000006.1:4465172-4490589 GCA_039654325.1 Tandanus tandanus | reverse complement strand
TAACGAAGGACCTCAGCCATCCCAACAATGGACTCTTCTCTCTGTTGCAGTCAGGGAAACGTTTCCGTTCCTTGAAAACAAACACTGAGCGAATGAGGAGGAGCTTCTTCCCACAGGCCGTTCGGGCCCTGAACCAGAACACTAGTACCTGGACACTGTAGACTCTACCCCACACATAAACATCCACCTCAGCTGATTGTTGCACACAGACACTTGACACTTTACAGACACTTGTCACTTTGCACACAGACACTTTACACACAATATACTTGAAAAATCGCCACTGCATTATATTGCATTTATATTTCAGTTTATATATTTTTTTGTATCCTATATTTTATTTTATATTCTATATATTTTCTTCATTTTATATTTTTGCATTTTTATATTTATATTGACCTTTAACTGTAAAATCCTTTAATAGTTTTAGTTATTGTTCTTTTCTTCTTGTTACTTTGATAACTTATTCTTCAAATTTTGGACAGTCGTACTAAGCATTTCACTACATATTGTACTGTGTATGATTTTGTATGTGACAAATAAATTTGAATTTGAATGAGTAGAAACCAGAGATCCTGGAACAACACCACAAGCATGGGGATACAGTGGCTAAAGCAAATAAAACACAGCCCCAACAGGAAAGTTGCCAGTTGAAACACTCACTCGCTTATTTGCAGAGCTGCTTAGTCCTATTAGGGTCACGGGAAGGCTGAAGCCTATCTCAGCCAAAACTGGGCAAAGGCAGGGTACCCCCTGAACAGCTCACCAGACCATGACAGGGCCAAAACACACAACCATTCACACTCACACCAAGGGATAATTTGAAACAGCTAATGAGCCTAAGGTGCATGTCTTTGGACTGAGGAAGGAAACCCACACAATCATGGGGAGAGCATGCAAACTCCACATCGAAACCCCCGGGTCCGGGACTCAAACCCAGGACGTTCTTGCTTGTGAGGCGGACGTGCTAACCACTATGGCGCTTTTCTGCCCCTCAGTTAAAACAATGGAAAGGATTATAAAACTTATTCAAAAAGGAAATCCAACATGGAGTGTGACAAAAGATATTACTTGCTCCCAGTCAACTGTTATCTAAAATTTGTTGCACATATAAACAAAATAAAAGAGCGGGAGGGTTATAAAAGCAAAACATATGGCTAGACCACAAGGAACAATGAAAACACTAATTTATTTACATTTATTCACTTACATACAAAGTGATTTACAGGTGAGACAAGATGTCCAGCTGAGGGTTAATACAGGTGTATATTTATAAAATATATATATTTTTTAAATATTTATAAAATTCCCTCAGTTCCAGAAGGAATAAAAACAGCAGGCTGGAGCATCATGTAGGTGTCGATGATGTCCGATGGTCTGGAGGTCCATGATGAAGGTTAAGCGTCATGATCTCAGAATGCAAAAAAAAATAATAATAATAATAAAAAAAGTAACAACTCTGGGGAAACAGGACAGAAAAATTAATGATACATTTGTATGCACTACTGTGGCAATAATCCAAGTACAACACCTAAAATATAAAGATAAAAAAAATTATTTTACAAAATTGTAACACTCACCATTATACAGCCCATTACTTACCCTTCACTAATAGACTGTGGAAATTTTTTGGAATTTTGCTCTTTTTGTGAGGATTGGGGGTGGGGGGGTTGTTTTGAAATGGTCTTTATATTTTCAGCCTTTAATTATTTTTTTTAATCTGCTGCAGCAGCAGCTTGTTTCTTTTCTTTTCTTTTTTTTTTTTTTTCCAGCTGATTTTTTTTTCTAGACCATTTCAATTCTTTATTTTTTTACACTTCAGAGTAAGCCAGGAGAAGCAAAGCAATCATACAAATCATTAAAACTTATACATAAAATATGTACACAAACACACACTAGCTCAAAAGGCTAACTGTGCTAAACAAAAGGTGTATTACATGTGACCCCAAAATGCAGTTTGAAATTAAAATCAGTTGTCGTATCCAGATTTTAACATCATCTCTGCTTGTAACAGATCAGATCCAACAGAAGGTAATTCAAGGTCATCTTCGTACACTGTGAAAAAAAAAAAAAATCTGATCCGTGCTGAGTGAGACATCAGCTCAGTGTTACTGCTAATACATAAAACATGAAGGGAATACTCATGGAAAACAGCCTTTTAATTAAAAACAACCATTTGAGGGAAAAAAAAATTTAATGAAAACTGGAAGTGATGTAACGGCCGGGGTGCGGTTAGATGAGAGACTTCTTCATCTGCGCCAGGAGCGTGACTCGTTGTCGTCATCCTCCTCGTCGTCATCCTGCAGCAGCGCATCGTCCACCAGCGAGTCCTCCTGGAACTGTAGGAAGATCAGAACACACGTCAGTGTGATCATATAACTACCAATCATTATCGTAACAAACAATCTGGATCACAACTTTATAGTACAAGTACATCTGCGCATCATCAAACCATCACATGACCAGTGTTTATAAGTCTACTCAAACGGTGTTGATCTAACCCTGACGCCAATAATGGTCATGTGACCAGAGCAAGTTTCATGGCATCTCACACACACAGGTTTAAATTAAGACCTGATGTCTCATGCACAGTCCATCCTGAGGCTGTGGTTCCTGTTTAATACCCTCTCACTCACTCACTCGCCAACCTACTTACTCCTAATATGGCTGAGGGAGGCTGTTGCCTATCTCACTTGAGAAGGCGGGCTACACAATGAACAGCTTGCCAAACCATTGCAGGGCCAACACACACACAACCATTCAAACTCACCGGCGATTCGGAACAGCTAATTTACCTACAGTCCATGTCTTTGAACTGTTGGAGGAAAACGGAGTACCCAGAGGAAACCCACACAAGCATGAAGAGAACATGCAAACTCCACAGAGAAACACCTGAGCCCTGGAATAGAACCCAGGACCTTCTTACTGGACGTGAGATGGACGTGCTAACCACTAGGCCGCCCTGCTTAATACACTACAGTTACAATTTGGCTCCATCTACTGGCCATGTGCTTTTTTTCTTGTCCTTATTTGATGACATCTGTAGGAATCTTGATCCTTGCTCTTGAGACGTCCATTAACAAATCCAAAATGGTGATTTTGGATTTGCAAATCCTGACCACATTCCTGCTTGATTTGCAATTCTCTTTCATTCTTAAAATATTCAGAACTAAATTTTATTGAAAAGTGGTGGCCAAAGAGCGTCCCTTTTGTATTTCTGAGTAACAATGCAAAGCAAAAATCTAAAGTGCTATGACCAGAGGCTCAATAACTCTCAGAGTAATAATATTGATGATCTTTTTTTCTGATATAATATTAATCCAGCAAGGGAAATTATTGCCTCTGCATTTAACCCATCCAAAGTGAGCACACACACTCGAAGACATTGGGGTGCCTGGAGCAAAGTTGGGGTTAGAGCGCAAGTGCACTTCAGCCAACAAGGTGGAGGAAGGGATCAACATGATCTTAAAAATAAATACATATGCAAATTCAACTAAATATAGAAAAAACAAAAGACCTGGGGGCAAATGACAGGGTGAAACCTAATGAGCTCTATAACACATGGGAGGCTTCATTTTAACCAGGAACAGAGCTCCAAAGTGGCTGCTATCTTCTCAAACACTGCAGCTAATAGAGACTAGAATGTTACTACCCACAGCAATCAGACTACTGCTTACGCGCTCACACACTCATAATAAAATAACGTAAGCACATGACCAACATGGTCTATGGATAACTCTATGAGTTACACCAGTGACTGTAGCTCTAGTGCCCCTGCTGTAGTACCGTGTGCAGCAGCTCCAACAATCACCGTTTCTTCAAAGACAGAACATTCTATATTCCATTTCAATCTTCGCATCTAAACTCTCTTTCCATCTACAGTGTCTAATTCACACAGACTGTTTTATCTATGTCGATATCTGCAGTGTTTAATTTCCTCCAGAAATTAGGTGCCAAAATGTTATTCTACTCCATCATAAGAAGGCGTGGACAACTTTGGGAATAAAATGATTGACAGCCTTGGTGAAGCCTTGAAATCGATATTGGGAGAAAAGGGCGGGGTGAATTTTGAATAACGTCTTTGCTTAAAAAAAAAAATAAAAAAAAAAAAAAATAAAAAGTGAAACCGCAAACTGGGTGGTTAAAAAAATTGGAGATTTCATTTTTAGGTAATATCACCCATCCCTAGATCTCAAACCTGTAAGAATGTGATGTAACCCTTTAACCTGGAAAGTGGCACCACTGTAATTTATCAGTGCGATTATCTAATCTTAAATAAATGAATAGAGTTTAACATCACATTCATCAAAATGTAATACTATGCCAACAAAATGAGTAAAATAATAAAAATATAACATGAATTAAAGCAATGAACATCGAAATAAGCAAAATTATGAATAGCAAGGCAACCAATGCTTATAAAAACAACAAATAATTGAATAAATGTCCAGCACCATGTCTGAACATTAAAGGAACTGGTGTGAACCAACAAAACTGATATAAATGATTAAACTGTACAATCCTGTTTAAATCAAGGCAACCACTGCCAAATAAACAACCATATCAAAAATTAATTTAATTTTATCTTAACACTGCTGTGTGAATGGGATATGAAGGTTGTTACCTCCTCCTCCTCAGGCTCTGCCTCTTCACTGTCGTTCATACCGAGAGGAATGGGTGGTTTGTACCAGGACAGGCACAGATCCTGACTGTTCAACCTCACACCATGAATGGCAGCCTGCAGGAGGGGGGAGGGGGAGAGAGAGAGAGAGAGAGAGAGAGAGAGAGAGAGAGAGTGAGAGAGAGAGAGAGAATAAGTACCTTGCAGATGGAAGAAGATCTATTTATGATTCAGTGTGTGTAATAATGAGTTAGTTAGAACGAGAGTGGTTCTGTGTGTACCTGTTCTGCCTCTGCTCGGGTTCTGAAGGTGATGATGGCAATGAGACTGGAGTCCTCCATCTGACAATCCTCGATCTCCCCAAATTGCTGAGAAGACACAAACGCACACAGTTACACTCTTAACAAACCCATGAGCCCAACAACATTTTCAGCTAACTCTGATCTAACAAACACAGTACTTCCTCTCAAATATGTGCTGCAGAACACCCACTTCCTGTTTGCACAGATATTTATCTATATCACTGAAATATTCCTTTGGGGGGTTCAACAATTTTGGATGGTATTGGAACGTCTTGTGACTGTGTGTATGTGTGTGTGTGTATGTGTGTGTGTGTGTGTGTGTGTGTGTGTGTGTATGTATTTAACTCACAGCAAAGTGCGGCAGCAGATCCACTCGGTCAGCCTCGGTGAAGCCACTGATCTCCAGAGCACGGGGTCGATGATCCACCACTGAATGTGTAGAAACCCCCCTCGCTCTGCCTCTAATGCCCCGACCACGGCCCCGCACTGACCCCCGACCCCGGGCATGGGCCCCCCTCCCTCGCCCTGAGGACAGAATGCCTCGCTTAGCCGCCTGGGGAGAGAAGACACACACACACACACACACACCGACAGTAAGTAAATGAAAAAAAAAAAAACAATCATCACAGCCCGACTAATACAAACATATCTATTTGGTCTCAATAAAGAAAGGAAAAAAACACCATTGCCCCCTAGTGGAAGCTTGAGGAATTACAGCAAGCAGTGTAGAGAATGTACGTGACTGTGTGTACCTCGAGCTGCAGCTGTGTGTATCGAAGTTTGAGCTGAGCTGTGTCCTCTCCCGCTTGTGTTTTCTTGTACAGATCGAGTTCTGTGTCCAGCAACTCTTTCTGAGCCTAAACACACACACACAAATATAGTTAATAAAAACAAAGAATAAACTAGCAGAGAAATAATATTTTCTAATTTACATAAAATTAACAGCTTAGAATTTTTTTTTTAATTAAAACTACAAGGTAAAATGCAAGACAAAATAAAAAGGGTGGTCCCCACACACACACACCAGAGAGTGAATGAGACAAAGCCAAACTGCCTATAACGCAGGGTTTGCCGGCACAGACACTGTATTGGACACATCATAAATCCAGGTACTCTGTGTGTGTGTGTGTGTGTGTGTGTGTGTGTGTGTGTGTGTGTGTGTGTACCTGAGCCTTGGTTTTGATGCTACTATGCAGTGCATGAGTGCTGGACAGGCCCTTGATCTCTTCCTGCAGTTTGCTGATGCTGTTTGTCAGAGTGTTGAGCGTCTGCATCAGCTGAGTTTTGTCCTCGGATTTCATCGACTTGTTCTTCTCTAGCTTTGAAATCAGCAGCTACACACACACACACACACGTCAGTAACAAATATGTAACAGTAAAATGTAAACACTTGTCTTTAGGTCAGAGTCTCACTTTCTGAGTCTCAATGTGCTTCTCCAGGATCTCCTGCTTCTTCTTTCTAACATCTTGCTGAAGCTTTATCGCCTCCTACCAAAAAAAACCCAGGAACAACCAAATATTTTCAAGTTTAATGAACATCCTGGTATTTTTATAAATTCAAAGTAAAGAATTCAACACTTCATGCTGGTAAACAAACTTATAACATCTTCACCACTTTCCCGTTTCCCTAAAAGTCTCATTCCTCAGAACTGACCTGCTTCTTCTTCAGCACATCCTCCGAGCTGATGGCTGGCCCCGCCCCCACACCCTTCTGGCCTGGCTTCAGAGCGGCTGGGTTATAAAACGTCTTTGTGAGTCCAGTGGAGGTGGAGAAGACCTGTAGAAATTAAGCAAAGCGGTAAATCTGTCTCAAAGGCTCAAACAGCACCCATAAGTGTAGGAGAGATAGAACGAGAGACGGCGCACCTTTCCTTCAGCCGCTGCCGGTTTTGAGAAGCCCAGCCGCTCCTTCACTGATGACCGGGCGGCGCTCTGTGAAGACTGGAAACGCGCACATGTGCAAAATTATACATGAATGAAACAGCAGGGAAATCTTAACAAATAAATCACATCACAATACAATAAAGCAACCTGTGATGGAGGCGTGGCGTCCTGCACTGGCTCTGTGCTGTTAGAGGGAAGAGGACCGAGGCGATCTTTCACCGACTGCTTCAGACTGGTGGCTTCAGGCTGCTGCACACTCTGATACAACAACACACCGAATACATTTACACACGACTCACAGTCATGATGCTGATGATGATAAAAAAAAACCCCACAATCACTTAAATTCAAATCTTAAAAACTCAAATACACCCATCATGCGACTTCCTGTTTATCCAGCTGTGTGTGAGTGTACATGCATACAGGACATGTAGGATGGTGGTATGTTTGTGTGTGTGTACCACGTTGGGCGGGGTGCGCGTTTGCACGCCAGATGGTGCGTCGTTTCTGTGCCAGTGCACTCTGATGAATCGGTTGTTGAGGACGGCCTCGGTGCTCTGTATAGCACGCTTCGCTTGCTCTGGAGTCTCAAACTGGATCAGAGCACTCTCAGGGTCATTGTTATAGGCAACCTATACACACACACACACACAATAATAAATCAGTGTTTCTCCAGATACATCATGGAACAGGTTATTTATTCAGTATGATAATCATGAGACTGCATACACTATATAAAACTACACTGTATTCCTCCACCCACAGCTCAGAGAACAAGTCCACCCACTGCATAATTAAAATAAACAAATAAATAAACACCAAAAAGTGGGCAATGGGTTGGGAGGGGGGGGGTCGGGAGGTCGACTCTTGTGAATGAGGAGTCTTGCCTTTGAAATGTTTCACAGATTCACGGGCTGGGGGAGGTGTCGGGGGTGTTAGCATTCTTAAACTTAATGTATTAAAAGTGCCAAACAGCAGACTCTATGCCCCCATCAGGGTTGTCCATATTGTAGATGGCGGTTTTGAGCCATTTTCCACCCATAAAAGGCCGACATTTATTTAAAAAAAAAAAAAAAGAGAGAGAGAGAGAGTCATTTGATCGATATTAACACCAGGACTGACGCGTTTCATCTCAGTACAGTCATGTTATTTAGATTAATGCTGAAAAAAAAAAATAAAAAATTGAAATGTGAAATACCACCTTCATAATTACTACATTGCTGATATATCTGTAACTAATACAGCGAAGCGCTGCGCAAACGGAGCACCACACTTTGGAGAAATTGGTATCGTGTCGATCCTATTTTTTGTGTCGCAAACATAACGCTGGTTTTTGCTGGTATTGCACACTGGTTTTATATATATATATATAAAAAATTAAATACACCTTTCTAACAGTGTAAACAGAATTCTTTGTGTCATATGCAGTAGGCATTTGTTATTTTTTAGATTGAAAAATAAACTATTACTGCCATGCAATGCATTACTCATTTGAATAGAAAGGCTTTTAACCCAATCACATTCGCATAACGTTTCTGGCGCATATAAGGCGCTTACGGAAGTGAACCTATCCAGCGGAATGGCATCTCGCTACCCTGTGGTGATACTGGGTTTCCAGTAAAGAAATCTTACCTCAATAGCCTAACACTTTCAGACAATATCAAAACTTTGGCAAGGGGGCGGTTATAACGTGATTGGTTACACGAAATTACGTCATCGATGGCGTCATCAAAACAAATTCACATTGAAACTTTGTATCAGGAGAAGTTAATTTTTTTGGAGCTCCACTTTTAGGCAGCGCCTAAAACTTTATATTACTATTCTGTAAATTAATCTTCAAATGGAATAGACAATATATAGACTTAGACACTGCCTGACTTCAGAGCTCCCAGTAGATATCTCTATTGATAAGTGACTGAGGATGGTGTTATAAGAGCAGCGTGGCTCCTTTTCCTGGAGAAAATGAATAAATAAAATCTCCCCCGTGTTTCCCGACTACGGTCTGAAGTGAAAGAAGGAACAGTTAACACTGAGGTTTCTTTTCACCACATTTCACTTGCTGATCTCTGCATCCATTTGCATCACCCATCTTGTTAGTTTAATTATCCGTGTAATGAGTTCATGTTCCGTGCTACCAGTAATAGTTTGAGTTGTTTTGCTCGGCAAAAGTTTGCCTGAATACCTCCGATTGTTAGATTGAGTGTTTTATTCTGTATGAGTCTGAAAGGTGGTGTATGAGCCTCTATTTTTTTGCCTTCAGTTTCATTATTAATAATAAATCACGACACAACCATCCAAGTCATGTACTATGCATATGGGAGCTCCACTAAAAAAAGTATTGTTTGAAAAATTAAAAACAAAAAAGTTAAAAATATATTTTTATAAAAACAACATTGCCATTGCATTGGCAATGTTGAAAAAATGGCAATTCTGGGAAAAAGATTTATTGTAATTCATTAACAGTTTGATAATTTCAAATAGAACTGACATCCCCTCAAGGCACAAACATGACTGGATAGGACACTTACCAAGACACCACTCACAATCAGTACAAGCCACTTAAAGCTAAAATAGCAAAATGAAGTAACAGAGCGAAAGAAGCGACTCACCTGCAGGTTGACGATTTTCCCGAATTTGCTGAAGTGCTCGTTAAGCTTACTAATGTTATTCAGCTCAGGTGGTATTTGTCGGATGGCGAGCTTAGTGTTCGGCAGAGGCAGCGGCAACGGAAGTGGAACCTTCTTATGGTAGCCATGATGATTGGGCTTGTTGAAGATTGGCCTGTGAGGAGAAAGAAATAAGTGGAGGAATAAAACAGCAATCATTAAGTAAAATATAAATGACAGTTAAGAACTCACTCACTTATCAAACCAAGGTTTTTTAGAGGGAGGGCCCCCTTCCAGATGCCCCAACCCTCTCTTCCTGGAATCTGATTCCAAAACAATCCGTGCAGTATTGCTGTTCAGCATTTTATCTGTGAAGAACAAAACAATCATAATATATCGGGTCATGCTTCATCTCAAGTTCGCAAGCACGGGTTCTCTTAGATGATTATTCATGCAGGTGTATGCTGTGCTATTACTATTCAATGCTCTGTTCCCATCGCAGTAATGAACAGCAGGTTATGGTCACTATGGGCTCTGAGGACCAAGACTAGACTGAGAGGATGGGAGGTTCATATATATGTATATTTGCATCAGCTAGTGCACAGACTTTATTAATGATCTTCCAGAATGGTCCACTATGATTAGATCATCATCAGACTCCACAGAACTTGAGCAGGTACCTGAACGCTGAGCTGAGTCACAGTTCTGCTGTGGTATAGTTACACTAGATAATGTTGTCGCACGTGAAAGAACAACAATTAGAGAGAAAAACGTAGCATCCATCTGTAACTATGATACGGTAAAAGTCTGTTTATTTATTTATTTTTTACACCCAAGCCTTCTGGATAATCAGGCTGGAGCTTATCCCGATTTCTGTATCGTGAAGCAACTAAGAGTTCAACTCAGGGTTAAGCCTCTGGATTACTGATCAGAAGTTCTGCGGTTCAAGTCCCATTACCACCAAGCTGCCACTGTTGGACTCTTGAGCAAGGTCCTTAACTCTCAGCTGCTGAGTTGTATAAAGGAAGTAAAAATTTAAGTCGCTCTGGGTAACAGAGTGTGCCAAATGCTACATTTAAACTCCTCCTGGATGGGACGGTAGTCCATCACAGGTTACCTTCCCAGTATTTTTACTGGTACCCATTTATACTGCTAGGGTGGACAGAGGCACACTTGAGGTCAAGACTTTGCCCAGGGGTCCTAGCACCATGGGGGTCTAACTGGGATTCGGACGCACAACCTCTGGATCATGAGCCCAGCACCATAACCTCAGTGTAATTAAGATACACACACCCGGAAACAGATCACCTGAAAATTAGAAGGTGAACAGCATCAAACTAAATGAATAGTATTCTAGTTAACATGGAAGGAGAGTCTCCTGAACAACAGAAAAGCTCTACGTGCTGCTAAAGCAACAAACTTCTCAAATCTAATAAAAAGAAAAAATTTAAGTACTGTAGCAAAATGAATAAAAGTAGAATAAGAACATTAATAAAACATGCACACAATCAACATGGAATACATGATAAAATGTAAAATATTAGGTTAAAAAAAAAAGACTAACTTTAAAGCCAGTTCAATAAATAAGGAAAATAAATAATACAAATTTTAAATATAATTTATTCATTTAGCACTGGCTCTGTAGCTTAAAACGTATTCAAGGACGCTGATACTTCGCACCAATATGAATTTACCATCAATCTGATCTCGGTTTGCACCAAATGAACGTAAAATTTAATATTAGAGAATTATTTAATTTTTTTTAAAGAAACACTAAATGTTTAAGCGTCATATTTTCTTATAATTCAGCTTCTGTGTAAAAATGCACGTTTAAAATAAGCAAATTTATCTGCATAATGAAACATAAAATGTAAAAAAGTAACATATCTCTAGCTCAGACATAATGCAAAACGAAAGAAAAAAAAAAAAAAAAAGACTGCTCCGTGTACAATGACAAATTAAAGACTGAACTTTTTTCTCGCAGAGTGTAGTATCACACGGCGATGATGTCACAGAGGCTACCGTCCCTCTGTGACATCGTGTCAGAGCGTAAGAAAGACGGACCAGGGATGCTTCTCAAAACCCTTATCGTGTCCTTACTCGTCCACTGATCCTCAGTGTTGATGAAGACAGATGAGCAAGGATACATGAGAGCAATTCCTGTAAGAGCTGCACGCCAGCGTATAAATAACCCACCCTCCTCACAGGACGCCGATTGCTTTTATGCAGCAGGTCAGCTGTGCGACTGTCAGTTCACGACAATTTCGTGACATTTCTTTTAAAACACATTCCCTCTTTTCCACGCTCCTCACGTCGCTCCACGTTTCTTCGGTGGGAGGGACTAAGACGCAAGGATGGGATGCCAGTGAGGGAAAGAAGGGTTTTGAGAAGCACCCACGGAGTCCAGCTCCCTAAAGGCAACAATCGCCAAGTAGTTTAATCTATTACATGGGACATCCCACAACTAGAAGCCGTGTGTAAAGCTCTGCAGGTGGGATATCCCAGGGTGGTAGCATTACAGAGTGTCTAGGTCAATCAGGTGGTCATCATCATGACAGAGAGACAAACACAGAGGGACACCACCATAAGAGCGTCGCTAAGTGATTACATCGGACATCCCACAATAACATTATCACTGATAAACTGCTGAGGTATATAAGAGGAATAAAACTCTTCAGGGTGTGCTGGTATTGAACATTAATCAACATGTGTGGCTGATTCTTGTCCTTCTATAACAGCATCACACACATCCCTAACTGCTGATAGGAACACTGAGATACAGAGAGCACTGCCTCGTGTCACATACGAGACGTTACCTCGCGGAGGAAGATCCACTTCTCCCATAGTGAGGCCGATGAGGTTGGGTCTCTGCACGTTGACCCGGGGTCTGTACGCAGGGCGAGAGTTCAGACTCGGAGCTTCTGGGTTATACACATCCGGTTCAAATGAATCTATAGCTAAAAATAAATAAATAAATAAAATATTATTCAGCATTCCAAGACCACAACTCTCTCTCTCTCTTTTACACACACACACACACACACACACACACACACACACACGCAGGGTATTATTTATTCATTCTCTCACTGAGAACTGAACATTTTAAGCTGTGATTTGTGTATTTATTAAGAAATTCAGCGAACACTGCTACTGACATTAAAGTCCCTCGTGAAGGGGGTGCACTAGATAGAAAAGTTCAAAAGAGAGATTACCTGGGGTGAAGATGGGTGGAGGTGGCTGTGCGAGTGGGGGGCGGATGCCTGGAGTGACCAGGTGAAGCGGAGGCCGGGGGAGTAGAGGACGAGACGTGGAGACGATGGAGGGGACGGCGCTGGTCATAGAGTTCGGAGGAACATCCAGTGCTGGGAGAGGCGGAGGAGGACCTGCACAACACACAAGTGGCTCCTAAATGTTCTGGCAAAGACACTAAAACAGTCAAATTCTCACACTCAGCACTACATATGATGCCTCCTCCCCTTAATTTAGTCGTAGCCATTTCCTACCGTCAAGCACTGCCTCCCCATTACATACGACCGCTACCAACCAGGGAGGGGAATAAGTAAGCATGTGCCGCCTCCATGACACATGATGCTGGGACCCACTTCTTTACAAACTGCTGTGTATGCACACCCTGGGGTGAATTATCAAACTCCCTTTGTACAAAATGAGCTCACAGACACAAATGACTGGCTAGTGATAACTGCAAGTGATAGGAAGGCAAATGCATGCCACCGTGAGAGCTCGGCCACTTAGCTCCCCTGGACTCCTGGCCAGGGGTGACTCTGGCATCAACCCGGATCCGAACCTGTTATCTCCAGGTTGACAGTCGACGCGTCACTTGGGGGCAGCTGATGTTTGATGTCTAAAACTGACTCACTGTTAAACTGAAAGTGTTACCTGCGACAGGTGGGAGGCTGCCTGGTGCCACAGGGGGACGCAGGTTAACCGGTGGAGGGGGGAGTAAACCGGGAGGTGGCGGAAGACCCGGAGGGGGCGGGCCATCCCCGACGGGAAGCGGCGCCGGCGGGAAGGGGAGGATGCTGGGAAGGTTGACGTCCTCCACCACCACTGGATCACTGCCATGGTCGAATGGACACATATCACCTCGCATACAGAAACCTTTCTCTGCGTGAGGAGAAACAAAATACACAAATAACGCAAGGGTAACAACTGTAAATGTAAAAATACACACCCTAACATATCACTAAGAACATATTACAACATAACCTGTTGGCTAAAATGAACATTCCTTCATTACTTAACTAACAATAAACAATATGCTACTACAACAGTCATCAGTGTAAGGAAAGAAAGAGCAACTGAACAGTTTGAACCCCCTTACCATCGTAGTCACGGCAACGCTTGCGTGAAGGTGGTGGAGCCGCTCGGCTATACGGTACGTGATCTTGGTGGAATTCCGACCAGCTCTCTGTGGTGCTGTTGCCATGGTGAGTGGGAGCGATGACTGTAATTGTGCTACTGAGGGCAGGTACAGGGAAGTGGGACGAGCTAGGAGCGGAGGCGAGGGGTGGGGGTACATAGGCCTCGTTGGCTCCACCCTCTGGCCGCTCATGATCGTACTTTGGTTTTCCAGACTCCCGCTCTGTAAAAGAAAAACATTAAACTGATTAAAATGTCTTCTCAGGCACATCGGGTTAATTTGTCTCTTAGGAGGTGTGGCCTGCGCTTCAGTCGGTATCAATGGAGGAGGCGTGACCTCTGTTTCAGCATGTTGCAATGAAGGAGGCTGAGGCTAGTCCTATGATTATGAATATATAAGCAATAGAGCATGCACGCGCGTATGCATGCATGCACCAACCTCGACTCCTAGACCGGGTACGGCTGCGAGAGCGCGTCCTGCTTCGTTCCCGGTCTCGCTCGCGTTCCCGGTCTCGTTCACGCTCTCTATCTCGGTCACGGTCACGCACTCTGTCTTTGCTCCAGCTTCGACTCCGGCTACGGCTGTAGCTCCGCCCCCTGCGGCGATTGTAGCGATCGCGGTACGAGTCACGCCTGAGTGGAGGACGATCATACTCTCGCTTTCTAGACCGGTCGTCTTTCTTACGCTCATCACTCCTCCTAAAAAATACAAAAAAGTGAAGATTTAAAAGTGATTATTTTTATATTATCATAATTCAGATCATTATAACTGTGATTATTTTTTAAAACCTGTGTGTGTGTGGTAGGTGTGTTTACCTGCTGTCTCGACTGTAACGTGAGCTGGACTGAGGGCTGTGATTCACTCTCCTGGAAAACTTCTTTTCCCGTTCATCATCACGAGTCACCTGCATACAAATACAAAATGACAAACTGTACACACACACGTGCACACACACACACACAATAGATATATACACCTCTCTCACCTCCTCTTTCTTCTGCTCATCTTTATCGGCGCGCGTGTGGCTCTCGTTCCTGCCCGCTGAGTTCAGCATCTCAGCCTGAGGTAGGTAGCTCTTAGTGTTCACAGCTTCGAAAAGTTTATCCACAAACGTCTGAGTCTCTGCGCAAACACAGCAACAGTCACAAGGTTTACTCAGAAACCGTACAGCAAACACTCCTATTATGTAGCACACAAACCTGAGGAACGATTCTCACCCTTCTGGAGGAATACATCCAACTGGTCTATGCATAGTGCTCTCAGCTCCTTCTCCGACTTGTCCTTCTTCACCAAGGCCACCACATACTTAGCGAGCGCTGACGGGTCAGCATCACATCTATAAGTATACGCCACAGCACGCCAGCGAGATGTTCAAGGCGTAAACAGAACAGACAAATAGTGCATATCAAAATAAAGGTTTGCAACATACCATAAGAAATAAAGTGAATTTGATTGATGAACTTGGGAAACAAATTATGCTTTCATGCTTGTTAAAACTGCACTAATTTAACATATCTAGTTTTATTCAGTTTTTATTTTGGGGAAAATATAAATAGCTTTTTTTAAAAAAAATCTTACATTAAAATAATATACATGAAAATATTGTTATTAAATGTATTACAAATTTTCCAGAGGGGTGGAAATCATTTTATTCAGTACAATAGTTAAAATAATTTTTTATTTTAGAAGCTATTCTCTTTTTATATTTATTGATAACCTGTGCAGAAGAAAATACTTCTTGAAAAAGTTTGCTTTTGAAAAATGTGTTGTACTGACTGAAACATTGACTGTATGTCTTCTGAAAACACTGGTTCTGGTGCTGAATTAGCATGATTTTTGTACAGTAATTAACACACGACATACTCCAAACTGATTTTATTCCTTCACTTTTAATTTCAGACCAGATAATTAAACAGGACCTACAGAGAAAGCACTGCTGACTGAACTCGCTGCTTTTTAAACACAATAAACGACATAAAACTCCTTTCTAGCTTGAAATTACCTCAGCGTAGCTTCTCGATGCTAACGATGCTACTAGCACGTTACACTGACCTGAACCAGGAGCAATGCTGTGACATACTGACAAGATTAAATTGTACACTTACATTGGTTCAAGGGTTTTGGAGAGCCACGTCTTCAAGGCATCGAGGTTTTCAATAATCATCTTTCAAGGGAAAAAGAAAAAAACAACCAGCTTAGCTAAAGTGCTGAAGGTGAAAAAAAGTGCTAAGCTAACAAAACACACCAGGCCCAGGGATGCTAAAGCTAATGTTATCCGGCGCAGTTTCACTGATTACTCCAAACATCTGATATGATGGAGATAAAGAAGGCTATTTCAGAACTGAACTCGTCCCTTTCGGATATTACATCCTATATTTTTTTTTCCAGGAAAGGTTTAGAAAATATTCTTTCTCGATTTTTTCCTCTTTCACCAGTTTCTGCAAATGGTGACTGTTTGCTGTTTACTCACGTTGTGAAACATCGCGAGAACAAGCACGACATATATTCTCGCCGGTAAATCTCGCGAGAACACGACACAGGATAGATGAACACTAGAGGGCGAGCTGTATGGTGGCCACCTCAAACCTAGGGGCAATTTGGAACAATCAGTTAGCCTAATGTGCATGATTGTAGACTGTAGAAGGAAACCAGAGGACCAGGAGGAACCCCACGCAAGCACGGAGAATCCCTATGGAAGCCCGAGCCTGGGAATCAAACACACGACCTTCTTGCTGTGCGGCAGACGTGATAACCAGTACTCCGCCATGTCGCCGTCTGATGAACATTTTGGTGCAAATTATAAAATTCTGGGGGTATTTAATTTCTAGCATGATCTAATGCACAAATCATGTGCAAAATCTGATGGTTTGTTACCACACACTACTCTAGGAAAAAAAAAATGTAATCTGTACATAACTTTTTGAGTTATCTTGCACACAAGAAACAAACCAGCACAGCTGAAAACATTACCTCCTGGAGTAGATAACTGCAAACAGTTTACAAAAATAATGACAATACAGCACCAATTAACAGATTAGCTCCACATTCTATAGAAATGTCCCAGATATTTCTGGATACCATAATTATAATAATGTGTACCCTGAATATATAAATGTACTGTATTATTATTATTATTATTTCCTTGTGTTTACAATGAATGTGTTAGTATTATTCAAATATGAGTCATCATTCCACTGAAGGGATGCTGAAGTGAAGTTTTTGATTGGTTGCCCATTATGACATCATAAGCTGGGTGCTGAAATCCAACAGAAACAACACAGGCAGATGTCGGTTAAGACTTTCAACACCACTTTAATAATCATTTTCTGAATGTGTATACAAAGCATCTGTACAGATCAGGGAGACATTTATTTCATAACTATCTCACAACTGGGTCGTACCTGGAAAGTGCAAAAAAAAAATTACAGTTCAGACAGAAATAAAAATCATGCTGTACATACAGTTTATATATAAATAAGCACAGACACACACACACACACACATCCATTGGTGATGATTAAATCACAGGTCTGATATGACAAAATTGGATTTGTTAAATAGATTTTATTTAAAAAAAAAAATATTTTATTATTACTATGCGGAATGCTCCAGGAGGTGAAAGGTCACGAGCAGGTAATGTCTCTAAACCATGAGAGGAAGTCTGGGAATTAAAAAGGCACTCAATGTTCAGAACACTAATAAACAACAACAACATCCAAAAGACTCTTAAGTGTAAGAAGAATATTCACCTTTTAAAAAAGAGGGGTGTAAAAACTGGTTTACGATGATGACTGGTCATGTAGTGTTTATTAGCTTAATTTCCATTTGCAGCTCGAAGACAGAACCAGGAAGCACATTACAAGAAAAAGAAAAACTCCCCAGCGTCGCGTCCTGAATCCTAACATGCTGGTAACACACTGTGTACATATTTCTATGAAGCCCATATTCATAAATACGAAATAATTCTGTTTGAGTTAATAAGAGTTTCATTTTTATAAAATTCTAATAAAGACTTATAAAGCTGTAATAAGTAACCGCTTAATCCTACTTGGGTCGCCGGAGGCTGGAGCCTATTTTAGCCGACAATGGGCAAAGGCGGGGTACACCCTGAACAACTCGCCAGACCATCCCAGGGCAACACACACACATTCACATTCACAACTAGGGAAAATTTGGAAAAGACAATTAGCCTGATGTGCATGTCTTTGGACTGTGGGAGGAAACCGGAGTACCCGGAGGAAACCCACACAAGCACAGGAAGAACATGGAAACTCCATACAGAAATGTCCTCGCTGAACCCAGGACCTTCTTGCTAGGCGGAGTGCTAACCACTACAATAACATCATAACTATTTATAGAAACATCAACAAGACATGCTAATTCCTGTTATCACTTACACTATAGCAGCTTTAAACCTTCACTCCATCATCAGCCTGTGTTTCACTTACTCACAAAGATAAAAATGTATTTATTTTTAAATCTCAGCTCATCACGTTACCGAGAAACCGAAAAGCAAAACACCTCCAACGTTCTGACACCTTAGACGGAGACTCTTTCCTAAAGGCTAAACTTCACCCTATCAACTATTGCACGTTTCTGAAATCCATCACATTTTCATCTTGTCGAGCATCCGTCACATCACACAAGTCCCTCCGAACCAGCGGTTACCATAGAAACGAGAAAGTATTAATATAGCTATAAACCTGGCGTGCCACAAAGCGGAACCACTTTCGGAGCCGTGCTGTGAGAAGGAATTCAAGAACACCTTCCGAAGGGAGAATCCTACCGTGGAGTGATGAGCTATAAATAAATAAATAGAGTGATGAATAAATTAAACCACTGTAATGCAATTATCATGATCAAGTCATTATATTGAAAATGTGACGCCATGTGGTGTCCTGGACAACCTTTCTATCTAATGAATGACCTGGGAATAAATATAAAGCAATTGTTTACTATGTATTAATTATTAATCATCATAAACGCATGTTAGTAAACATTAATAGCAATCTGACCAAATATGGCAAAACACAAACACACACACGGCCTGTGTTTGCTCATCATTTTTGGAATTAATAAGAAATTTCCACATTACAAAAAAACAAAAAAACAAAAACAAAAAAAAACGTGTAAATAAATAAGTATAGTTTATATAAATAGTGATTTACAGCTTAAATACAATTAGGAATAATTTAAGTTTATTAAAAGAACTCTGATATCATAAAATCTTCCTCATGATTTTCTTAACTGATAATAAATAATAAAATCTATATTTATTTTGTTACTGATGATAAATAAAGGTTGTATAGTACACCACATGGTGTTATGATGAACAGATACTGCATAATAACATGATTATAATAAGAAGCAGCCAGTGAAGCACAGTGTGTGGGGTATCCCAAGGTGGTTAACAAACAAACTCTGTGACATCATCACCTAATGATGTCACAGTGGATGTGACACAACGGTGGAATGTCATGACAGGTCTTGGCGGAACATCGTAACAGACGGACACGGAATCTGGTTACCGCTAAGTGGTCCTCCGAACATCATTACTGCAGTGTTACGATGCATAATTAGGAAAAGGTAAAGAAGGAGCAGACGGTTTAGTCTTAAAGCTGCGAGCGGCCTTTTTCCCCCTGATATCTGACATTATGTGTCATGTCGAAACTTCAGTAGGAATTCTCTAGTAGGAGTGAAGGAAGTGTTTTCTTTGGGTTGTTTTAGTCTTTACTTTTATCAAGGATTTCCTTCCCTATCATACGACCACCACCAACCAGGCAGTACCAGGCGTAAGCATGTACCTGCCCCCTCCGTGACATGCAATGCTGCCACCCACCTCTTTATGAACTGCTGCGCATGCGTATTCGGGGGCGGCCTAACACACTCGGAGGGAAAGCACTATCCGCCCCTGGTACGAATGAGCTCACAGACGCCCATGATTGGCTGGTGATCGCTGTGAGTGACAGGGAAGTGAGCGTATGCCATCCCTCCCTCACGGATGGCTGCGGCATCAACCTGGATTCGAACTCGCGATCTCCGGGTTGATAGTGTCATTACAATTTTTAAATAAAAACAAACTGCATACATATAGAACTGCATATAAACTGCTATTCAAAAAAGGGAACATTTTTCAAAGGGGGGTGAAAACATTTGCACCCAGTTACATCTCACATAGTAAAAACCCCGTAAACAGTATCCCTTTCTACGAAGGCCATACAGTATGCATAAGGAATTCATAACATGCTATAATGCATTCAATAAAACATTATACACATTGATTTGTTTATGACATGCTAATACATTTTATAACAGTTTATATTTATGAATTGTTAATAGATATAAGTAGCACTTGTTACACTTTATATCACCTCCTTATGCTTAATGCAAAGTGTATGAACACTCTTTATAATGCATTGAAATAAATAATTATAAAAATGTCTATAATTCCTTATGGAAGCATTATAACACTACATGACCACGTTCATGGTTTATTATACAACTGATATGACATTCAAAGAAAGGGATACGACAAGGACGTATTACCAGCGTATGTTTATAAGCAGTTATAACGATTTATGAATATGGGCTTCAGGACGGCTTAGATGATCATGTGATGTGGGACGATGTGCATTAATACTATATCACAGCACTATCTAGGGATGAAGTACAGCGTTCAGGACACGTCCCATTCTATTAACCCAGAGTCACGCCATCACAGAGGAAGCCCGCAGCATCACACCCTCACTGACATCATCATCATCATGAGAGCATAAAGTGTTTAACAGTATCTGATTAAGAGACCTAGAGACACACCGATCCGAAATAAGGACGTTATACACACACAGGGTGTAAACATTAGGGCTGGACGAGATGGCAAAAATATACCATATGACATCGAGGTCATGGATACAAAATATACTTCATGTTACAGAGAACTCAGTCGTCTGGTTAATTTTTTATTATAGAAAAAAATATTCTTTTTTTCCCCTAAATGAATTATTTACAGTTTCCAGAATGTCTGACTTGATTCACATTTACGGCATTCGGCAGACGCCCTCATCCACGGCGACTTACATTTATACATCATTCATTGCTCAAGGACCCAACAGTGGCATCATGGTGGTACTGGGACTCGAACCACTGACCTTCTGATTAGTCACCCAGAGCGTTAACCACTGAGCCACCACTGCCTTCCCGGAGGATGTTCTTTAGGAAAATACTGCACAACAAAAAATAAAATTAGCTAAATTTTCCCGGGTTTCTATTTCTCTTTCAACTACCTTTTAATTTTTTGTTTGTTTGTTTGTTTTTTTACACAAAATCCCTTTGTGATAAATAATTGTTTACGCTTCCAGTGAATACATTATTCATAATTTTAAAACTATATTTTATTTGAAATAAAGATTAATTAAAAATGAAATTGAAATGCATTCCATAACGGTCTATTTTATATATATATATTATATCAAAATTCTTAATGATTTGTTTGAAAAATATATATATATATATAAATGATATTTATTTTATATAGAGACATTTGGTCATTTATATTAAATACTGTTAATTGCAATAACCGAATGCTAACAGTGTTTTTTTCTTTACAAACACACCAAAAGATTATTTATTATTTATTTATTTGATTAAAAGTCTTTGCTTGATCCCATATTTTTAAGCAGCCATTAAAAGTAATTGACGCGACGTGGAATTTTAATTAAAAATATATAAAGAATCACTTCAGATTTAGGATATGTTTTTAAATTTTAACAATTTATGCATGAAAAGAGAGAAGAAAGAAAGAAAGAACACATTATGAAGAGAAAATAAAATGTAAGGTGAACTGAAGGTTCAAACTTTCATTTCCCGGATGTCATTTTCTTTCATTATTTATCTGATCTCCCCCCCAAAAATGTAAAGGTATTTTTACCCAGGCCTGCAGAAAACTATGGCATTTATTCAATTAAGACCCATATGAGAAAATTGTTGTTGTTTTTTTTTTTGGAAAAGTTTTTTTGTCTACAACAGCCACAGTGTAAAAACACTATTATTATAATTACCATTTAAACAGAGATATCCTAAATTCTACAAAAATAAGTTGTTCTTTGTTTATAAATGTAAATGTAAATGCCCGCAGTCTCTGCGAGCGATGCTGAAGTTGGCTGGTGTGAGAAGAATCCTGATGATATGTGTGATATTTACTGAAAAGTGCATTATGAGAACCAGATCCATCAGCCAGGTTCAAAAACCCTATTAATATTAATATCATCTCAAACTGTTACACGTATTAAATACACTACTGTGCAAGAGTTTCAGGCACCCTGTTATATTTTTAAGTAGAAACTTTGCCATAGATTTTAATTTATTTTATAACTTCAGCATTCCTGAACCACAAAACTGAAAATAATTTTTAATTTAATTATTAATTCTAAAATTAATTTTAATGTTAGTAAAGAAATCAGTAAATAACACAAAAGATCACCTTTCACATAACGAAAGGCTGCTGGGTTTTCCTGCAAAAATAAGAAGTGCGACACTCAAAACCTGGTTCTGTACGATACTCAGTAACACTTACAGCTCATTTCCTGTTTAAACTCCACACATTCTACCTGAAAATACTATGTTTTTAATGCAAAACATAGCTCATCACCCCAAATACTGACTATGTTTCTTTTATTACCGTTTGCTGCTCTTTATAGCATTTCAGTTTTCATGTAGAAACATTTCATTTCGTTATTTTTGTAGGTATCTTTGCTCTACAGCACTCAAACTGAAGGCTCGCTGGCCAAACCCAGCCCTCCAACTCATTTCCTGTGGCCCACAAGAACTTTCAGAGAATATGATTATCGCACATTCTTTGCATCAACTATTACCATTCATCATCCATCCACTAGATGGGGCCTACATCACTCACTCGCTCATTTGCGGAACCACTGGATCCTGTTAGGGTCGCGGGGAGGCTGGAGTCTATCTCAGCCAACTCTGGCCAAAGGCAGGATACACCCTGAACAGCTCACCAGACCACTGCAGGGCCAACACACACCATTCACTCGCACACACACTCCTAGGGGCAAATCAGAACTGCTAATTAGCCTAATGTGCATGTCTTTGGACTGTGGGAGGACACCACAAAGAAACACCCAACCCTGGGAATCGAACCCAGGACCTTCTGGCTGTCCATGTTCATGACTCAGGAAAGATTGCAAGCTAGCTGGTTGCTGTCAGGCGTTGTCAGAAAAGGACACTGAATGAAGTAAAAGAGGACGAATGCGTAAGTTAATCATTTTGCCAGGAAGATGACATGGTTGCCCTTTTTGAACAGAATGTTCGGTGATTATTTGAACCTCGATGACCAGTGATGTGGCCCTCACCCCTGCATTTCTTTAAGGGTGCCTAAAGTTTAAGCACAGTACTGTACACCGAGGAAACAAATCTATTCCAGGAACCAAATTAATGAGATCTTTGGGTTTCTTTTTTTTTTCTTCTTTCAACTCTAAAGATATAACCATTGCCTTCATGTTAATTTTAAGTAAAGAAGAAGATGTAAGAGAACTGAAAAAGTTGAAGGTTTTAGGTTGGTGTAGCAGCAGAAAAAAGGAAAATGATTAAGGATGAAACTATGTGGGGCTTTTTTCCTTTTTTTTTTTTTTTTAATTTTTTTTTAATTTTGCTATACTGTATTTATCCCACAAGGGAAATTATTGCCTCTGCATTTAACCCATCCAAAGTGAGCACACACACATACATACTCGGAGCAGTGGGCTGCCACACACGTTGGGGCGTCCGGGGAGCAGTTGGGGGTTCGGTACCTTGTTCAAGTGCACTTCAGCCATGAAGGTGGAGGAAGGGAAGGCGCAGCTCACTCTCCCTGATGCCACACATTTTTCCTACTGCTTTGGGAATCAAACCAGTGACCTTTCTGTCCCAAACCTGCTTCTCTAACCATTCGACCCTGGCTGGACCCATGGTTGTGCTGTAACTGAAAAGTAATCATCAGCATGTCTCTATAACGGTATAATGAGTTTTTTCTTTCACTGGAACAATTTAACAACGATTACAGGGTTTTATTTATTAAAGAACACCACATCACACTTTTTACTGTTTTCTAGTTACACTTAATGTTGTTACCACTTACGCTAACGTTTTTTTCTCTTTTCATCAAGTTCATGCAACAGCTTGCCATGTTAGCGAGTATACTTTACCTACGAGTACAAATACAAAACACCGACACTGGAGACTCCTTCCATAAACCTGTACTAAACACCTCCTTATAGAAAACGTAACCATATCAAGGACAGGTCTCGCTGTTTAATAAAAACACACACTTTAATCTGCTTTATATTACACTTCGGTTACGTCCGAGTCCGACTGTATCATCCCAATTATAGAAACGGTGGTGTATTACAGCGTCCAACCAATCAAGATTGGAGAATTCAACAGCGATGTCGTACAAAAGACAAAATAAATTTAAAAAACCCCTCCAATTATTACAATCTTGAAGTGAAAGAAGAAGAAAAAGAGGAATCGGTGTGTCTCTAGGTCTTTACATTAATAATAATAATAACAATAAAGCCTAATCCTTCATTTATGGAACAGGAAATCTTCGCATAGAGAGAAACAAAATCACAAATCTCTCACACACACACGATTTAAAAGCAGTTCAGTAACTGAGGCATGTGGAAGTACGCTATCCTGCATAGTAAACAAACGCCGAGTGCATGGCTTCGATCTGGAATAAAAAGGACGAGGGCAGCGACAGCGCCTCCCCCCGGAGCGTACAGAGTGGTACGTGGCAGTTCTCGTGCTGTGTCACGGGAAGACATGGACGATTGGTCAGTCACTGCATTACAGAGTGGAATGTACCATTAGCAGTCTTTTGGGGAGGGTGGGGGAGTGGGGTGTATTGCTCTGCTGCTTAGAGTTATGAGTACTGAAGCCCTTCATCACTGTAGTGTAAAATAAAAACCACTGATTCGCCTTCATTTTAATAAATAATCAAGAATTCAAGTAACAAATCGAACACACACGGAGACACACACACACACACACACACACACACACACACACACAGTGATCAGTCTTCCTATGGGTGCATATGAAATGTGCGAGTGTGTTTTAAAAATAAAAGGCGGAAGGATACAAGGCCACTGAAACAAATGGAATATTAATCTCTCACACACACACACAGTGGCATTATGCATATGGCATCATGTGAATGTTAGTGTGTGTGTGTGTGTGTGTGTGTGTGATGACATGAATCAAATGCGACACACTCAGCTGGACATCAGCGCCCGCGCCAGTCCAACACACTCGTCCATAACCGTACTCGTCTACAGGACACCGTATATAACAGTACACACGGCACTTCTGTCCTTGCTTCATCCCGATTGGTGAATGGCGGGGCTGTGGGCGGAGTCAATTCTGTCCCTGGGTGGGATATTCCGTCTCTCCGGATGAAATCTGAGTCATGCGTTTGGAGCCCCAGAGCTTCCGTGTGATTTGACCTGAACGTGTCTGGTTGGGGGGGGGGGGGGGGGGGGTTTGAGTTTCCAAACGAAAAAACCCCGAACAAAAACAAAACAGAAGTGGCAAAAAAAAAAAAATTAAAAAAAAAAAAAAAAAA